>CAUJAO010000001.1:5000-230173 GCA_963082485.1 Eudonia mercurella
TTTTTTTTTTTTTTTTAACGCTGGGAAAACTCATCATGAGCTATCCACCCCCCGGGGGAGGGGGTGGGGTGTGTGAGACTCCTACTCACTAAAAACCCAGCGAAGTCCTCTCGTCACCTTGGAACCAGCAAACCGGCGATCATCGCGTCGTCCTCATCTGAGGAGGACGCATCGAAAGCCGGCATGGTGGAGCCTGACGAGGTCATGGGAACCCTTTCGGACACTTCCACAACCCCGTCGGTGACTGCTCGCCCTATAGATGGGCGAGCCCCTCCTCCGCCCCTAATTGGGGCGGGTGACCGCCCTCGAAAACGATGGGCGGACACACTTGACCCGTCAGTTGAGACGGGTCGCCGACGCGCCGGGACATGCGGGGCGTCGGCCCTCAGTGGGGACCTGTGCAATGCACGGTCGGAGCCCCCCCTAGGGCTCGGACCGCGCTGGTTTCCCACTGGATGGAGAAGGCGTTGATATTGCCGCCTTCTCCGCAGGAGGCGTCTGTGGCGGCACGGATTTGCCAGGGGGTCATCCTCCCTGGCCCGTTCCGCCTCCTCCTTCAGCGTCATGACGTCGACGCAGAAGGAGTTGACCGCCTCCCACGACCCCTCGCTACCGAGCATGGACAGAACCACGGTCGGCAGGGAGAGGTCCGCGCCAATCACAGCGACCAATGCGGAGCGCTGGACATCGAACGCAGAGCACACCATTAGGGTGTGCTGCGCCGTGTCCTCCGCTGCCCCGCAATGGTGGCACTGTGGGGTCGGCTCTCTTCCGATCCGGTGCAAATAACGTCCGAACGAACCATGTCCGGACAGAATCTGCACCAGATGGTATGTGAGCGACCCATGGCGCCGCTCCGCCCATGCTTGGAGAACGGGGCGTAAGGCCTCCAGACTACGCGTTTGCGTAGCCGAGGCCCCTTCGCCCAGGTCCTCGGACCATAGGCGGAACATCTCGTCTCGTGCTCCCTCGAGAGCAGAGCGCCTCTCTTGGGGGGCCAGGCGATCGCCACTGGCCCTCTCCTCCGCTCGCTGCCGGTACGCTGCAGCGAGCACCTCTGCCACCAGCTCCCACGGGGGCGTCCCCGCGAGAGCGCACGCCACTTTCCGGGACACCGTTCGGTAGCCCCGGATCGCCCGCAGTGCCATTGCACGCTGGGCCCGCTGGAGAGAGGCGATGGCGTGTGGGCTCAAGCAGTCCGCCCACACCGGCGCCCCATACAATGCCATTGAGCGTACGATGCCGCCGTAGAGTCGGCGGCACGCAACGCTCGGGCCCCCCACATTGGGCAAGAGACGCCCGAGGGCATCTGCTGCTCCCAGCAGCCGGGGCTCGAGGAGTCGGAAGTGCTCCTCAAAACCCCACCGCCCATCAATCACCAGCCCCAGATACTTCATCTGGGGCTTCAGACCGACCCTCTCGCCCTCCACAACGATCGACGCACCCGCTGACGGCCGTCTCCGAGGCCCATGGAACACCATGGCCTCGGTCTTGTGGAGGGCCACCTCCAAACCCAACGTCCGTATCCGCCGCACGATGTGGCTGACGAACACGGACGCCAAGCGCTGGACATCCTCCAGCAGCGTCCCCCGAACGGTGACGAGCGTGTCGTCGGCGTAACAAAACGACCGCACCATCGGGGGGGAGGCCACACCGGAGGACGTAGTCGTAACCGACGTTCCACAACAGGGGGCCAAGGACTGACCCCTGTGGAACGCCGCGGGACACCCTGTGACGGCCAAGCTCGCCGCCACGTCCCACGTACGCTACGTCCCGGTCCCTCAAATAGTCTCCCACTATTCGGCGCAGATATGGAGGCATTTTGTGATAGCGAAGCGCCTCCATGATGACGCCGAACGGGAGACTATTGAAGGCGTTGCGGATGTCCAGCGACACCGCCAACACCACCTCCCGCCTCTCGACAGACTCGGATACGAGAGTCCGGAGATCGGACAGGGCGTCGATCGTCGATCGCCCCGTCCGGAAGCCGTATTGGGCCTCAGAGAGGTCGGGGCCCGTTCCCCCTCCCAGCTGCTGGACTATTCGGAAGCGATAATCTTTTCGAAGACCTTCCCAATTTCGTCCAGCAGCACAATGGGGCGATATGCCGAGGGGTCGTCGGCCGGACGCCCCTCTTTGCGAAGTAGGCATAGCGCCCCCTCCTTCCAAACTTTTGGGAACTGTGCGAACTTCAAACTAGCGTCGCACAGCTCCCTTGCCCTGGCCCCGAGATGTTGTAGGGCCAGGTCCAACACCCGCTTCGGGACGCCGTCAGGTCCCGGTGCCGTCTTACGCCCCTTAAGACGGGCGACGGCGTCCCTCCACTCCTCCTCATCAATAAGAGGAGGAGGATCACCCTCTCCCTCCTCGTCCGGAGCTGGCGGGGCCATCCGAGGGGGAACAAAACCCTCCTCGGCCGGGGGAAACAGTCCCCCGATGACCGACCCCAGGAGGTCGGGATCCATCGTCTCCGTGATGGGCGTGCCGCGAGCTTTCAGCTGGTTGCGCGCCAGCTTATACGGCCGCCCCCACGGATCCCGATCCAGACCCTGCAACTGCTCTTCTCTGGCTACCTCCTTTGAGGAGGCAATCGCAGTCTGCAGGGTCTTTTTTGACTGCCTGTACAACTCGTACAGGCGGTCTTCCTCCTGGGTGTCCCTCACGCGGCGCCGGCGGGCCCTAGTGTAGGCCCGCCTTTGGACACTGCAGTCCTCCCTCATGACTGCTATGTCCTGGGACCACCAGTGAACTTCACGGCGGTCCCGCGGAGGCTGCGCCCGAGGCATGGAAGCCTCGCACACCTCCGTTAAAGCGCCGCGGAGACGGCGAGCTGATTCATCGACGTCCGGACCGGACATCGGACGCGAGAACCAGTCTTCGAAAATCGCCGTCTCGTTCGCCAACTCCGGCTTGAGCCTGCTAAGTGCCCAGCGAGGAGGCCGGTCACGACTTGTGGGCTGTGGGGGCCTTTGGTGCAGGGTGGAGACCTCGAATCGGATGTATCGATGGTCCGAGAGAGTCTCCACGTCCTGCACCACCCTCCAGTCGCTGATCGTGCGTGCGAGGGCTGGGGTGGCGAATGAAACGTCCACCACCGAGCCTCCGTTGTGCCGCACGCACGTGTGGACTGCGCCCCTATTGAGGAGCGACAGCCCAGCAGCGGCTGCCCACTGCTCCACAGCCTGGCCCCTCTGGTCGGTCGCTGGACAACCCCAGACAACCGACTTGGCGTTCAGGTCTCCAAGAACGAGAACCTGACGCGGGGCCGCCCTCCTGATGGCTGCGCCGACGACTACGAGGAACGCCTTGAAGTCGGCGAGCGGTCTGTTTGGGGAAAAGTAGACAGACACTACTACCATTTCTCCCCAAACGACCGCCGCGTACCCAGCACCCCGCTCATAAATTGAGGGGGGTGTATAACCTGGGGCCGCGCGCACCATCACGGCGACAGAGTCGTTTATATCCCCGACCCAGTTGGGCTGGTTGGGGACGAAGTACGGCTCTGACACCGCCGCCACGTCCACTGACCACTCCGCCAGGCTCTGGTGTAGCAGATCCTGAGCCCTGGTAGAGTGGTTCAGGTTCACCTGAAGAAAGTTGATATGGGGCCGTCTTAACATTGCTCGACCACCATATCAACCTCTTCTGGCCCCGTTTGGGGCGCCGTCTGTGTGGCGGGGGCGGCCTGGCGTGCAGGACGCGCCGGCAATTTGCCCTTGGCCAGGGGAGGCTTACAACTACGCCCCCCCATAACGTGGCCTGCCGGTCGTTTGGCAGTGGCACACACGGCACAGTGGGGCTTCGCGCTACATTCGTAGCCCCTGTGCCCTTCTTTACCGCACCGGTAGCAGAGGTTGCTCCGGTCGGTTTTTGACGGGCAACTCGCTCTGGCGTGCCCCACCTGCATGCACCGGAAGCACCGGTCGGAACGGGCTTCCAGTGCTCTGACATTGGCCGCACTGAACCCTATCAGCAAGCGGCCGGCGTCCACAACCTTCTTGGCAGCGGCGACCGGACACGACACCACTGTCGAGCCAAAGCCGTCAGAGCCGTAGCGGATGGGGCGAACCTTCACGGCGTCCACACCACATCCACCCTTGGCCGCGATCTTAGCGGCCAAGTGCGCCTCCATCACCGACTCGTCCAGACCGCCCACCCTCACTTCTGCTGTCTTAGTAGGCCGGATGACCGTGGCCATACCCTCAAGGGCCTCTCTCATCTTGCCGGCCAGCTGGAACCTAACCTAACCTTTTTTTTTTTTTTTAACGTGTGGAAATCTGCAAACAGACCGTCTCGACCGGGTGTTGCACAACCCGGGAGGTGTGTGGGGATGGGCGATGGTCTGCCCGACCCACTAAAACCACACGGCACCCGTCAACCGCTGGGCGGGACCCCGAGCACTCGTCGAGTCATTCACGGCCCGCCGCGGTGGTTCCTTCGAACCCTCCTTGCGTCTCACCTCCCCCGAGTGCGAGGGAGGGACGCCTGACACCGTGAGGAGCTTTGCGGGGAGTGTGGGAAGATGGTGTTTCCCACCCCCGCGTGCGGCTACGATGGGTGCAACAGCCCATGTAGTCGCCTCCTCCGACCACCCCTCCTGCGCCGTATGGCGCTTGATAAGGGGTCGTTTTCCCTCTCACGCTCGGCCTCTTCTTTGCGACCCATGACGGTGTCGCAGAATGAGGTCACAGCGTCCCACGACCTCGTGGATGACACCATGGCTTTTGCCACGGCCCCGAGGGAGAGGTCGGTGCCTATCGCAGCCCGCAGATCTTGGCGCGGCTGCTCCCACTCCTGGCATACCTCCAAAGTGTGCAGAGCCGTGTCGTTAACGGCCCCGCACTGGTGGCATGCAGTGGTCTCCTCTCGTCCGATCCTCGACAGGTAACTGCCAAAGCAGCCGTGCCCTGTCATTATTTGAGTGACTCGGAACGAGAGAGTCCCCTCCTTGCGGAAGACCCATTAACCTAACCTAACCTAACCTAACCTAACCTAACCTTTTTTTTTTTTTTTTTTTTTTTTTTTTTTTTTTTTTTGACCCAGAGGAATCACTTTAGACTTCCCTCACCCTGAGGGGGCAAGGGGGTATGTGGGGGTCGCCCGTCCGCCTTTCCACACCCACTGACAAGGGGAGAAGCCCCGAGTCAGCTGTCAGGAATAGGTCCCGACTGGGAGGGCGAGACGGAGGGGAATACCCACTAAACCTCTGGAGGTCCGCAATCCGAGTACAAACCTAACCTAACCTAACCTAACCTAACCTAACCTAACCTAACCTAACCTAACCTTTTTTTTTTTTTTTTTTTTTTTTTTTTTTTTTTTTTTTTTTTTTTTGACCCAGGGGAAGTCATTACGACTACTGGAGCCCTGAAGGGCACCCGGTTATGTGGGACTCACCCGTCCGCCTTTCCGCACCCACTCCAGATGCCAGGAAGAAGTCCCGGCTGGGAGGGCGAGACGGAGGGGGATACCCACTAAACCCCTGGAGGACGGCAATCCGAGTACTAAATAAGGCGACAACCACGTTACGCGTCCCGAAGGGATTAAAACCGCGGCTGCCACCCTGCGCCCGTGTACCAACCTACAGCTATCTCCGCACACCTCTTCCCTCGAGGGGAGACATGTGCTTTGACGGCCGCGCGCCAGTACACGGGCACGTACTGATAACACACAGCATTTAGGGTTTAAGACCCACGGCAAAAACAAAAGGCACAAAGCCTACGGCAAGGGGTGGCACACCGAAAGTGCACCACCCAAGACAACACAAACAAAAACGACAAACACACACACACAATGGTCCTCCGACCCTAGGGCTTTTGGGGAGGTATGGTCATACCCACACCAAAGCCCTAACACACACGCCGCTTGCATCCGCAAGCGCCCTTCTCTGCGGTCCAGCAGGAGACAAGGCTCCGCACCTTCCACGACAGACTTGACACCAGAGGCCACCGTCAGCAGGCATCGACGCCGATGAACCAACGGCGGTCACCGCCCGGCCACCACACCGGGCTGCTTTCGGGGGGGAGGAACCCCTACTCGCAAACCGGGGAGGCTTCAACCTTTCGGGAGGCCTGCCCCAGCGGCAACCCCAGGCCATACGACGCCTCAGCTCCCTCGCCGATAAACAGCTCGGGAACCCGGGGCGGCCAACAGCGGCACTCAGGGTCATACCCCACAAAAAGACGAACACAGCGACAAACAAAGACACCCACACAGGACAAAACAAGACACTTAATCCCAGCACTCGAAGTCGACGCCGACACTCAGAGGCAAAATCCCCTACCCACGGCGCGTCCCCGGCAGCTGACCGGCCGTTCCTAGGACTTTCCCATTCCTCTCAAGGCTGGCTAGGCCGAAAGGTCTGGTACTAGTCTACCAGTACTAGGCTCGGCACTCGCCAGCCGGTTCGTCCGGGACTCGGGTCATCCGCCTCCAACACTCGGCGCTAACCTCAGAGGTGCCGGAATCCCTCAAAAGACGACGCTCAGAAGGAGCGCCGCCAAGACTCCTCTCAAAGCTGCTCAGAAGGAGCAGCGAGTTGTGCGGCCCAGAGTAGGCACGCACATAGGAGAGGCAGGGCCCCAAAGGGGGGCTCCTGCCTGCCAGATGTTAGCCGACTGGGTCCAACTTTCTCCAACGGAGACCGTTGGAACCACTCGTTGCCCAGGATGCACCACGTGGAGGTCATCTTGACTCGCACCCCATAACCTAACCTAACCTAACCTAACCTAACCTTTTTTTTTTTTTTTTTTTTTTTTTTTTTGTTTTCCCAGGGGAACTCTTTATGAGTACCCGGGCCTTGAAGAGGCCCAAGGTTATGTGGAACTCGCCCGTCCGCCTTTCCACACCCACTGACAAGGAGAGAGGCTCCAAGTCAGCTGCCGGGACTAAGTCCCAGCGGGGAGGGCGAGACGGAGGGGAATATCCACTAAACCCCTGGGGGCCTACAATCCGAAGCTTAAGGCTTGAGGTGGCGGTCGCGGGACCTTTACCACGAGGGCCATACCTCGCGAGGGCCGCCCCGTCGCCCGTGTGCCAACCTGTGACCACAAAAGCGGTCACGCGCCGACACACGGGCGACCTACGCGCACGGCACAACACAGACCGCGTACCCGCCCTCTAACGGGCACGCACACAACAGCTACAACACACGACAACAACACACACACAACAAAACAACAACGATCGGGTCGTCATGGTGTTTCAGGTCAGAACCTGACTACACCAGGCGATCCGGCATCACCCTATGGCGGGTGAAGATCAGCGTATCTCCGACGCCGCCTCCCCGTTCTCCTTCTCCTGACCGGCGCAGCGTCGGCGGACTCTTCCCGGGTGCGTTCGGCCTCCTCCTTGAGGCCCATGCATTTCGCGGCAAAGTCCGCCACCGCTGCCCAGCTTCTCTCATCCTCGGCCATTGCCGCAACAACATCCGGCAGGGCCAGCGTACCTCTCGCGCCCAGTGCCATCTCCAGCATGCGACGCTGCGACGAGAAGCCGCTGCACGCTACCAGCGTGTGCTCAGCTGTGTCTACAGCCTCTCCACAATGGTGACAGGCTGGTGTCTCCTCTCTACCTATCCGATGCAGATACTTACCGAAGCAACCATGCCCGGTAAGTATCTGCGTCAGGTGGAACGACATCCCCCCATGAGGCCTGTCCAACCACTTCTGTAGGCTGGGGCGGATTGCCTCGATGGTACGGATTCCGGCTACTGGGGTTGCCATTGCCTCCTCCCAATGCCACACCGCCATATCGTAGGCCTCGCGCCTTGCTCCCTCGATTTCCGCTTGAGCAGGACACTCTCCTGCTGCTCTCCGCTCCGCTCGGAACTCGTAGACCTCAGTTAATACTTTGGCCTCGAGTTCCCACGGTAGCATGCCTGCTATTGCCGTAGCTGCCCCAAAGGAGACAGTACGGTAGCCCCTAATGGCTCGGATAGCCGCTGTCCTCTGCGGTCTGTGCAGGTAGGCGGAGTTCTTCCTAGACAGGGCGTCCGACCACACCGGGGCTCCGTACAAAGCCATGCTCCTCAGAATGCCGGCATAGAGCCTTCGGCAGCTCTCTCCCGGTCCACCAACGTTGGGCAGGAGTCTGGCTAGGTCCATCGCCGCTCTGACCACCCTCGGAGCGAGCTTGGCAAAGTGCGCCTCAAAATTTAAACGGCTGTCCAGGGTGAGCCCAAGATATTTAATTTGGGACCCGACCTTGATTAGTACGCCGTCCACCCGGACATGAGCATTACTGGGGGGCCTGCCCCGAGGGCCATGGAAGAGGATGGCCTCGGTTTTCGGCAGCGCCACCTCCAGCCCCAACAACCGAATACGCGTCACTGTCAGGGTTGCAGCTGCAGCCGCTCTTCGAGCTGCCTCCTGGTAGTCACGGCCCCTGGCCATGACTAGAGTGTCATCTGCATAGCAGATGACACTCGTCCTAGGGAGAAGAGTCCCCCTTAGAACCCAGTTATACCCCAAATTCCACAGGAGCGGCCCAAGGGCCGACCCCTGCGGAACACCACACACCATGCTGTGCGTACAGATTCGAGCGCCACCTGGCTCGAGGAACAGCACAGACCTTTCGTCCAGGTAGTTTTTGAGCACCTTCCTGAGGTAACATGGCAGTCTATGATACCTCAGGGCCTCTATTATGGCGCTGAAGGGGAGGGTGTTAAACGCGTTAGCGATATCAAGCGATACCGCCAACACCCTCTCCCCCCTTGCGATTGCCTCTTCCGTCGCCTTCTTAAGCAGCAGGATCGCATCTACCGTCGATCTTCCCCGGCGGAATCCATACTGCGACTCTTCCAAGTTCGGGCCCTCGCTACCCAAGTGCTCTGTGATGCGGGAGGCTATGATCCGCTCGAACAGCTTACTCGCCTCGTCGAGCAGAACGATCGGGCGGTAAGCAGACGGGGAGTCTGTCGGGCGCCCCTCCTTTTTAAGGAGGCACAGCCTTCCCTCCTTCCAAATCCTCGGGAACCGTCCTTGTTGGAGGCAGGCGTCCAGCAATGCCATCAGCCTTGACCCGACGTGCTCAAGGGCAAGGGCCAGAACCTTGCCATGCACTCCGTCCGGGCCTGGGGCCTTCTTTTTGAGCCTGAGGCGGTCTACGGCCGCCTCCATCTCCTCTTCAGTCACACGTGGGATGGACTGCGGGTCCACCTCCCCATCGTGTTCGGGGGCCACAAAAGGCGCCACCTCGAATACCCGATTCGGGAAGAGCGCACCAACAACCCGGGTCAGGAGCTCCGGCTGGAACAACTCAGTGGGAGGCGCCGAACCTCGCATCCGATTACGGACAGAGCGATACGGACGCCCCCACGGGTCCCTATCCAAGTCGGCCAGGAACTCCTCCCATGCTGACTCCTTCGCACGCTGGACCGCGACCTTGAGGTCCCACCTTGCCTGGCTGAGGCTGATGTAGAGCTCCTCCTCCTCCTCCGGCGTATGTCGTCTTCTGCGGCACCTCTGGTACAGCCGCCTTGCGTAGATGCAGGCGGCTCTGAGGTTTCCAATTTCGGCCGACCACCAGTAGACCGCTCTCTGCTGCGGACGGTCCACCACGCGGGGCATGGCTGCGTCGCAGATCCGGGTTAGGGCCTTCCGGAATTGGATTGCCCTCTCGTTGACGTCCATGTCAGCAGGAGGTGGTGGCTGCCAGCCTTCCATCATGGCCGTTTCAATTGCGGCCTCGCGGTTAAGGCGTGTTAACGCCCACCGCTTGAACTTCGCAGTGCGAACTCCGTGTTGGGGGGTGGGGCCGCCTGTTTGGGTACTGGCTATCCCAAAGGACACATAAAGATGGTCGCTGAGGGTCTCATTGTCCAGCACCTTCCAGTTTGTTACACGTGAGGCTATGGCGGGGGTCGCGAACGAAACGTCCACGATGGACTCCCCCTGCCACCTCACGCATGTGCTGACTGCACCCCTGTTTAGCAGGACCAGGCCAGCCTCAACGCAGAAGTCCTCTACAACTTCGCCCCTGTCGGTGGTCACGGGGCAGCCCCAGGACCTCGATTTGGCGTTTAGATCTCCCGCAACCACAGTTTGCAGCGGGGCCAGCCTGCGAACGACACTCTGGACTCTACCGATATATTCCACAAACTCCCTGCGATTGCGATTGGGCGAGAAGTATAGCCCAACAAGGGCGATATCTCCCCATGCAACCGCAACATACCCGTTACCCCTCTCGCGCAGGGAAATTGGGGCCAGGTTGGTATTGGCCGGGGTTGTAATAACCACTTTATTATCGGTAGAGCCTATCCAATTAGGTCGCGCAGGGATGAAGTAGGGCTCCGCTGCAATTGCCACATTCGCGCCGATCTCCGCCATCGTGTGGACCATGAGGTCCTGGGCGTTGGCGGCGTTGTTCAGGTTCGCCTGAAGTATAACCTTATTTCGTACTGACATTTGGTCCCGTACCTGGTTCTGCTGTGTCCATCGGCGCATTGCGCTCCGCCGTCGCTGGAGTGGCCCTTGTCCAAGGGGCCATCTTCGGCTTGGTAGTGGGGGGCCTGCAGGTCCTCGACCCTAGGTAATGCTCATGATGGAGCTTGGCCTCGGCACATACCACACAGTGTGGCTTCTCTGCTATGCATGTGCCTGCTTGATGTCCTGGGGCACTGCACCTAAAACACAGGGCGTTACGGTCGACTTTGGAGTCACAGGTGTACTTGGTGTGACCCGTACCGTAACACCTGAAACATCTTGTCGGCAAGCTCTCCAAGGCCACAACTTGAGCATACGCCCACCCTATGGCCAGGCGACCCTCGTCAGCTAGCTTCTTGGCCTGCGCAACTGGGAGTCTAACCAGGACAGAATTCGACCCCCATGGTCCGACACGTATTTCTCCCAGCGTGACTACGTTCGGGGAACATCCTGTTTTGGCCACTATCGCCTCCATGATCTTATCCTGGCGTATGTAGTCACTTAGGCCAACGAGGCGGAGCTCGGCCTTCTTAAACGGCCTTCCCACGTCAGCCTCCTCCGCAATGACCTCCATCAGCCTGGCTGCAAGTTTATCCGCTGTAGTCCCACTGGTCGCGCCCGGGATCTCCAACTTGCGACCACCCGCTGCCGTGTTTCTCATGCGGACCGCCTCCAGGCCAAAGTCCTGCAAGCTTATGGCCTCAGCCGCCTTCTCCATCACGGAGGCGTACGTGGCTCCCCTAGCCATGGCCTCCGGTTTCAGCGTAATTGTCACCACCGACGAGCGTGGTGGCACAAACCTGAACGGTGCTTTGGCATCCGGGGCAGAGCCAGCCGGACCGGATTGAGCAGCCTTCTTCTTCCTGTTACTTCTCCTCCTCTTTCTCCCCTCCACTTTCTTCCAGGTATTAGCCGGAGTAGCCGACGCGGCATCGAGCGACGGCTCGTGACCAGCAGCAGGAGCAGCCGGGGCAGGAGCAGCCGCAGCAGCAGCCAGGACAGAGGCGACCGGAGGAGGAGGAGGAGCGACCGGTGCAAGACCCCTCTTCAGTGGAGCAGACGGGTAAGTTATGACGTGCTTTGTTAACCTTTTGTTTTTTTTATTTCCAGGTCCCTCAAGTGCACCGTCATTCGCGACAACGACGACGGGAGCGGCAGCGGCAGCGGCGGCGGTGGCAGCGGGAGCAGCAGCGGCAGCAGCGGCATAAGAAGTGGCACCAGTGGCAGCCCTCTTTCTGTCGGCCTCTAAGGGAGGCCTGAGCAAAGGCTCCGGGCCTAGCCTCCGGTCAACCCCACTCTTTACGGCGTTTACCATGTTACGCACGGACTCCATGCACGCAGCATGCCTACTGTCCATGCCCTCTTGGATCTTGGCCAATATGTTCGCCTCCAGGGTTTTCCACACCAGGTCAACATTCGGCGCCTCCACCACGACAGGGGGAGCCGGAGTCCTGAGTAGATTATTGGCCCTGTTAGCCTCGGCATAACCCTCTTTGAATGCCTTCAGCTCACTCTTCATTTGGGCAATTTCCCTTGATTGGGCATTAATCTGGGCATTCAGGCGACGGACCTCTTCTTCCTGCGTCATAGTCTTTAAGCCTTCAATCACTTTGAAAAGCAGCGCAGTTGCCTGGTTTATTTGGCCGTGCACCGGCCCCTTCAAATTGCCAGAGATTTTAGCGGCGTGTTGTATTCTGGCGACTGCTTCCTCCGCTTTCTCCAACATGTCCGCCTTGGTGGTGGCAGAGGAAATATCCTCCTTCGCAGCACTGGCACTGGCACTGGCATTCTTCAAAAATTTTTTACGGCGGTTGTTGCCCACATCTGCGGGCTCCTGGGCCTCAGACGAGGATCCGCCGTCGACGTATATCACATCCTTTGCTTTTGCTGTCCGCGGTAACACCACCCTACTCGGTTCCATCTCACCACGGGCTAGCAAAGCCTCTTGTTGTGCCCGTGTCTCAACTTCGTCACCGCTGTCATTTCGCAGCGTTTTCTTGGCCTGAGCGAGTCCAGTGGACGTTCCAAGGCGCCCTGCCTTGCGGCCACCACGCTGGGCAGTGCCGATCTTGGCTAAGTTTGGACCTCTCGCTCTACGACCTCCTTCGACCAGATCATCGCCCGAGTCGGTCTCCCCAGTTTCCTCACGGGCTCTCTTGTTCCCCATGGGAACACTCGTATCCATATTTTGGACTTCCGCCGGCTCATTTCCGGACTCCGTCCCCGTCAAAAACTCCACAACAACTTCCTGCTCGTTTTGAGAAACGCACTCCGAAAATGCGTCCTCCGAGACCAGAGTCCCTTCCTCATCCGACTCGATGACCACGCTTTCCTCATCTTCTCCGCCCTTCTCGGGCTCTTTCCTCAACCTTCCAGGGGCATCCTCACACCTTGGGGCCTGGTCGCCTACCCCAAGGGTGGTTCCGGAGTTATCCGGGAACGAAACTGCACTATTGCCCCCCCCAGAGACGGTGGGGCAGCCTGGGTCCAGCGAACTGGGCCCAGGGAGGGATTCTCCCGCCTCCCGGCGGGTACCCTCCTGGGGTAATTCTATTGATAGTTGCAGTTCCATTTTTTCGACATTTTATGGGATGTCTCCCCAACAATTTTAGGGTTGTAATCCCCTGGCACTTCAAAGGGCTGCCGATCCCTGAAGAGGCAACAACAAACACCCGTGCGAAGCCCAATCGCTAGGGGCGCCCTACATACCCACGGAGGACGGGAGGTGTCCGCGGGGTTTTACCGACTTTTCCTTGTCCTCGCCCACAAGGGCTGCGGGACTGAACCCAGACCACCACGTACCCAGCTTATGCCAGGACTGGGGTCGTTGTGGCGGCCGGGACAGAACCCGCGACACTGCGACAGCAGCTACGACAGCCGGCATGAAGCCATCGCTCGCACATCCTTGTGCGCACAGAAGCGCTTGAAGGGTGCCCAGAAGGGGCACCGAACTACCCTTTTCCCCCCCTTGTAACGACGCCCAGAAGGGGCGCCGTCTAAACTCCCCTCAAAGCCGCTCAGAAGGAGCGGCGAGTGTGCGTGCCCAAAGTGGGCACGCACGGAGGTGCAGGGCCCAGAAGGGGCTCCCGCCTGTGTCGGGTTGTTAGCCGGCCAGTCTCAAAGCAACCTCCTCTTGAAGAGGAGGATGTTGAAGCTGCCCGTTGCCCAGGATGTACCACGAGGAGGTCACCCAACACACACCCCAACCTAACCTAACCTAACCTAACCTAACCTAACCTAACCTAACCTTTTTTTTTTTTTTTTTTTTTTTTTTTTTTTTTTTTTTTTTTTTTTTTTTTTTTTTTTTTGACCCAGGGGAAGTCATTACGACTACCGGAGCCCTAAAGGGCACCCGGTTATGTGGGACTCACCCGTCCGCCTTTCCGCACCCACTGACGAAGCGAGAAGCCTCAAGTCAGCTGCCAGGAAGAAGTCCCGGCTGGGAGGGCGAGACGGAGGGGGATACCCACTAAACCCCTGGAGGACGGCAATCCGAGTACTAAATGAGGCGACAACCACGTTACGCGTCCCGAAGGGATTAAAACCGCGGCTGCCACCCTGCGCCCGTGTACCAACCTACAGCTATCTCCGCACACCTCTTCCCTTGAGGGGAGACATGTGCTTTGACGGCCGCGCGCCAGTACACGGGCACGTACTGATAACACACAGCATTTAGGGTTTAAGACCCACGGCAAAAACAAAAGGCACAAAGCCCACGACAAGGAGCGGCACACCGAAAGTGCACCACCCAACACAGAAGACAAACAACAAACAAACAAACAACACAATGGTCCTCCGACCCTAGGGCTTTTGGGGAGGTATGGTCATACCCACACCAAAGCCCTAACCCACACGCCGCTTGCATCCGCAAGCGCCCTTCTCTGCGGTCCAGCAGGAGACAAAGCTCCGCACCTGCCACGACAAACTTGACACAAGAGGCCACTGTCAGCAGGCATCGACGCCGATGAGCCAACGGCGGTCACCGCCCGGTTCCGGCATACCGGGCTGCTTTCGGGGGGGAGGAACCCCTACTCGCAAACCGGGGAGGCTTCAACCTTTCGGGAGGCCTGCCCCAGCGGCAACCCCAGGCCATACGACGCCTCAGCTCCCTCGCCGATAAACAGCTAGGGAACCCGGGGCGGCCAACAGCAACACTCGAGGTCATACCCCACAACACAAAGACAGACAAGGCGACAAACACACACACCCACACAGGACAAAACAAGACACTTAATCCCAGCACTCGAAGTCGACGCCGACACTCAGAGGCAAAATCCCCTACCCACGGCGCGTCCCCGGCAGCTGACCGGCCGTTCCTAGGACTTTCCCATTCCTCTCAAGGCTGGCTAGGCCGAAAGGTCTGGTACTAGTCTACCAGTACTAGGCTCGGCACTCGCCAGCCGGTTCGTCCGGGACTCGGGTCATCCGCCTCCAACACTCGGCGCTAACTTCAGAGGTGCCGGAATCCCTCAAAAGACGACGCTCAGAAGGAGCGCCGCCAAGACTCCTCTCAAAGCTGCTCAGAAGGAGCAGCGAGTTGTGCGGCCCAGAGTAGGCACGCACATAGGAGAGGCAGGGCCCCAAAGGGGGGCTCCTGCCTGCCAGATGTTAGCCGACTGGGTCCAACTTTCTCCAACGGAGACCGTTGGAACCACTCGTTGCCCAGGATGCACCACGTGGAGGTCATCTGACTCGCACCCCAACCTAACCTAACCTAACCTAACCTAACCTAACCTAACCTAACCTTTTTTTTTTTTTTTTTTTTTTTTTTTTTTTTTTTACGCTGGGAAAACTCATCATGAGCTATCCACCCCCCGGGGGAGGGGGTGGGGTGTGTGAGACTCCTACTCACTAAAAACCCAGCGATGTCCTCTCGTCACCTTGGAACCAGCAAACCGGCGATCATCGCGTCGTCCTCATCTGAGGAGGACGCATCGAAAGCCGGCATGGTGGAGCCTGACGAGGTCATGGGAACCCTTTCGGACACTTCCACAACCCCGTCGGTGACTGCTCGCCCTATAGATGGGCGAGCCCCTCCTCCGCCCCTAATTGGGGCGGGTGACCGCCCTCGAAAACGATGGGCGGACACACTTGACCCGTCAGTTGAGACGGGTCGCCGACGCGCCGGGACATGCGGGGCGTCGGCCCTCAGTGGGGACCTGTGCAATGCACGGTCGGAGCCCCCCCTAGGGCTCGGACCGCGCTGGTTTCCCACTGGATGGAGAAGGCGTTGATATTGCCGCCTTCTCCGCAGGAGGCGTCTGTGGCGGCACGGATTTGCCAGGGGGTCATCCTCCCTGGCCCGTTCCGCCTCCTCCTTCAGCGTCATGACGTCGACGCAGAAGGAGTTGACCGCCTCCCACGACCCCTCGCTACCGA
This sequence comes from Eudonia mercurella, assembly GCA_963082485.1. NCBI lineage: Eukaryota > Metazoa > Arthropoda > Insecta > Lepidoptera > Crambidae > Eudonia > Eudonia mercurella. The sequence goes on from CAUJAO010000001.1 coordinate 20,801, forward strand.
GCATGGACAGAACCACAGTCGGCAGGGAGAGGTCCGCGCCAATCACAGCGACCAATGCGGAGCGCTGGACATCGAACGCAGAGCACACCATTAGGGTGTGTTGCGCCGTGTCCTCCGCTGCCCCGCAATGGTGGCACTGTGGGGTCGGCTCTCTTCCGATCCGGTGCAAATAACGTCCGAACGAACCATGTCCGGACAGAATTTGCACCAGATGGTATGTGAGCGACCCATGGCGCCGCTCCGCCCATGCTTGGAGGACGGGGCGTAAGGCCTCCAGACTACGCGTTTGCGTAGCCGAGGCCCCTTCGCCCAGGTCCTCGGACCATAGGCGGAACATCTCGTCTTTAGCTCTCTCAAGAGCAGAGCGCCTCTCTTGGGGGGCCAGGCGATCGCCACTGGCCCTCTCCTCCGCTCGCTGCCGGTATGCTGCAGCGAGCACTTCCGCCACCAGCTCCCACGGGGGCGTCCCCGCGAGAGCGCACGCCACTTTCCGGGACACCGTTCGGTAGCCCCGGATCGCCCGCAGTGCCATTGCACGCTGGGCCCGCTGGAGAGAGGCGATGGCGTGTGGGCTCAAGCAGTCCGCCCACACCGGCGCCCCATACAATGCCATTGAGCGTACGATGCCGCCGTAGAGTCGGCGGCACGCAACGCTCGGGCCCCCCACATTGGGCAAGAGACGCCCGAGGGCATCTGCTGCTCCCAGCAGCCGAGGCTCGAGGAGTCGGAAGTGCTCCTCGAAACCCCACCGCCCATCAATCACCAGCCCCAGATACTTCATCTGGGGCTTCAGACCGACCCTCTCGCCCTCCACAACGATCGACGCACCCGCTGACGGCCGTCTCCGAGGCCCATGGAACACCATGGCCTCGGTCTTGTGGAGGGCCACCTCCAAGCCCAACGTCCGTATCCGCCGCACAATGTGGCTGACGAACACGGACGCCAAGCGCTGGACATCCTCCAGCTGCGTCCCCCGAACGGTAACGAGCGTGTCGTCAGCGTAACAAAACGACCGCACCATCGGGGGGAGGCCACACCGGAGGACGTAGTCGTAACCGACGTTCCACAACAAGGGGCCGAGGACCGACCCCTGTGGAACGCCGCGGGACACCCTGTGACGGCCAATCTCACCGCCACGTCCCACGTACGCTACGTCCCGGTCCCTCAAATAGTCCCCCACTATTCGGCGCAGATATGGAGGCATTTTGTGGTAGCGAAGCGCCTCCATGATGACACCGAACGGGAGACTATTGAAGGCGTTGCGGATGTCCAGCGACACCGCCAACACCACATCCCGCCTCTCGACGGACTCGGATACGAGTGTCCGGAGATCGGACAGGGCGTCGATCGTCGACCGCCCCGTCCGGAACCCGTATTGGGCCTCAGAAAGGTCGGGGCCCGTTCCCCCTCCCAACTGCTGGACTATTCGGGAGGCGATGATTTTTTCAAACACCTTTCCGATTTCGTCCAGCAGCACAATGGGGCGATATGCCGAGGGGACGACCGCCGGACGCCCCTCTTTGCGAAGCAGGCATAACGCCCCCTCTTTCCAAACTTTGGGAAACCGCGCGAACCCAAAACAAGCGTCGCACAGCTCCCTTGCCCTGGCCCCGAGATGTTGTAGGGCCAGGTCCAACACACGCTTTGGGACGCCGTCAGGTCCCGGTGCCGTCTTACGCCCCTTAAGACGGGCGACGGCGTCCTTCCACTCCTCCTCATCAATAAGAGGAGGAGGAACACCCTCTCCCTCCTCGTCCGGAGCTGGCGGGGCCATCCGAGGGGGAACAAAACCCTCCTCGGCCGGGGGAAACAGTCCCCCGATGACCGACCCCAGGAGGTCGGGATCCATCGTCTCCGTAATGGGCGTGCCGCGCGCTTTCAGCTGGTTACGCGCCAGCTTATACGGCCGCCCCCACGGATCCCGGTCCAGACCCTGCAACTGCTCTTCTCTGGATGCCTCTTTTGAGGAGGCAATCGCAGTCTGCAGGGTCTTTTTTGACTGCCTGTACAGCTCATACAGGCGGTCTTCCTCTTGGGTGTCCCTCACGCGGCGCCGGCGGGCCCTAGTGTAGGCCCGCCTTTGGACACTGCAGTCATCTCTCATGACAGCAATGTCCTGGGACCACCAGTGAACTTCACGGCGGTCCCGCGGAGGCTGCGCCCGAGGCATGGAAGCCTCGCACACCTCCGTTAAAGCGCCGCGGAGACGGCGAGCTGATTCGTCGACGTCCGGACCGGACATCGGACGCGAGAACCAGTCTTCGAATATCGCCGTCTCGTTCGCCAACTCCGGCTTAAGCCTGCTTAGCGCCCAGCGAAGAGGCCGGTCACAACTTGTGGGCTGTGGGGGCCTTTGGTGCGGGGTGGAGATCTCGAATCGGATGTAACGATGGTCCGAGAGAGTCTCCACGTCCTGCACCACCCTCCAGTCGCTGATCGTGCGTGCGAGGGCTGGGGTAGCGAAAGAAACGTCCACCACCGAGCCTCCGTTGTGCCGCACGCACGTGTGGACTGCGCCCCTATTAAGGAGCGACAGCCCAGCAGCGGCTGCCCACTGCTCCACAGCCTGGCCCCTCTGGTCGGTCGCTGGACAACCCCAGACAACCGACTTGGCGTTCAGGTCTCCAAGAAGGAGAACCTGACGCGGGGCAACCTAACCTTTTTTTTTTTTTTTTTTTTTTTTTCTCGCTGTGGAAACCTTAATAGTACATTATCGGCCCAAAGTGAACCTCAAATCGTCTGGGACTCTTCTAGCTTTCCGTCTCCCTTTCCCTACGCTAAAGCGCCGGGTGAGAGAGAGGGTCAACCAGACATACCCAGCAAAACCACAGCGTACACAGTCGGATCTGTTCTAGGACCTTGCGATACCTGCCGTTGGCTACAAAACGCTTGGCCCTCAGACGTGCGAAACGGCACTCGACTTAGGTGTAGCCGCCCTTAAGGGGCTCCTCCCTTCTTGCTGGCAAACTTGCCATCCGCCGACCTTGTAAAGGAAGGTCGACGCCAAGGCGATACTTGGTCAGCCGCGACAGCGGCTGCTTCGTGCCGCCCTGTCTCCTCTTCTTCACGGAGCGCTTCACGCTCTCTCTCCTCTCGTATCTCGCTACGCGGCAAACCCCTCCGGAGAGAAGATGCGCGTTCGCGCAAGCGCTCACGCTCAAGCACCACAATCGGAATGCGTTCCGGTGTGGGCTTGGGCTTTGAGACTGCGTCCTGCGTCACAGAGATGGTTTTATTAACCGCACCCTGAGGAGTCGGGGGGGGCGCTAGCGGCTCAACGCTCGCCACCTCCTCGACTGTTTCCATCTGCTCGTTGCCGAGCTCCCTCTCAGTAGTAGGGGGCAACCTAACCTAACCTTTTTTTTTTTTTTTTTTTTTTTTTTTTTACCCTGGGGAAAATTCCCTACGGAATCATCCCGCGGGTCGGGGCTACCCGCGGGGGTATGTGGGGTTGACCTAAGATGTTGATCGGCCGACCCACTAAAAACCCCAGGGAAAACAGACACGCCGGTTCGTGGCTGGCGCGGGATCTGTTGTGATAGTGGTCCGCGCCATCCACCAGCCACGCCCTATCAGGCGTCCCACTGTTGGTTGCTATGAAGCCCCGCAATCAGCGTGGCCCTTTGGGGCCCTCCTGTATCTGTTTTGGCGCGATGAAGCGCCCATCCTTGGACCTGGGTCTGAGCCGGGCCAGAGCTCCGGAACTCGTTCCCGGGTCCTGTGCCTCCCTGACACCTTCGTCCCCGGTACCTCTGGAAGCAGAGGCATTGGGGGGGTCAGGCGCAGAGCTCGCAGTGCGAGGCGTTGAGGCTTCCTCTGCTTCCATAGCCAACTCATCCGCCAATGGCGGGGTGGCTTTCCTCGGGGTAGTCTGAGTATCAGGGCTTGGCTCCGGCATCTCCGGACGAGCCCTGACGACAGGGGGACTACAACCCCTGCCACCCATCAAATGGCCGAATGGCCTGTTGGCCGCGACGCAAACTGCACACCGTGGTTGGCGTGTGCAGACCCTCGCCTGGTGTCCAAGCTGACCACACCGGAAGCAAAATCCGGTGCGGTCAATGGCGGATGGGCACCTCTGCCTCGTATGGCCCACGCCCATGCAGCGGAAACACCGCATTGGGCGGGGCTCAAGGGCAACCACTGTGGCAGTACTCCACCCCAGGAGCAGCTTGCCTGTCACCATCAGCGCTTTGGCCGCTCGAATGGGGCAGCGCACGATGGTGGATCTTGCGTTATCAGGGCCAGGTCTTATTTGGCCCACCCTCACGCTCTCAACGGAGCACTCAGCTTTCGCAGCAACGGCTGCAGCGACGTCGGAGGCGGTGATTGCGATGTCTAGCCCTGATACGCGAAGATCCGCGCACTTTTCAGGCCGGACAACCGTGGCCACCTCCGACAACACCTGCTCGAGCCGTTGAGCGAGCAAGTCGGCCTTTTGGCCGCTTCCGGCACCCGGAACCTCGATAAGCCGCGCTCCCGTGGCAGCGGTTCGGGATCTCACGCCTTCCCCTATACCGAGGTCGGCGAGCGAGATCTCCTGCCTGGCTTTCGCGATGGTCTGGGCATACGTCATCCCCATCGCGATCGCCTCAGGGCGCAGCTGAAGAACGATAGCCGCGGTCTTCGGCTGCCTCAACCCGGCCCTCCTGCGCTTCCTCTTTTTCGGCGCCGCTTGCGCTACCGGGTGAACCGGTAGCACAGCTGCACCACTCGGCACTGAAGCCGAAGGCGGAGTCGTCGTTGGTGGGCGAGTGGAAGGACTCGCCACAACCGGAAGTGCCTTTTTGCCCTTCTTCCTTCTCCCACCGCGGCGCACCTCCGTCCAGGTCTCAGACGGTGGGTCCGGTGGCTGCACTCGACTAATGCCTGCTTGGGAAAGCGAGGCTCTAGGAGCAGACGTCCTTTCGCTGATGAGCGACACCCGGGGTAGAGGGGTAGACACCCGTTTGCGCCCAGCCACCCTTGCAGGAGTAGGGAGAGAGGGGAAGTCCCCAAATCTCTCGCTCTCAACCACAGAGGGCGGGCGGACACTCTCCGATGCCACCGATCTCGCCTCTAGGCGGTCCAGCCGTGCACCCATTGCAATGGCGGACGCCTCCATCATTTCCCTCATGTTGGCGATAGCTGCCAGCAGAGGGTCGTCGCGTCCGGGTTCGGAAACGGCGACTTGAGGGCTCTGTGCCCAGCGCGGTGACGCACTGTTCCGGCCAACCTCACTCCTCAGTGAGGCGACCTCTGCCCTCAAGTTTTCCACAATTTCTTGAAGACGCAAGTTTTGCGCCTCAATCCGCTTGGACTCGTCGTCCAAGGTCCTGGATGCCAGGTTGGACAGGCATCGGCGGATCACCGCCACGGCATTGTTTAATGTGCCCTGGCACGTGCCTTTAAAGTGCCCGGACGTCTGGGCCACCCTTTTCACTGCCAGCGCGCATCTCATGCCCACCTCGTGGATTTCGTCGGCCGTTAAAGGGTCCGACGGTTCCGCCACAAAAGGAATCTCAATTTCCAAAGCAGCTTCGCTGGTCAGCCCAACAAGCCCCCCAAGGGAGTCTACAGAGGCGGGGCGAGGTGACGGGTGTCCTTCGGACAACCCCTCTCGCCCTTCCCTCGCGACATCCGCGGCGTTCTTGCTCCGCCGACCAACGGCTCGCTTCTCCTCTCGAGTGCCATAGATTCCGGCGGCAACTGCACGTCCTCTCCTCGCCGACGAGACCTTGGCCGAGGCCGACGACACCACAGACTCGTTCCCCGATTGATCGTCGGAGTCCAGGTTGGGGTCAAGTGGCCTCTTCCTCGCACCACTAACGCTCCCCATGATTACGGACTCAGAGTCCGAATCAGTGAAGCCCTCCTTCTCTTTCGCCTCCACGCGCAGAATAATGCCCCCCCCAGATACGAGGGGCTTGCCCAGGGCCAGCGAATCAGACGACTTATCGCCCGACTTGCTAGTCCCGGGGAGGGGTTCTCCCACCTGTCGGTGGGTACCCTCCTGGGGTAACACGTTTTTATTGCTGCTCTTCATTGTGGTTTATGGCAATTTGCGGGTAGCCATACCCCTCCTCACAGTGGCACTTTAGGGGCTGCCCTTCCCCGCTGGACCAAAGAGATCACCCACGCGCCGTCCACACGCCGAGGGTGCCCTATATACTACGGAGGACGGGAGGTGTCCGTAGGTTTTTAGCCGGTGTTCTCCGGGGTGTTATTGAGTTTTCCTTCTCTTGGCCGTTTGGCCTCCGGTCTGCCCAATCGCAGCATACCCACGGCGCCAACGGTGGGGTCGTTGCCGCAAAAGGGCAGATAACGACTTCGGGGCTGGCGTACACCCCGGTTGCACCGCTCTCACCGGTGCCCCCTTTCCCCCCCGTGCGACCTGAGAACCTTTAAGAGGCGGCCGTCTTTTTGGTACGGCGCCCAGAAGGGACGCCGTCTCGAACTCCTCTCACTGCTCAGAAGGAGCAAGTGAGTTACGCGACCCAGAGTGGGTCACGTATGGGAGCTGCGAAGTCCAGAAGGGACCCCGCCTAGTCAGATGTCAGCCGGCTGGGTCCAAGCGTCTACTACACGCCAGAGCGGGAGACTGTTGGAACCAGCCGTTGCCCAGGGTGCACCAACGTGGAGGTCACCTGACTCGCACCCCAACCTAACCTAACCTAACCTAACCTAACCTAACCTAACCTAACCTTTTTTTTTTTTTTTTTTTTTTTTTTTTTTTTTTTTTTTTTTTTTTTTTTTTTTTTTTTTTTTTTTTTTTTTTTTACGCTGGGAAAACTCATCATGAGCTATCCACCCCCCGGGGGAGGGGGTGGGGTGTGTGAGACTCCTACTCACTAAAAACCCAGCGATGTCCTCTCGTCACCTTGGAACCAGCAAACCGGCGATCATCGCGTCGTCCTCATCTGAGGAGGACGCATCGAAAGCCGGCATGGTGGAGCCTGACGAGGTCATGGGAACCCTTTCGGACACTTCCACAACCCCGTCGGTGACTGCTCGCCCTATAGATGGGCGAGCCCCTCCTCCGCCCCTGATTGGGGCGGGTGACCGCCCTCGTAAACGATGAGCGGACACACTTGACCCGTCAGTTGAGACGGGTCGCCGACGCGCCGGGACATGCGGGGCGTCGGCCCTCAGTGGGGACCTGTGCAATGCACGGTCGGAGCCCCCCCTAGGGCTCGGACCGCGCTGGTTTCCCACTGGATGGAGAAGGCGTTGATATTGCCGCCTTCTCCGTAGGAGGCGTCTGTGACGGCACGGATTTGCCAGGGGGTCATCCTCCCTGGCCCGTTCCGCCTCCTCCTTCAGCGTCATGACGTCGACGCAGAAGGAGTTGACCGCCTCCCACGACCCCTCGCTACCGAGCATGGACAGAACCACGGTCGGCAGGGAGAGGTCCGCGCCAATCACAGCGACCAATGCGGAGCGCTGGACATCGAACGCAGAACACACCATTAGGGTGTGCTGCGCCGTGTCCTCCGCTGCCCCGCAATGGTGGCACTGTGGGGTCGGCTCTCTTCCGATCCGGTGCAGATAACGTCCGAACGAACCATGTCCGGACAGAATCTGCACCAGATGGTATGTGAGCGACCCATGGCGCCGCTCCGCCCATGCTTGGAGGACGGGGCGTAGGGCCTCCAGGCTACGCGTTTGCGTAGCCGAGGCCCCTTCGCCCAGGTCCTCGGACCATAGGCGGAACATCTCTTCTCTTGCTCCCTCGAGAGCAGAGCGCCTCTCTTGAGGGGCCAGGCGATCGCCACTGGCCCTCTCCTCCGCTCGCTGCCGGTATGCTGCAGCGAGCACATCCGCCACCAGCTCCCACGGGGGCGTCCCCGCGAGAGCGCACGCCACTTTCCGGGACACCGTTCGGTAGCCCCGGATCGCCCGCAGTGCCATTGCACGCTGGGCCCGCTGAAGAGAGGCGATGGCGTGTGGGCTCAAGCAGTCCGCCCACACCGGCGCCCCATACAACGCCATTGAGCGTACGATGCCGCCATAGAGTCGGCGGCACGCGACGCTCGGGCCCCCCACATTGGGCAAGAGACGCCCGAGGGCATCTGCTGCTCCCAGCAGCCGGGGCTCGAGGAGACGGAAATGTTCCTCGAAACCCCACCGCCCATCAATCACCAGCCCCAGATACTTCATCTGGGGCTTAAGACCGACCCTCTCGCCCTCCACAACGATCGACGCACCCGCTGACGGCCGTCTCCGAGGCCCATGGAACACCATGGCCTCGGTCTTGTGGAGGGCCACCTCCAAGCCCAACGTCCGTATCCGCCGTACGATATGGCTGACGAACACGGACGCCAGGCGCTGGACATCCTCCAGCAACGTCCCCCGGACGGTGACGAGCGTGTCGTCTGCGTAGCAAAACGACCGCACCATCGGGGGGAGGCCACACCGGAGGACGTAGTCGTAACCGACGTTCCACAACAAGGGGCCGAGGACTGACCCCTGTGGAACGCCGCGGGACACCCTGTGACGGCCAATCTCGCCGCCACGTCCCACGTACGCTACGTCCCGGTCCCTCAAATAGTCCCCCACTATTCGGCGCAGATATGGAGGCATTTTGTGGTAGCGAAGCGCCTCCATGATGACGCCGAACGGGAGACTATTGAAGGCGTTGCGGATGTCCAGCGACACCGCCAACACCACCTCCCGCCTCTCGACGGACTCGGATACGAGTGTCCGGAGATCGGACAGGGCGTCGATCGTCGACCGCCCCGTCCGGAACCCGTATTGGGCCTCAGAAAGGTCGGGGCCCGTTCCCCCTCCCAACTGCTGGACTATTCGGGAGGCGATGATTTTTTCAAACACCTTCCCGATTTCGTCCAGCAGCACAATGGGGCGATATGCCGAGGGGTCGTCCGCCGGACGCCCCTCTTTGCGAAGCAGGCATAACGCCCCCTCTTTCCAAACTTTGGGAAACCGCGCGAACCCAAAACAAGCGTCGCACAGCTCCCTTGCCCTGGCCCCGAGATGTTGTAGGGCCAGGTCCAACACACGCTTTGGGACGCCGTCAGGTCCCGGTGCCGTCTTACGCCCCTTAAGACGGGCGACGGCGTCCTTCCACTCCTCCTCATCAATAAGAGGAGGAGGAACACCCTCTCTCTCCTCGTCCGGAGCTGGCGGGGCCATGCGAGGGGGAGCAAAACCCTCTTCGGCCTGGGGAAACAGCCCCTCGACGACCGACCCCAGGAGGTCGGGATCCATTGTTTCCGTGAGGGGCGCGCCTCGCGCTCTGAGCTGGTTGCGTGCCAGCTTATATGGCCGCCCCCACGGATCCCGATCCAGACCCTGCAACTGCTCTTCTCTGGATACCTCCTTTGAGGAGGCAATCGCAGTCTGCAGGGTCTTTTTCGACTGCCTGTACAGCTCATATAGGCGGTCTTCCTCCTGGGTGTCCCTCACGCGGCGCCGGCGGGCCCTAGTGTAGGCCCGCCTTTGGACACTGCAGTCCTCCCTCATGACAGCAATGTCCTGGGACCACCAGTGAACTTCACGGCGGTCCCGCGGAGGCTGCGCCCGAGGCATGGAAGCCTCGCACACCTCCGTTAAAGCGCCGCGGAGACGGCGAGCTGATTCATCGACGTCCGGACCGGACATCGGACGCGAGAACCATTCTTCAAAGATCGCCGTCTCGTTCGCCAACTCCGGCTTGAGCCTGCTGAGTGCCCAGCGGGGAGGCCGGTCACCGCTTGTGGGCTGTGGGGGCCTTTGGTGCGGAGTGGAGATCTCGAATCGGATGTACCGATGGTCCGAGAGAGTCTCCACGTCCTGCACCACCCTCCAGTCGCTGATCGTGCGTGCGAGGGCTGGGGTGGCGAATGAAACGTCCACCACCGACCCTCCGTTGTGCCGCACGCACGTGTGGACTGCGCCCCTATTGAGGAGCGACAGCCCAGCAGCGGCTGCCCACTGCTCCACAGCCTGGCCCCTCTGGTCGGTCGCTGGACAACCCCAGACAACCGACTTGGCGTTCAGGTCTCCAAGAAGGAGAACCTGACGCGGGGCCGCCCTCCTGATGGCTGCGCCGACAACTACGAGGAACGCCTTGAAGTCGTCGAGCGGTCTGTTTGGGGAAAAGTAGACCGACACCACTACCATTTCACCCCAAACAACCGCCGCGTACCCAGCACCCCGCTCATAAATTGAGGGGGGTGTGTAACCTGGGGCCGCGCGCACCATCACGGCGACAGAGTCGCTTGTATCCCCGACCCAGTTGGGCTGGTTGGGGATGAAGTACGGCTCTGACACCGCCGCCACGTCCACTGACCACTCCGCCAGGCTCTGGTGTAGCAGATCCTGAGCCCTGGTAGAGTGGTTCAGGTTCACCTGAAGAAAGTTGATATGGGGCCGTCTTAACATTGCTCGACCACCATATCAACCTCTTCTGGCCCCGTTTGGGGCGCCGTCTGTGTGGCGGGGGCGGCCTGGCGTGCAAGACGCGCCGGCAATTTGCCCTTGGCCAGGGGAGGCTTACAACTACGCCCCCCCCATAACGTGGCCTGCCGGTCGTTTGGCAGTGGCACACACGGCACAGTGGGGCTTCGCGCTACATTCGTAGCCCCTGTGCCCTTCTTTACCGCACCGGTAGCAGAGGTTGCTCCGGTCGGTTTTTGACGGGCAACTCGCTCTGGCGTGCCCCACCTGCATGCACCGGAAGCACCGGTCAAAACGGGCTTCCAGTGCTCTGACGTTGGCCGCACTGAACCCTATCAGTAGACGGCCGCCGTCTACGACCTTCTTGGCAGCGGCGACCGGGCACGACACCACTGTCATGCCAAAGCCGTCGGTGCCGTAGCGGATGGGGCGAACCTTCACGGCGTCCACGCCACATCCACCCTTGGCCGCGATCTTTGCGGCCAAGTGCGCCTCCATCACCGACTCATCCAGACCACCCACCCTCACTTCTGCAGTCTTGGTGGGCCGGATAACTGTGGCCATGCCCTCAAGGGCCTCCCTCATCTTGCCGGCCAGCTGGTCGGCCTTCTCGGCAGAGGCCTCGCCCGAGATCTCAATGATCTTTGCCCCGGCCATGGTGTTTCGACACCGACGGTTTGGGATATCCATCCCGTCGATGTCCACCGAGTCTCGAGCTTTGGCCAGCGCGTCGGCGTAGGTGACTCCCTTCTCGACCGCTTCGGGAGTAAGGGTCACTACCACTGCCGCCGATTTCGGCGCAACCAGCTTGGTCTTTTGACCGGCCTTACGGGCCTTCCTAGCAGGGGCAGCGGCGGGCGGGGCTGAGCTGTTATTAAGCCTCCGCCGAGGCGCCTTCTGCTGCCTGGCTGCCGCCGAGTAAGAGCGGGGCGGAGCCTGTTCCGGAGGGGCCGATGTTTTGGCCTTCCTCCTCCTTCTTAGGCGCTTTTTGCGCGACTCCTGCGTCGTCCATTCCGGTTCAGCCTCAACCGGGGGGGGCGCTTTTTTAGCACCCCGGGAGGTGGACGGAGCGACCGCAGGAGGACCGGCTTTCTTCACCTGCTTTGGCGGTAGATCCGGCTTTTTGGCCGCCGCCTTGCCCTTTTTAGCCGGCATGGTTGGCTTGGCTGGCTTGGCTTTCCCCTTGGTAATGGGGGGCGTGGGCGCAGCTGCTGCTTTGCGGTCCGCCGCAAGCGGCGGTCGCAGGTTTTTGGCCGGCAGCAGGCGATCCTCCAGACCCTCCAGGCGAGCATTCAGCATGTTCCCAAATGTTCGGGCTAATCTTGCTTCAAATGCCTGGAGGACGTCCGGCTCCTCGAAGGCGGGCTTGGTTGTGCCGCAACCAGTCGTCTCCTGCAAGATGACGGTCGGCGAGAGAAGCCTTGGAGGAGGGCAGTCCGTCTCCATAGAATCCACTGAGGGCAGAACCTCAGGGAGAGTGAGGGGAGGGGACATGCACTTCCTTCCACCTTTGAGGTCTCTCACCTCAGCAGATAAAGCTGCAACACTCTTCGTGAGGTCTGCCAGCTGCTGCTGCAGCCTCACGTTTTCCGCCTTCAGGATGCGGGTGTCCTCTGTGATGTTGTGTGAGGACACCTCGCGGAAACAATCCATTATGGAGTGCGCCGCTTTCTTCAAAGCCTTCTGGAAGGGGCCCTGGAGGTGTGAGGACTTTTTAGCCACCTCCACTATAACCGCACAGTCCGCCTTCACCACCTCCTCGATGTCTAGGGTGGTCTTTAGGTCCGGATCTGTGGGCATAGGGGCCTCATCTTCCGTTCTACTTGCGTAGAACGCAGCCCTGGTCTCGTAGGCGCGGCGCTCCATTTCCGCCACCTCCCGGTCGAGCGCGACCTGCTGCTCCTCGCGGATTGCAGCGGCATGCTCGCGCTTTGCTCGGGCGAGACCAACGTATTCGCCCGTGGTGGGGGGTCTCCCTCGACCACGTTGGGCTGGCTTCTTCGGATCGTCCTCAGACGAGTCCGAGAGAGCCTCCGACTTTTTGCCCCCCTTCGATTTTTTGGGGGAACGTTTCCTCTTCAACGAACCAGTGAGCGTGTCGACACTGATGGTGCTGTCATCTGACACATCGCTGCACTGGTCGTTTTTCTGTCCTCGTCTGGGATAAGGGGAGGTGCGGGCTAGGCCCTTGCTCCGAGTCGACACTGCCGGCGAGCTGGCACGACTCCCCTTTTTCTTCATGAAAGAAGATTTGGGACTAGCGACGGAGTCAACGGCCGATTTCATAGAAACCGCCGATGAATCGGACTCGACGTCGACGTCCCGTTCCCGGATCCTTGCTGCAGACACGCTGCGCGATCGCGCAGCGGTTGGCGATGAACTGCCAGCAGCCCTGGACGATCTGAAGGTGAGCTTCAGCGCGCCCGTCTCAATTTCAACTCCGCCCTTCTCGGGCCTAGCCAAAAGGCTTCCATCCACGTCCTTCCCTTTAGGGTCGGACACTCCACAACTACCCACGACGGACCTGGAATCAGGCTCCGCCGACTTCACCGAAACGTCAGAAAAATTTTTGGAACAACTAGACATTAATCCCACGAGTAGAGACCATCAGGTGCTCCTCCCCCGCAGTGGGCTCATACGCGGGAGGCCCTGTGTACTAACCGGTGGCGGGTGGTGCCGGCAGGTTTTAACGAGGTTTCTCTCGGGTTTTATAGTGTGTCCTTCACGCGGCCGGCCGGTTAAGGCAAGCCCTCGCTCCACCACGGAACCCGCGTACCCCGCAACGCCGCGAGCGGGGGTCGTTGCAGAGACCGCAGTGGTTTACGACGATCGGGGGCTGGCGTAGGCCCCCGTTGCAACCGCTCTCGCGGTGTTCCCCTTTCCCCCCGTTGCGACCTGAGAACCCTTAAGGGGCGGCCGTCTTTGTGGTACTCCTCTCAAAGCTGCTCAGAGGGAGCAGCGAGTCGTGCGGCCCAAAGTGGACACACACAGGAGTATTGCAGGGCCCAGACGGGGCTCCCGCCTTGCCAGATGTTAGCCGATTGGGCCCAACTTTCTCCGAATGGAGGATGTTGGGACCACTCGTTGCCCAGGATGCACCACGTGGAGGTCATCTGACTCGCACCCCAACCTAACCTAACCTTTTTTTTTTTTTTTTTTTTTACGCTGGGAAAACTCATCATGAGCTATCCACCCCCCGGGGGAGGGGGTGGGGTGTGTGAGACTCCTACTCACTAAAAACCCAGCGATGTCCTCTCGTCACCTTGGAACCAGCAAACCGGCGATCATCGCGTCGTCCTCATCTGAGGAGGACGCATCGAAAGCCGGCATGGTGGAGCCTGACGAGGTCATGGGAACCCTTTCGGACACTTCCACAACCCCGTCGGTGACTGCTCGCCCTATAGATGGGCGAGCCCCTCCTCCGCCCCTAATTGGGGCGGGTGACCGCCCTCGAAAACGATGGGCGGACACACTTGACCCGTCAGTTGAGACGGGTCGCCGACGCGCCGGGACATGCGGGGCGTCGGCCCTCAGTGGGGACCTGTGCAATGCACGGTCGGAGCCCCCCCTAGGGCTCGGACCGCGCTGGTTTCCCACTGGATGGAGAAGGCGTTGATATTGCCGCCTTCTCCGCAGGAGGCGTCTGTGGCGGCACGGATTTGCCAGGGGGTCATCCTCCCTGGCCCGTTCCGCCTCCTCCTTCAGCGTCATGACGTCGACGCAGAAGGAGTTGACCGCCTCCCACGACCCCTCGCTACCGAGCATGGACAGAACCACGGTCGGCAGGGAGAGGTCCGCGCCAATCACAGCGACCAATGCGGAGCGCTGGACATCGAACGCAGAGCACACCATTAGGGTGTGCTGCGCCGTGTCCTCCGCTGCCCCGCAATGGTGGCACTGTGGGGTCGGCTCTCTTCCGATCCGGTGCAAATAACGACCGAACGAACCATGTCCGGACAGAATCTGCACCAGATGGTATGTGAGCGACCCATGGCGCCGCTCCGCCCATGCTTGGAGGACGGGGCGTAAGGCCTCCAGGCTACGCGTTTGCGTAGCCGAGGCCCCTTCGCCCAGGTCCTCAGACCATAGACGGAACATCTCGTCTTTAGCTCCCTCAAGAGCAGAGCGCCTCTCTTGGGGGGCCAGGCGATCGCCACTGGCCCTCTCCTCTGCTCGCTGCCGGTATGCTGCAGCGAGCACTTCCGCCACCAGCTCCCACGGGGGTGTCCCCGCGAGAGCGCACGCCACTTTCCGGGACACCGTTCGGTAGCCCCGGATCGCCCGCAGCGCCATTGCGCGCTGGGCCCGCTGGAGAGAGGCGGTCGCGTGTGGGCTCAGACTGTCAGCCCACACCGGCGCCCCATACAGAGCCATAGAGCGCACGATGCCGCCGTAGAGTCGGCGGCACGCAACGCTCGGGCCCCCCACATTAGGCAAAAGACGCCCGAGGGCATCTGCTGCTCCTAGCAGCCGGGGCTCGAGGAGACGGAAATGTTCCTCGAAACCCCACCGCCCATCAATTACTAGCCCCAGATACTTCATCTGGGGCTTCAGGTCGACCCTCTCGCCCTCCACAACGATCGACGCACCCGCTGACGGCCGTCTCCGAGGCCCATGGAACACCATGGCCTCGGTCTTGTGGAGGGCCACCTTCAAGCCCAACGTCCGTATCCGCCGCACGATATGGCTGACGAACACGGACGCCAAGCGCTGGACATCCTCCAGGTGCATCCCCCGAACGGTGACGAGCGTGTCGTCGGCGTAACAAAACGACCGCACCATCGGGGGGAGGCCACACCGGAGGACGTAGTCGTAACCGACGTTCCACAACAGGGGGCCGAGGACCGACCCCTGTGGAACGCCGCGGGACACCCTGTGACAGCCAAGCTCGCCGCCACGTCCCACGTACGCTACGTCCCGGTCCCTCAAATAATCTCCCACTATTCGGCGCAGATATGGAGGCATTTGATGGTAGTGAAGCGCCTCCATGATGACGCCGAAGGGGAGACTATTAAAAGCATTGGCGATGTCCAGGGACACCGCCAAAACTAACTCCCGCCTCTCGACGGACTCGTCAACGAGAGTCCGGAGATCGGACAGGGCGTCGATCGTTGACCGCCCCGTCCGGAAGCCGTATTGGGCCTCGGAGAGGTCGGGGCCTGTTCCCCCTCCCAGCTGCTGGGCTATTCGGGAGGCGATGATTTTCTCAAACACCTTCCCGATTTCGTCCAGCAACACAATAGGGCGATATGCCGAGGGGTCGTCAGCCGGACGCCCCTCCTTGCGCAACAGGCATAGCGCCCCCTCCTTCCAAATTTTAGGAAACTGTGCGAAACGGAGACTGGCGTCGCACAGTTCCCTGGCCCTAGCCCCGAGATGTTTGAGGGCCAGGTCCAACACCCCGCTTTGGGACGCCGTCGGGTCCCGGTGCCGTCTTACGCCCTTTAAGACGGGCGACGGCGTCAACCCACTCGTCGTCCTCAATGAGAGGGGGAGCACTTTCTTCCCCCTCGTCAGGAGACGGCGGGGCCATGCGAGGGGGAACAAAACCCTCCTCGGCCGGGGGAAACAGTCCCCCGATGACCGACCGCAGGAGGTCGGGATCCATCGTCTCTGTGATGGGCGTGCCGCGAGCTCTCAGCTGGTTGCGCGCCAGCTTATACGGCCGCCCCCACGGATCCCGATCCAGACCCTGCAACTGCTCTTCTCTGGATACCTCCTTTGAGGAGGCGATCGCAGTCTGCAGGGTCTTTTTCGACTGCCTGTACAGCTCGTACAGGCGGTCCTCCTCCTGTGTGTTCCTCACGCGGCGCCGGCGGGCCCTAGTGTAGGCCCGTCTTTGGACACTGCAGTCATCTCTCATGACAGCAATGTCCTGGGACCACCAGTGAACTTCACGGCGGTCCCGCGGAGGCTGCGCCCGAGGCATAGAAGCCTCGCACACCTCCGTTAAAGCGCCGCGGAGACGGCGAGCTGATTCATTGACGTCCGGACCGGACATCGGACGCAAGAACCAATCTTCAAATATCGCCGTCTCGTTCGCCAGCTCAGGCTTGAGCCTGCTTAGTGCCCAGCGGGGAGGCCGGTCACAGCTTGTGAGCTGTGGGGGCCTTTGGTGCGGAGTGGAGATCTCGAATCGGATGTACCGATGATCCGAGAGAGTCTCCACGTCCTGCACCACCCTCCAGTCGCTGATCGTGCGTGCGAGGGCTGGGGTGGCGAATGAAACACCGACCCTCCGTTGTGCCGCACGCACGTGTGGACTGCGCCCCTATTAAGGAGCGACAGCCCAGCAGCGGCTGCCCACTGCTCCACAGCCTGGCCCCTCTGGTCGGTCGCTGGACAACCCCAGACAACCGATTTGGCGTTCAGGTCTCCAAGAAGGAGAACCTGACGCGGGGCCGCCCTCCTGATGGCTTCGCCGACGACTCCGAGGAACACCTTGAAGTCGGCGAGCGGTCTGTTTGGGGAAAAGTAGACAGACACTACTACCATTTCACCCCAAACGACCGCCGCGTACCCAGCACCCCGCTCATGAATTGAGGGGGGTGTATAACCTGGGGCCGCGCGCACCATCACGGCGACAGAGTCGTTTATGTCCCCGACCCAGTTGGGCTGGTTGGGGACGAAGTACGGCTCTGACACCGCCGCCACGTCCACTGACCACTCCGCCAGGCTCTGGTGTAGCAGATCCTGAGCCCTGGTAGAGTGGTTCAGGTTCACCTGAAGAAAGTTGATATGGGGCCGTCTTAACATTGCTCGACCACCATATCAACCTCTTCTGGCCCCGTTTGGGGCGCCGTCTGTGTGGCGGGGGCGGCCTGGCGTGCAGGACGCGCCGGCAATTTGCCCTTGGCCAGGGGAGGCTTACAACTACGCCCCCCCATAACGTGGCCTGCCGATCGTTTGGCAGTGGCACACACAGCACAGTGGGGCTTCGCGCTACATTCGTAGCCCCTGTGCCCTTCTTTACCGCACCGGTAACAGAGGTTGCTCCGGTCGGTTTTAGACGGGCAACTCGCTCTCGCGTGCCCCACCTGCATGCACCGGAAGCACCGGTCAGAACGGGCTTCCAGTGCTCTGACGTTGGCCGCACTGAAACCTATCAGCAAGCGGCCGCCGTCCACGACCTTCTTGGCAGCGGCGACCGGGCACGACACCACTGTCGAGCCAAAGCCGTCAGAGCCGTAGCGGATTGGGCGCACCTTCACGGCGTCCACACCACATCCACCCTTGGCCGCGATCTTTGCGGCCAAGTGCGCCTCCATCACCGACTCGTCCAGACCGCCCACCCTCACTTCTGCTGTCTTGGTGGGCCGGATGACCGTGGCCATACCCTCAAGAGCTTCTCTCATTTTGCCGGCTAGCTGGTCGGCCTTCTCGGCAGAGGCCTCGCCCGAGATCTCTATGATCTTGGACTCGGTCATGGTGTTTCGACACCGACGGTTTGGGATATCCATCCCGTCGATGTCCACCGAGTCTCGGGCTTTGGCCAGTGCGTCGGCGTAGGTGACCCCCTTCTCAACCGCTTCGGGAGTAAGGGTCACTACAACTGCCGCCGACTTTGGCGCAACCAGCTTGGTCTTTCGACCGGTTCTTCGGGCCTTCTTCGCAGGAGCAGTGGCGGGCGGGGCTGAGGTATTATTAGGCCTCCGCCGAGGCACCTTCTGCTGCTTGACCGCCGCCGAGTAAGATTGGCGGGGCGGTGCCTGTTCTGGAGGGGCCGATGTTTTGGCCTTCCTCCGCCTTCGGCGCTTTTTGCGCGACTCCTGTGTCGTCCATTCCGGCTTTGCCTCAACCGGGGGAGGTGCTTTTTTAGCACCCCGGGAGGTGGACGGAGCGACCGCAGGAGGACCAGCTTTCTTCGCCTGCTTTGGCGGTAGATCCGGCTTTTTGGTAGCCGCCTTGCCCTTTTTAGCCGGCATGATTGGATTGGCCGGCTTGGCTTTCCCCTTGGTAATGGGGGGCGAGGGCGCAGCTGCTGCTTTGCGGTCCGCCGCAAGCGGCGGTCGCATGCTCTTGGCTGGCAGCAGGCGATCCTCCAGACCCTCCAGGCGAGCATTCAGCATAGCCCCGAAAGTTCGGGCCAGCCTTGCTTCAAAAGCCTGGAGGGCGTCCGGCTCCTTGAAGGCGGCCTTGCTTTGGCTGCGGCCAGTCGTCTCCTGCACGACGACGGTCGGCGAGAGAGGCCTTGGAGGAGGGCAGTCCGTCTCCATAACATCCGCTGAGGGCAGAACCTCAGGGAGAGTAGGGGGAGAGGACAGGCACTTTCTTCCACCTTTGAGGTCTCTCACCTCTGCGGACAAGGCTGCAACACTCTTCGTGAGGTCTGCCAGCTGCTGCTGCAGCCTCACGTTTTCTGCCTTCAGGATGCGGGTGTCCTCTGTGATGTTATGTGAGGACACCTCGCGGAAACAATCCATTATGGACTGCGCCGCTTTCTTCAAAGCCTTCTGGAAGGGGCCCTGGAGGTGTGAGGACTTTTTAGCCACCTCCACTATAACCGCACAGTCCGCCTTCACCACCTCCTCGATGTCGAAGGTGGTCTTTAGGTCCGGATCTGTGGGCATAGGGGCCTCATCTTCCGATCTACTTGCGTAGAACGCAGCCCTGGTCTCGTAGGCGCGGCGCTCCATTTCTGCCACCTCCCGGTCGAGCGCGACCTGCTGCTCCTCGCGGATTGCAGCGGCATGCTCGCGCTTTGCCCGGGCGAGACCAACGTACTCGCCCGTGGTGGGGGGTCTCCCTCGACCACGTTGGGCTGGCTTCTTTGGATCGTCCTCAGACGAGTCCGAGAGAGCCTCCGACTTTTTGCCCCCCTTCGATTTTTTGGGGGAACGTTTCCTCTTCAACGAACCAGTGAGCGTGTCGACGCTGATGGTGCTGTCATCTGACACATCGCTGCACTGGTCGTTTTTCTGTCCTCGCCTGGGATAAGGGGAGGTGCGGGCTAGGCCCTTGCTGCGAGTCGACACTGCCGGCGAGCTGGCACGACTCCCCTTTTTCTTCATGAATGAAGTTTTCAGACTTGCGACGGAGTCAACGGCCGATCTCATAGAAACCGCCGATGAATCGGACTCGACGTCGACATCCTGTTCCCTTCTTGCTGCAGACACGCTGCGCGATCGCGCGGCGGTTGGCGATGAACTGCCAGCAGCCCTGGACGATCTGAAGGTGAGCTTCAGCGCGCCCGTCTCAATTTCAACTCCGCCCTTCTCGGGCCTAGCCAGAAGGCTTCCATCCACGTCCTTCCCCAAAGGGTCGGACACTCCACTACTACCCACGACGGACCTGGAATCAGGCTCCGCCGACTTCACCGAAACGTCAGAAAAATTATTAGAACACTTAGACATTAATCCCACGAGTGGAGAACAAATATCGGTCACCCCGTGCAGTGGCCTCATACACGGGGAACCCTACATACTGTCAAGGGCGGGGGATATTGACAGGTTTTTACGAGTTTTCTCTCGGGTTTTATAGTGTATCCTTCACGCGGCCGGCCGGTCAAGGCAAGCCCTCGCTCCACCACGGAACCCACGTACCCCACAACGCCGCGAGTGGGGGTCGTTGTAGAGACCGCAGTGGTTTACGATGATCGGGGGCTGGCGTCGGCCCCCGTTGCACTGCTTTCGCAGTGCTCCCCGTTCCCCCCGTTGCGACCTAAGAACCCTTAAGGGGCGGCCGTCTTAGTGATACTCCTCTCAAAGCTGCTCAGAAGGAGCAGCGAGTAGTGCGGCCCAAAGTAGGCACGCACATAGGAGTTGCAGGGCCCAGAAGGGGCTCCCGCCTTGCCAGATGTTAGCCGATTGGGCCCAACCTTCTCCGAACGGAGAATGTTGGAGCCACTCGTTGCCCAGGATGCACCACGTGGAGGTCATCTGACTCGCACCCCAACCTAACCTAACCTAACCTTTTTTTTTTTTTTTTTTTTTTTTTTTTTTTTTTTTCCCAGGGGAAACTTGCTGACCAAGTTCCCGTAGGCTGGGGCGACCTACGGGATATGTGGGGTTGGCCTAAAAACGCGGCCGACCCACTAAAACCCCTGGGGAAACCTCACACCGATAATGTGGTAGGCGCGTTGGCTGTCACAGGGATAATGGCCGCGCCTCCCACCGGCTACGCTGTTAGCGTCCCTCAACTGACCTATGTGCCCCAGGTCAGCGAGGCCCCCCGGACGTGGGGGGGCCGGTCTTCGGTGTGGGTTTCACTACGGCTTTTGTAAACCGCCCGTCTGGTTTGCGTGGTCTGTCCCACGCGGGAGTGGTGGACCCGCTCGGGCCTTCGCCCGGGGCCTCCAACTCTACCACCCTATCTCCTTCCGACCCCGTATCTCTCGAGAGAGAGACATTGGGGTGGTCGGTTGTAGGGACTTTAGGAGACGAGGGTGGCTCCTCCACCGTCTCCATTACCTCCGTGCGGTCTAGTGGCAGCTCCACTGAGGGCTCCACTTCAGCCGGCATCCTCTGGGCAGTCGTCCCCGTTTGTTCGGGGGGAACAGGGCAGGCCCTGACGGCGGGGGGACTGCAACCCCGGCCTCCCATAATGTGGGCGTGCGGCTTCTTCGCCGCAGCGCATACCGCGCACCTTGGCTCTTTCGAGCAGCCCCTCGCTTGGTGACCTGGCAGACCACACCGGAAGCAAAGTCCGGTGCGGTCAAGGGCACTGGGGCACCTTTGCCTAGTGTGGCCCACGCCCATGCAGCGGTAACACCGCATTGGGCGAGGCTCCAAGGCGACCACCTGAGCGAAGTCCCATCCGAGGAGGAACCTACCAGCCACTACGAGCGCTTTTGCCACGCGCATGGGGCAGCGCACGATTGTGCTTCCCGTCTGGTTTGGGCCTGCACGGATGCGTCCCACCTTCAGGTCCTCCACCGAGCAACCAGCCCTCGCCGCTAATTCAGCGGCGATGTCGTCCGTGGACAACGAGCTGTCCAACCCTGATACGCGGATTTCCGCGTATTTTTCGGGTCGGACGATTGTGGCCACGTCCGACAGGACCAGCTCTAGCCTTTTGGCGAGCTGGTCGGCCTTCACACCGCTCTCCGAGCCCGAGACCTCGATGAGCCGCGCCCCAGTGGCAGCCGTCCTCGACCTCACCCCCTCGATACCGAGGTCGGGTAGGGAGATGGCCTGCCTAGCTCTCTTGATGGCGTCAGCATATGTGACACCCATCTCGAGAGCCTCCGGGCGCAGCTTCACCACTACAGCCGCTGTTGTTGGC
Source organism: Eudonia mercurella (assembly GCA_963082485.1). NCBI lineage: Eukaryota > Metazoa > Arthropoda > Insecta > Lepidoptera > Crambidae > Eudonia > Eudonia mercurella. The sequence goes on from CAUJAO010000001.1 coordinate 42,401, forward strand.
GGCCTGAGCCGAACCTTCTTGCCGCGCCTGCGTTGGCGCTTTTTACGTCCAGGCGCTTCGCTGGCTGCCGCTTGTGGCGCTGAGCGGACTGGCGTCACAGCAGGGCGAGCCTGCGCTAAAGCCTGGGCGGTGGCAGTCTGTGGGCGACTGGAGGTTGTCGCCGCATTAGGGGCTCTCCCTTTGCCCCTCTTCTTGCGCTTCCCACGGGTCACCGTCGTCCATTCGGACACGGGAGGAGGACCCAATGGGGGCAAAGCCTGTCTCACCTCCGCCTGAGGGAGGGAGAGGTACTCCTCATCGAGGACGGACGAGGATCTCGCGGGCGTGGCCGGCCTCCCACGAAGTGAAAGGGCACGCACAGGCGCCGCTCGACCCATCTCAAGTCCGTCCAGGCGAGCGTTGATGGCTGCATTAGATGCCTCCATCGTACGCCTCATCTCCGTGAGGGCCTTTAAGAGGACCTGATCCGATCCGGTCTTTGCGGCAGGACGTTCTCGGCTGGAGCTCAACCCCGTCCCCACCTGGTCGACCACGGTCTTCAGGGACGCCACCTCTCGTCGGAGGGCGTGCACCTCCTCGCGGAGTCGGCGGTTTGCCTCCTCAACGCGGCGTGACTCGTCCGAAGAGGTCCGCGACGCCAGGTTGGCGAGGCACCTCCGGATGGTCATTGAGGCGTTGTTGAGAGTGCGCTGGCAGGTACCTCTGAGGTTCCCGGATTTCCGGGACACCTCCTTCACCGCAAAAGCGCACTTCAGCCCCACCTCGTGGATCTCGTCAGCCGTCATAGGATCCGACGTGCTGGCGATGAAAGGGATGTCGACTCGAGTAGCCATCTCCGAGTCCATCTCATCCAGGGCCGCGGAATCCACCGTAGATTGGCCAGGAGTCGGGCGTCCTTTGGACGGCCCCGCTGGCTCAATTACGGCTGGTAATACTACGCCCCTGGCTCGACGGTCGGCAGACAGCCGCTTGTCCAGCTCTGCGAGCTGTTCCTCCTCTCGATCTAACTGCTCCTCATACTCCCGCATTTGGGTGCGGGCGAGGGCAGTTTTAGCCGTTGCAAAACTCGTCCCGATTGTGGCCGTTCTGCCACGTCTCGACGACGAGATCTTCGATATCGAGGCTGCAGACACCACGGACTCAACCCCCGAAAGGTCATCGGAGTCCATGTCCGCGTCACGCAACCTCTTCCTCCTGCTGCCTACGGGTCTCAAGAACACGGAACTTCCGTCCGAGTCCGAGCACCCCGCAGCCTCCACTTCCCTATCCTCCGCGCGCATCACGTTGCCCCCCCCAGACACGGTGGGCATGCCTGAAACCAGCGTGCCGGGCGTACCCGATCCGCTGGTCCCAGGGAGGGGTTCTCCCGCCATTTGGCGGGTACCCTCCTGGGGTAAATTTTTCGTTTTGCGACTTTTCATAATTACGTTTGCAATTTACGGGTTGCGATCCCCCCCTCACGATGACACTTTAGGGGCTGCCCTTCCCCGGACCAACGACATCACCCACGCGCCGTCCACACGCCGAGGGTGCCCTATATACTGTCGGGGGCGGGAGGTACCGACAGGTTTTTAGCCGGTGCTCTCCGGGGTTTTAGTGAGTTTTCCTTCTCTTGGCCGTTTGGCCTCCGGTCTGCCCAAACGCAGCGTACCCACAGCGCCAACGGTGGGGTCGTTGCCGCAAGAGGGCAGATACCGACTTCGGGGCTGGCGTAAACCCCGGTTGCACTGCTCTCACCAGTGCCCCCTTCCCCCCCATGCGACCTGAGAACCTTTAGGAGGCGGCCGTCTTTTTGGTACGACGCCCAGACGGGGCGCCGTCTATAACTCCTCTCACTGGTCTGAGGGACTAGTGAGTTATGTGACCCAGAGTGGGCCACATATGGGAGCTGCGAGGCCCAGAGGGGACCCCGCCTAGTCAGATGTCAGCCGGCTGTGTCCAAGCGTCTACTACACGCAGAGCGGGAGACTGTTGGAATCAGCCGTTGCCCAGGGTGCACCAACGTGGAGGTCACCTGACTCGCACCCCAACCTAACCTAACCTAACCTTTTTTTTTTTTTTTTTTTTTTTTTTTTTTTTTTTCCCAGGGGAAACTTGCTGACCAAGTTCCCGTAGGCTGGGGCGACCTACGGGATATGTGGGGTTGGCCTAAAACGCGACCGACCCACTAAAACCCCTGGGGAAACCTCACACCGATAATGTGGTTGGCGCGTTGGCTGTCACTAGGATAATGTCCGCGCCTCCCACCGGCTACGCTGTTAGCGTCCCTCAACTGACCTATGTGCCCCAGGTCAGCGAGGCCCCCCGGACGTGGGGGGGCCGGCCTTCGGTGTGGGTTTCACTGCGGCTTTGGCAAACCGCCCGTCTGGCTTGCGTGGTCTTTCCCACGCGGGAGTAGTGGACCCGCTCGGACCTTCGCCCGGATCCTCTACTTCTACCACCCTACCGCCTTCCGACCCTGTGTCTCTCTCGAGAGAGACATTGGGGTGGTCGGTCGTAGGGACCATATGAGACGTGGGTGGCTCCTCCACCGTCTCCATTACCTCCGTGCGGTCTAGTGGCAGCTCCACTGAGGGCTCCACTTCAGCCGGCATCCTCCTGGCAGTCGTCCCCGTTTGTTCGGGGCGAACAGGGCGGGCCCTGACGGCGGGGGGACTGCAACCCCGGCCTCCCATAATGTGGGCGTGCGGTTTCTTCGCCACAGCGCATACCGCACACCTTGGCTCCTTCGAGCAGCCCCTCGCTTGGTGACCTGGCAGACCACACCGGAAGCAAAGTCCAGTGCGGTCAACGGCACTAGGGCACCTCTCTCTAGTGTGGCCCACGCCCATGCAACGGTAGCACCGCATTGGGCGGGGCTCCAAGGCGACCACCTGAGCAAAGCCCCATCCTAGGACGAACCTGCCAGCCACTACCAGCGTCTTTGCCACGCGCATGGGGCAGCGCACGATAGTGCTTCCCTCACGATTTGGGCCCGCACGGATGCGTCCCACCCTCAGGTCCTCCACTGAGCAACCAGCCCTCGCCGCCAAATCAGCGGCGACGTCGTCCGTGGACAAAGAGTTGTCCAACCCTGATACGCGGATCTCCGCGTATTTTTCGGGTCGGACAATAGTAGCCACGTCCGACAGCACCAGCTCCAGCCTTTTGGCGAGCTGGTCGGCCTTCGTTCCGCTTTCTGAGCCTGAAATCTCGAGGAGCCGCGCCCCAGTGGCAGCCGTCCTCGACCTCACCCCCTCGATACCGAGGTCGGGTAGGGAGATGGCCTGCCTAGCTCTCTTGATGGTATCAGCATATGTGACACCCATCTCGAGAGCCTCCGGGCGCAGCTTCACTACTACAGCCGCTGTTGTAGGCGGCCTGAGCCGAACCTTTTTCCCTTGTCTGCGCTTGCGCTTCTTTCGTCCGGGCGCTTCGCTGGCCGTCGCTTGTGGCGCTGAGCGGACTAGCGGCACAGCATGACGAGCCTGCCCTAGAGCCTGGGCGGTAGCATTCGGTGGTCGACTAGGAGCTGTCACCGCATTCGGGTCTAACCCTCTGCCCCTCTTCTTCCGCTTCCCACGGGTCTCCGTCGTCCATTCGGACATGGGAGGAGGACCCAATGGGGGCAGGGCCTGTGTCACCTCCATCTGAGGGAGGGAGAGGCACTCTTCATCGAGGACGGACGAGGATCTCGCGGGCATGGCCGGCCTTCCACGAAGTGAAAGGGCACGCACAGACGCCGCTCGACCCATCTCAAGTCCGTCCAGACGGGCGTTGGTTGAGGCATTGGATTCTTCCATTGTACGCCTCATCTCAGTAAGAGCCTTCAATAGGACCTGATCCGAGCTGGTTTTAGTTGCGGGACGCTCCCGGGCGGAGCTCAACCCTGTCCCGACCTGGTCGACCGCATTCCTCAGAGACGCCACCTCTCGTCTGAGGGCGTGCACCTCTTCGCGGAGTCGGCGATTTGCCTCCTCAACGCGGCGTGACTCGTCCGAAGAGGTCCGCGACGCCAGGTTGGCGAGGCACCTCCGGATAGTCATTGAGGCATTGTTGAGTGTGCGCTGGCAGGTACCTCTGAGGTTCCCAGATTTCCGGGAAACCTCCTTCACCGCAAAAGCGCACTTTAGCCCCACCTCATGTATCTCGTCAGCCGTCATGGGGTCCGACGAACTGGCGATGAATGGAATGTCGACTCGAGTGGCCATCTCCGAGTCCATCTCGTCAAGAGCCGCGGAATCCACCGTGGATTGGCCAGGAGTCGGGCGTCTTTTGGACGGCCCCGCCGGCTCAATCACGGCTGGCAATATTACGCCCCTTGCTCGACGGTCGGCAGACAGCCGCTTGTCCAGCTCTGCGAGCTGTTCCTCCTCTCGATCTAACTGCTTCTCATACTCCCGCATGTCGATGCGGGCGAGGGCAGTTTTGGTCTTCGTAAAACCCGTCCCAACTGTAGCCGTTCTGCCACGTCTGGAAGACGAGATCTTCGCTGTCGAGGCTGCGGACACCACAGACTCAACCCCCGAAAGGTCATCGGAGTCCATGTCCGCGTCACGCAACCTCTTCCTCCTGCTGCCTACGGGTCTCAGGAATACGGAACTACCGTCTGAGTCCGAGCACCCCGCAGCCTCCACTTCCCTTTCCTCCGTGCGCATTACGTTGCCCCCCCCAGACACGGTGGGCATGCCTGAAACCAGCGTGCCGGGCGTACCCGATCCGCTAGTCCCAGGGAGGGGTTCTCCCGTCTCTCGACGGGTACCCTCCTGGGGTAAATTTTTCGTTCTGCGACTTGTCATTATAAATTGTGCAATTTGCGGGTTGCGATCCCCCCCCTCACGATGGCACTTTAGGGGCTGCCCATCCCCGGACCAAAAAAGGTCACCCACGCGCCGTCCACACGCCGAGGGTGCCCTATGTACTGTCGGGGGCGGGAGGTACCGACAGGTTTTTAGCCGGTGTTCTCCGGGGTGTTATTGAGTTTTCCTTCTCTTGGCCGTTTGGCCTCCGGTCTGCCCAATCGCAGCGTACCCACGGCGCCAACGGTAGGGTCGTTGCCGCAAAAGGGCAGATAACGACTTCGGGGCTGGCGTAAACCCCGGTTGCACCGCTCTCACCGGTGCCCCCTTTCCCCCCGTGCGACCTGAGAACCTTTAAGAGGCGGCCGTCTTTTTGGTACGACGCCCAGAAGGGACGCCGTCAGTAACTCCTCTCACTGCTCAGAGGGAGAAGTGAGTTACGCAGCCCAAAGTGGGCCACGTATGGGAGCTGCGAGGTCCTGAAGGGACCCCGCCTAGTCAGATGTCAGCCGGCTGGGTCCAAGCGTCTACTACACGCCAGAGCGGGAGACTGTTGGAACCAGCCGTTGCCCAGGGTGCACCAACGTGGAGGTCACCTGACTCGCACCCCAACCTAACCTAACCTAACCTAACCTAACCTAACCTTTTTTTTTTTTTTTTTTTTTTTTTTTTTTTTTTTTTGTTATCCCGGGGGAAAACTTGCATCCAAGTCATCCCGCGGGGAGCTAAGAAGCTACAACCCGCGGGGTATGTGGGGTTGGCACATATGTTGGCCGACCCACTAAAAACCCCCGGGGACCTGACGTCACATACGACACTTCGAGGGCAACGCGGTGCCTGTGAAATAATGTCCACGCGACCCCCATAGCCGGTGGTTGTAACACCCCCGAACTCAACGCCTACACGTTGCAAGGCCCTATTTGGCCATCCTCTCGGAAAGCGGGACATCCAGGATGTCCGGACTGTCCTCCCTCACCGGCCCTCGCCGGACTGGGGCCGCGGACGACGTCGACGCGGTAACATCAAACACCACACTGTGGTGAGAGGTCAGGGTTCCAGCCTCTGACAGTGCCTCCTCGAATGCCTCTGACTCTTCCATCGCCTCGTCAGGCTCCGGAACTGCAGGCTTCCTCTGCGCAGTACTCCGCGCTCTGGGTATGGCTACCCGCGCCCTTTTCACCGGGGGGTTGCATGCCCGGCTCCCCATGACATGGCTGTGCGGCCGCCCCCTCTCAATGCACACGGCGCAACGCGGCTCTCTGGCGGTGCACGTCGACACTTTGTGTCCCGGTTGCCCACAGCGAAAGCAGGTTTCGCTGTAATCGGCTTCCGAGGGACACCTCAGCCTAGCATGGCCCAAGCCCATGCACTTAAAGCAGCGCATGGGGCGTGGGTCGAGCACCGACACCCGTACTGACGACCAGCGCAGGAGCAGTCTTCCAGCAGAGCTCAACGTCTTTGCTGCCCCGACCGGGCAGCGAACAAGGACGGAGCAGGAGCCATTAGGGCCGTCTCGGATGGTCCCCACCTTCACGCGCTCGCGCGCACAACCACCTTTGCTGGACACTGCCGAGGCTATGTCTTCAGCCGTGATGTAGTCGTCCATGTCCGAGATGCGCAAGTCCACGCACTTCTCGGGCCGGACGACTGTTGCCGCGTCGTCAATTACCTCACGGAGCCGCTCAGCCAGTCGGTCTGCCAGATTGGCGCTATCGACCCCTGGGATCTCTAGCAGTCTGGCACCGTTCTGTGCTGTGCGGGTACGGAGCCCCTCCGTAATGCCGAGGCTCTCCAGCGAGAAGGCCTCTGCGGCCCGAACCATCACCTGGGCATAGGTAACGCCACTGGCGACAGCTTCGGGCCTCAGCTGGATAGCCACAGCTGTGGACTTTGGCCTTTTTAGGGTCGTCTTCCCTCTCTTAGCCCTTTTTGGGGCTGCAGCAGGCGCAGGGGGCGCTCCTCGACTGGCCACAGGTGCGCGGCCTGATGTGGCCGGAATAGTCGTGGCCGTAGCCGTCTCTGTACGACGGTTTCTCCTCCTTCTCCGTTTACGGCCAGTGGCCGTCTCCCACATCTCGACATCCACAAGGGGAGCCGAGACGGAGCTGGTGGTCTGCTGCGGTGGGTCGGAGGGACCTGCAACGGGGCCCGCGTTTGCACGGGCTGCCCTCATAGCCGATGCGCGCGCGATCGGCGGTGCCTGTCTTGGCGCAGGGAGAGCGGGGAACTCCTCCCGTCTCCTAGGCGCTGGGGGACGTCCTCCCTCTGAGGGCCGAGCCGGCTCAGAGAGCCTAACCTCGAGCCCGTCTAGACGGGAGCTCAGTGCCCCGATCGAGGTGCTAAAAGAGCGTTGCAGCTCCTGAATAGCTGTCGTCATCATAGTTAGATCAGGAGGGGGAAGGGGGTGAGCGACTTCTGCACAGGGAGAAGAACGCCTCACTCTTGCCACTTCTCTACGCAGAGCCTCTACCTCAGATTTGAGGTCCTGCACCTCCTTGACGAGCTTGGAGTTCTGGTACTCCAAGCGCTCCGTCTCGTCCGACCTACACCGCGAGGAGAGGTTGGACAGAGCCCGCTGCAGGTTATTGGCAGCGTTATTTAGCTCCCCCTGACACGTACCTTTTAGGTTTCCAGACTTCCTGGAAACCTCGGTGATTGCCCGCGCGCACAAGATGCCCTGCTCGTGCACCTGGCCGGCGGTCATACCGTCCCGCTCTGCCGACCACGGGATGACCTTCCGCACGGCATTGGCGATCTTCGCCTCATCTTCTTTCGCAATCCGAGCTATCTCCTCAAGATCACGGGCCTTGCGCTCTCTAGCCTGCTTGGCCGTTGGCTTGACCGACTTTTCCGGAGCTCGAGCTTGGCGATCCTGTGCCAGCTGCTCCTTCGTCTTGCTGCGGAGGCCTTGCAGATCTGTGCCGAGAGCGGCAGCAGATTCCTCGTCCCGAGTGCGGATATCCTTGCGGAACTTCGCAGTACTCCTCTCTTCGGCTTCAAGCTCGGCAGCGAGATCAGCATCCATCTGCTCGAGCTCCTGCCTACGCAGTTCTGCATACGCCTCTTTGAGGCCGATACGCGTGCCGTCTCCGTTATCCTCCAGATCTTCTGGAGGTGGATAGGGTGTAAGCGAAAACACCGGCTTCGCTCTCCCTCCTCGACCACGGCGAGAAGTACCTCGTTTTGAGGCACTCGACCTCACCGACTCCGCGCCAGAGAAGTCATCAGTATCGACGTCTTCCTCTTGCGCACGCGACCTCTTACGGCTCTCGCCAGCCACCTGTCTATCGTCCGAAACGGCGGATCTGGAATCAGATTCCGCCATCTCCTCCCAAACGTCTGAAAAAATAATGGACATAGTTGTTCCCACGAGTATGAGAGCAACTAAACGTCACCCTGCGCAGTGGCCTCGTACGCAGGGAACCCTAACGACTGCCAAGGTCGGGAAGTATTGGCAGGTTTTTACGAGTTTTCTCTCGGGTTTTATAGTGTGTCCTTCACGCGGCCGGCCGGTTAAGGCAAGCCCTCGCTCCACCACGGAACCCGCGTATCCCACAACGCCACGAGTGGGGGTCGTTGCAGAAACCGCAGTGGTTTACGATGATCGGGGGCTGGCGTAGACCCCCGTTACACTGCTTTCGCAGTGTTCCCCTTCCCCCCGTTGCGACCTAAGAACCCTTAAGGGGCGGCCGTCTTTTGAAGCGACGCCCAGAAGGGGCGCCGATCTACCCTTTTCCCCCCCGTATCACGACGTCCAGAAGGGACGCCGTCAAAACTCCTCTCAAAGCCGCTCAGAAGGAGCGGCGAGTGTGCGCCCCAGAGTGGACACGCACATGGAGGTGCAGGACCCAGAAGGGGCTCCCGCCTGTGTTGGATTGTTAGCCGGCCAGTCTCATAGCAAACTCCTCATTGGAGGAGGATGTTGAAGCTGCCCGTTGCCCAGAGTGTACCACGAGGAGGTCACCCAACACACACCCCAACCTAACCTAACCTAACCTAACCTAACCTAACCTTTTTTTTTTTTTTTTTCTCGCTGTGGAAACCTTAATAGTACATTATCGGCCCAAAGTGAACCTCAAATCGTCTGGGACTCTTCTAGCTTTCCGTCTCCCTTTCCCTACGCTAAAGCGCCGGGTGAGAGAGAGGGTCAACCAGACATACCCAGCAAAACCACAGCGTACACAGTCGGATCTGTTCTAGGACCTTGCGATACCTGCCGTTGGCTACAAAACGCTTGGCCCTCAGACGTGCGAAACGGCACTCGACTTAGGTGTAGCCGCCCTTAAGGGGCTCTCTTCTTGCTGGCAAACTTGCCATCCGCCGACCTTGGAAAGGAAGGTCGACGCCAAGGCGATACTTGGTCAGCCGCGGCAGCGGCTGCTTCGTACTTTCCTGTCTCCTCTTCTTCACGGAGCGCTTCACGCTCTCTCTCCTCTTGTGCCTCGCTACGCGGCAAGCTCCTCCGGAGAGAAGATGCGCGTTCGCGCAAACGCTCACGCTCCAGCACTACAATCGGAATGCGTTCCGGTGTGGGCTTGGGCTTTGTGACTGCGTCCTGCGTCACAGAGGTGGTTTTTATAACCGCACCCTGTGGAGTCGGGAGAGGCGCTAGCGGCTCAACGCTCGCCACCTCCTCGACTGTTTCCATCTGCTCGTTGCCGAGCTCCCTCTCAGTAGTCTCGGGGCCAGAGGTAGATGGTATGCCTCTGGTGGCCGGGGGGCTACAACCCCGGCCGCCCATCACATGCTTGTGTGATATGCCTGCCGCTGCGCAGACAGCGCAATGCGACTCCTTCTTCGAGCATGTCGCTGCTCGGTGACCTAACTGACCACACCGGAAACAATTTTCGGTGCGATCGACGTCCGAGGGGCACCTTGGGCGTGTGTGTCCTACTCCCATACATCTAAAGCACCGCATAGGGCGGGGCTCTAGGACAGTCACTTGGGCGGCACTCCAACTGAGGAGTAACCTACCCGCAGCAACAATAGCTCTCGCTGCCTTTGTTGGGCAGCTAACAATTGTTGCACCGGTCTTGTTGGGGCCCATACGAATGTTCCCCACTCGGATGAACTCCCGGGAACATCCTCCCTTCGTCGCAATCGCCTCCAAGAGGGCTTCCTTTGTGACGGACTCGCCCAGATCCGAGATGCGCAGACTCACGCATTTCTCGGTCCGGACGACAGTGGCCACATCGGAGATGACCTCCTTGAGACGATCAGCAAGCAGATCAGCCTTGTCGCGGTTTTGTTGCCCGTAAACCTCCACAAGTCTGGCTCCCGTTGCCGTCATCTTCGTCCTGACCCCAGCAGTGATGCCAAGGTCAGCGAGTGGGACGCTCCTTATCGCCTTCTGTAGCGTCTGGGCGTAAGTAACGCCTCCTTCAATGGCCTCAGGTCGCAACGTGATGATAATCGCTGCGGACCTGGGCGTATTTACGCGCACCTTCTTGCCGCGTGTCCGTCCTTGCACATGGCGGCCTGAAGCCGCTTGGGGACGAGATGGTGTTACCCCCTCAGCAAGCGGTTTACGCCTCCTCTTACCTCGTCGCCTCCCTTTTTTGCCACGAGTCACTGCCTGCGGCGCTTCCAGTGGAGGCGCAGGGGCAGCCACTGCTGGGCTAACCGTCGGCATAGTAGCACGACGGGCGACTGGTGTTGTTGTCGCAGAGAGACGAGAGGTTTTCTTCGCCGGTGGTCGACTAACCGACGGATTAGTCACAATCGGGGCAGGGAGAGGTGGATATTCCACCAATCGTCTGCGATCGGCCGCTAAAAGCGGTCGGGTCGTCTCGGATCCAGGCAGCCTTGCCTCGATTCCATCAAGGCGAGAACTCAACTCCCCGATGGAAGCGTTCAAGGAGCGCTGAATCACACCATATATGCCAGAGGCATTTTGGTCTGGTCCGGTATTAGAAGGGACCTCACTACGGGAAGGGGATTTCTTCCCCTTGCCGACTTCCTTTCGTAGGAGATCAACCTCCGCTCTAAGCGACTGCAGCTCTGACCGCAGTCTCTTGTTGTCCTCTCTGAGGTCGTTGGTCTCAACGCTGAGCGTCCTAGACGACAGGTTAGACATGACCCGAGTCATGGTGCTGGCGGCGTTATTGAGCGTCTTTTGGAGCGTCGACTTGATATTGCCCGACTTCCTAGACACCTCCCTAACGGCTCTGGCACACAGAATCCCTACTTCGTGGACATCTTGTGCTGATGGTCCACCCGGCTCCGCCTCCCAAGGGATGATAATTTGGGTGGCTAGCTCAATTTCTGCTGCAGTGGGGACACTGATGGTATTGTCCCTGGACTGCAAGCGGCTCTTAGCAGGGCCCTTTTTTGGGGCACTCTTCTTTTTCTCCGCTAAGGCCTCCTTCCTCAACTTCTCTCGCTCACTAGCGAGGCTCCTGTCTTCTTTACCACGACCCCGGCTTGTTGAAGGAACTCCCAACAAAGCCGCTGCCGGGTACTCATTCTCAGCCAAAAACTCATCATCGTCAGAGTCATATTCCACGACTGGGTGAGCCCGCTTCCGGCTTTCACTCTCCAAATCGTGCATTTCGACCGCCTCGTCTGACAAGTAGTAACATTCGTCTTCTCCTAACACTCCGCCATGCAGGTCTATGCCTCCCCCAGACACGAGAGGCTTGCCCGGAACCGACAGGTCGAACGCTTTAGCGCCCGGCCTGCCGGTCCCGAGGAGGGGTTCTCCCGCCTTGCGGGTACCCTCCTGGGGTAATAATTTTGTAGGTCTGCTTGTCATGAGTTTTTCCAGCAATTTGCGGGTTGCAATACCCCACCAGTCTTTGCGCACAGACACGCCCGGTGCGGTCTAAAAACCCTTAAGGGGCGACCGTCTTTGTGGAACGACACCCAGAAGGGACGCCGTCAGGAACTCCTCTCACTGCTCAGAAGAAGTAGTGAGTTACGCAGCCCAAAGTAGGCCACGTATGGGAGCTGCGAGGTCCAGAAGGGACCCCGCCTAGTCAGATGTCAGCCGGCTGGGTCCAAGCGTCTACTACACGCCAGAGCGGGAGACTGTTGGAACCAGCCGTTGCCCAGGGTGCACCAACGTGGAGGTCATCTGACTCGCACCCCAACCTAACCTAACCTTTTTTTTTTTTTTTTTTTTTTTTCCCCAGGGGAAACTTGCGACCAAGTTCCCGTAGGCTGGGACGACCTACGGGATATGTGGGGTTGGCCTTAACGAGGCCGACCCACTAAAACCCCTGGGTTGTTCCTCCATCCGTCGATATTGAGGGGGGGAGCCCCGGGCAATCGAGCTGGCGATTCTACCGCAGCGACCCCCTTCGACGGGCGTCCTAGGACGACTTCTTCTCGATCATCGAGCTGGGGAAGGCCCGGAACAATGGAGCCGACCCCAGAGCCAGGCGTGCGTGCCTATGTGCGGGTGGTGTCCAGCCACGCCGCAGGCTCGCTTAGGGGGGAAGGAGTTGGGCGAACCCACGTCGCCGTCTTCCCGTTCTCCTTCGGCGGATTGCTCCCGAGAGAGGATCTTCCTCCCGTTCGCGCTCCGCCGCCTCCTTGTGGGACATGACCGTCTCGCAGAATGCAAGAGCGGCTTCCCACGACCTTTTAGCGGCCAGCATAGCCTTGACTAATGCTGGCAAAGAAAGGTCGTGACCCACAACAGCGCACAACTCAGCGCGCTCTAGAGCCCACGCAGGGCACTCCGACAGTGTGTGCATCGCTGTGTCGTTTGCCGCGCCACATTGATGACACACTGTCGTCTCCTCTCTCCCGGCTACGCGGCACAGATATCTCCCAAAGCAGCCATGCCCCGAGAGAACCTGCACCAGCCGGAAGGAGAGCGACCCGAACTTGCGGCCGACCCATTCTTTGAGAACGGGCCGCACCGCGCCGATGGTCAGAACACCGGCTGTTGGCTGCTCCAGCCTTTCTCTCCACTTGCGAAGCGTCACCCTCTGTGCACGCTCGCGCCACCGGCGAAGTTCCTCCGGCATCGCCCGGCCGCCTTGCCTTCGAGCATATGAAGACCGATCATATACTTCGGCCAGGACGCACGCGTCCAAATCCCAGGGTGGGGTACCTGCCAACACGCATGCCGCCTCATAGGACACTGTGCGGTATGCTCGAACAGCTCTGACCGCTATGGCCCGTTGCGGTTTCCGCAATAGGGCCCTGTTCGTAGCAGTCAGAGAGTCGACCCACACAGGCGCGCCGTACAGGGCCATCGACCGCACCACCCCGACGTAGAGGTTCCGTACGCTAGCGGACGGACCTCCAAGGTTCGGCAACAAATTACCGAGGGCTGCCGCCGCCCTCACTAGCTTTGGAGCTTGGCGCTTAAAGTGTTCATCAAAGCGCCACCTTCCGTCGAGCACCAGCCCAAGGTACTTCATCGCCGTTCCTACTTCAACGCGAACGCCCGAGATGGTGATGTGAGCGTCATCGGGCGGCTTCTTCCGGGCCCCGTGGAAGTACAGGGCCTCGGTTTTATGTAGTGCCACTTTTAAGCCGAGGCTCTCAATTCGTCTAACCACATGTGTCACGCCGACCGTGCCCAAACGGGCTGCCGACTGGAATGAGTTGGCGCGGGCAGTGACCAGTGTGTCGTCCGCATAGCAGACGACATTAAGCCCCCTCAACAGCGCACCCCGCAGCACCCAGTCGTATCCTATGTTCCACAGGAGCGGCCCTAGGACCGACCCCTGTGGAACACCGCACGTCACCGCTCTACTCTCAACGGCTCCACCCCTCACTTGAAATGTAACTTTTCTGCCACGTAAGTAGCTACGAATAATACGTTGAAGGTAGAGCGGCACGCAGTGGTGGCGAAGAGCCTCCTCGATGCATGCGAAGGGGAGAGAGTTGAATGCATTTGCAATGTCCAAGGACACTGCTAGCACCACCTCTCCCCTTTCGATCGCCTCCTCAGATTGCACCTTCACGTGCCTTATAGCGTCTATGGTGGACCGAGCCTCCCTAAAGCCGTATTGGCAGTCGGAAAGGTCCGGACCCACGTCGGACAGATGGCGCGAGATGCGTGAGGCGAGGACACGCTCGAAGAGCTTCCCCGCCTCGTCCAGCAGTACGATCGGCCGGTATGCCGATGGGTCGTCCGCCGGCCGACCTTCCTTCCTGAGCAACACCAATCGCCCGTCCTTCCAGAGGGAGGGAAACCGCCCAGTTTGTAGGCACAGATCAAGTACCTGTCTGAAGCGGTCCTCGAAAAGCTCCTCTGTCAGGACCCATACTTTGCCCGGAATGCCGTCAGGGCCGGGGGCAGTGTTCTTACGGCGTAGCCGGAGGTACGCCGCGCCTAGCTCGCTTGTGGCAATGGCCGGGATCAGGGCATCGCCAGCCGTCTGTCCGAATTGCCTGGGCGGGGCCATGGGAGGTGGGACGTGTTCAGGCCGGTCTGGGAAAAGACTGGCGATCACGCTCCGCAACACAGGAGGCTCTAGGGACTCCGTGACTGGGGGGCCTAGACTGCGGAGTTTCCCCCGAGCCGTACGATACGGGCGCCCCCAAGGATCGGCATTTAGCCCGTTAAGCATCTCCTGCCTAGCAGCGATCTTAGCGTTGCAGATTGCGAGCTGCAGTTCTTTCTTGGCGGCCTTATAGGCTACCTTGAGCACGCCTTCCAGTTCGCGGTCCCGCCTACGTTTTCTGCGCTGCCGCGTATAGGCTCGCTGCGCCGCAATACTAGCCACGCGGAGGTCCGTCAGTTCCTCGCTCCACCAGTAAACTGCCTTTCTGTGCGGAGGACGCCTCACGCGCGGCATTGCTGCGTCGCATGCTCTTGAGAGAGCCCCTTTAAGCCACTCGGCTTCAACTTCTGGGTCGTCCGTCACAGGTTGGGAGAACCAGTCCTGCACGGACGCCGCCTCCATCAGCAGTTCCCTGTCAAGTTTTTTAAGCGACCAGCGCGGAAAGGAGGATGTTGTACTGCTGAGGGGGCGACTGGCACTCCTTGAGGCTCTGACCTCGAACTTCACGTACCGGTGGTCGGAGAGAGTTTCCACGTCCACCAGTACCTTCCAACCGGAGACTCGTGCGGCGACAGAGGGCGTGGCGAAAGAAACATCCACAATGGAGCCGCCTTGTTCTCGCACGCAGGTGTTTATAGACCCCCGGTTGAGGATCGACAGCCCAACCTCCACAGCCCAGTCCACGACTAGGTCTCCCCGTGGGTCGGTTCTGGGAGAACCCCATGCAGCAGCCTTTGCATTAAGGTCTCCCATCAGCACCACTGGTAGCGGCGCAGAGCGCCTGACTACAGCCCCGAGTGTGGCCATGTAGGTCTCGAAGTCGGACAGCGGCTTGTTGGGCGAGAAATAGACGCCGATTATAACGACGTCTCCCCATTTTATTGAAATATAGCCCGGACCTGACTCCTTCACCACGAATGATGGCGACGTCGGCTTTTGTGCCGAAAAGATCGCCACCGACTTCCTTGTGTCAACCGCCCAGTTAGGTCTGGGTGGGACACTATATGGCTCGGAAGCCACTCCTATGTCGACTGACCACTCCGCCATGGACTGCAAGAAAAGGTCCTGCGCCCCGGCGGCGTGGTTCAAGTTCGCCAGGAGAAAGCATGTGGAAGGCGTGCTATCCA
The DNA here is from genome assembly GCA_963082485.1 of Eudonia mercurella. Taxonomy (NCBI): domain Eukaryota; kingdom Metazoa; phylum Arthropoda; class Insecta; order Lepidoptera; family Crambidae; genus Eudonia; species Eudonia mercurella. Next base: position 57,773 of record CAUJAO010000001.1, read on the forward strand.
TTAATTGGACCCACGATAGCTTCCTCCGGCGCCTGCTGAGCGCTTGCCTGGTCGGGCTTTGTTGACCTGCCCTTCCTGACTCCTTTCTTCCGATTCTTCGGAGGGACGCATGACCGGCTTCCCATACTGTGGCCCGAGGGCCGACCTGCCTCCGCACAGATGGGGCATCTGGCCCTGTCTGTACAAAACGCCGCAATGTGGCCAGCGTTACCGCAGCGATAGCAGAGCTCGCTGCGGTCAATCTCAGCCGTGCAGTTTACGCGCACATGGCCATCCTCCATGCAACGGAAGCAGCGCTTGGGCTTGGTATCTATCGCGCGTGCCAGCGCCGTACCATACCCGATCTCCAGCCTGCCGGTTTCAAGGACGATCTTGGCTGATGCGACCGGGCACCGCACCCAGATGGTGCCCATACCGCCAGCTCCCTCCCTGATTTGCCCGGTCTTGATTGACTCCGGGGGGCAACCGGTCCTCTCTACTATGGCGGAGACGACATCGGCCTCCTTGACCGAGTCGTCCAGCCCGTATACCCTGAGGTCGGCGGTCTTCGTGGGCCTAGCCACTATAAAGACCTCCGCCATGTTGGCTCGGAGACTTTCCGCCAGTTTGTCGGCATTCTGGGCTCCGGCCGCCCCCGATAACTCGAGTATGCGCGAGCCGGTCGCCGAAAGCCGGAACCTGGGAGCTGGGATCTTTAGCTCAGCCAGCTTGACCGTCTCCCTGGCCTGCAGGATAGCCTGAGCGTAGGTCATTCCCTGACTCACTGCCTCTGGCCGAAGAGTCAGGACTACCGCCGCAGATGTTGGTGCGCGGAGCTGATTTTTGATCCTACGCTCTTTGGATTGCGCCTTTGTAGGGGGGGCCGCAGATGATCGTGCGGCTGCTCCCTTCTTCGCAGGAGGGGGCGCCATAAGCGCTGCCCTCCTTTTCATCTTCTTGCGCTTGGGCACCTTGGTCCAACCCTCCTCATCGGGCTGGGGTTGCGCCTGCGCTGTCGCCTCCGCGTGGGCACTCAACGCGACTGTCGGCTTTTGACCGGATGCTTTCGAAGCTTTGACCGGGCCTGGCACTGGATCGGATTGTACACCCGCTGCTTTATTCCCTCTCCTGGCTGTCTTGGGGGGTGCCTTGTCCCTCTTCTTAGGGATCTCCGAGGGTCCCGCTCTAGCCTTGGCGCGACCTGGGCCTTCTTTTTGCGGAGCAATCGGTTTCCGTTCTCGAGCCGTGGAAGGCTGCGGGGGCTCCGCCTGTGTTCTTCTTGGCCTTGTTCCAGACGAAGGAAGGGCAGGCAAGGCCTCTTCTACCCTGTCAGCCGCAAGCGACGGATGGACCCTTGGAAGCGATGGTAGGCGATTCTCCAGCGATTCCAAGCGGGTATTTATCATCGCGCCTAGGGAGACCATCACCGATCGTGTGATCTCTTCCGTCACAGCTCGAATGGTGTCGGGCTCCTGTGGTCTCATCGATGAGGGAGGGGCACTCTCCCTGACGGACGACTCCTCGATTGATTTGCGAAGAGCCTCCATCTCCACTCTCATCTTGTCCATCTCCTCTCTCATGGACCGGTTTTCTTCCGTGAGCCTCTTAATCTCATCCGTGGTCGTCCGAGACGCCACGTTGTGAAGAAGCCTCTGAAGGGAGTCGGAAGCGAGGTTAAGCCTCTTTTGAAAAACTCCACTCAGGTTGCCGGATTTTGCGCTGACGTGCCGAATCGCGTCAATACAGAGGTTGCCCAACTCTGTAGCTCGACCGATTGAAGGGCAGTCTGGCGTGGCTTCGTACGGAAGTTTCGTGTGAAGCGCCATGTCAATATGAGCAGCGAGACGCCGGCGCTTCTCTTCTTCAGTAAGGGGGGGAGGACGAATATTCCGCCCCTCAAAATCATCTGCGGAGGCATGCATCTCCGCGTCCTCCGTCTGCTTCTTTTGAAGTATTCGCTCCTTTGACTTGACAGCCTTAGCAGCATTTGCCGCCTCCTCCTTCAGGCGGTCTACCTCCTCGAGCTGCTTCAACTGCTCCATCGCCCTTGCCAGGCCTGACTCGTCATCATCGAGGCAGACATCGAGGCTCTGACCTCTGCCTTTGCGGCCTGGCACCGGCGTCCTTGGGGACTCGGCGGCATCCGAGAAGTGGTCGGAGTCGGGTTCGGAGCCGGAACTTCCCTCGGATGGTACTGGGGTCGGGGTTTTGCGGCACCTCTTCCCGCTCTTGCGCGATGCCGTAGAGGTGTCGCTAAGCACCTCAGGCTCCTTTTCCTTCTCCTTTCCTTTTCCCTTAATGGGAACCTTTGTCTTGGCGCTGATGACACTAGCGCCGCTACGGGTCCGTGACGCAGCCTTTTTGGGTGCATCCGCTACCGCAGCCGCCACCTTCCTCGCTGCTCTCAGGACCCTTACGGGCCTGCTCGCAGCAACATCCAGCAGTTCTTTGCCCCCCCCAGAAACGGTGGGGCAGCCCGAGACCGATGCGCCGGACGAAACGCCCGGCTTACCAGCCCCGGAGAGGGATTCTCCCGCCTTGCGGGTACCCTCCTGGGGTAATACTTTTTTGAGACTTGCCTTCATGTTTGTGACAGTTCCGAGGTTGTCTTCCCTCTTTTCTACTTCCTTGCTAAGCAAGGCAGCCTTCGCAGCGCTAGGAGCTACCGCGTGCCCTGCACATATCTCCTTGTCCCCACTGGACAACTCGACCACAGGCATTCGCCCGTGCATCATTACTAGCGGAGCTATGTCTCCCCCAGATACTGGAGACATGCCCGAGGACGGCGAGTCGGACGGCACGTCCGGCTTGTCGGCCTCGGGGAGGGGTTCTCCCACCGTTAGGCGGGTACCCTCCTGGGGTATTCCTTTTTGTAGAGCCGCTTTCATGATATTTAGCAACACTTAAAGGGTTGCAATTCCCTTGACAATTTAAGCGTTGTCATCCGCCAGGACTGTGCGGAAGAACGGTCGCCCCGAGACGAAGTCCCCACGACCGAGGAACCCTATATACTGCAGAGGGCGGGAGGTATCCGCAGGATTGGACCAGTTTACTCTGGGGTTTTAAAGAGTTTTCCTTCTCGCGGTCCCAGACCACCCCGGGTCTCCCCGACGCCGCGTACTCGTAATCGCCAAGGACGAAGTCGTTGCAAGCGACGAAGAGACTTACGGCTGCAGAAAGCCGGCGAAAACTTCCTACCCCTACGCGCATGAAGCGCCGTGCGCACAGAGGCGCTTGAAGGGCACCCGGAAGGGGCGCCGACTTACCCTATTCCCCCCTGTGTGACGACGCCCAGAAGGGACGCCGTCATAACTCCACTCAAAGCTGCTCAGAAGGAGCAGCGAGTCGTACGGTCCAGAGTAGACACGCACATGGAGATGCAGGGCCCAGAAGGGGCTCCCGCCTGTGTCGGGTTGTTAGCCGGCCAGTCTCACAGCAGCCTCCTCATTGGAGGAGGATGTTGAGGCTGCCCGTTGCCCAGGGTTTACCACGAGGAGGTCACCCAACACAAACCCCAACCTAACCTAACCTAACCTAACCTAACCTAACCTTTTTTTTTTTTTTTTTTTTTTTTTTTTTTTTTTTTTTGTCCCAGGGGAAGTCATTACGACTACCGGAGCCGGAGGCATCCGGTTATGTGGGACTCACCCGTCCGCCTTTCCGCACCCACTGACAAGACGAGAAGCGTCAAGTCAGTTGCCAGGAAGTCCCGGCTGGGAGGGCGAGACGGAGGGGGATACCCACTAAACCCCTGGGGGACGGCAATCCGAGTACTAGATAAGGCGACAACCACGTTATACGTCCCGAAGGGATTAAGACCGCGGCTGCCACCCTGCGCCCGTGTACCAACCTACGGCCATCTCCGCACACTTCTTCCCTCGAAAGGGAAACATGTGCTTTGACAGCCGCGCGCCAGTATACGGGCACGTACTGATAACACAGCATTCAAGTTAAAAAAACTAAGACACAAAAAGTGAAGACAAAACAATGACGCCCCCTCTGCCACTACCGAGAGTTCGGTGTGCGGCAGATAGGGCACGGCTCCATTGGGAGGCTTCGGCGTGTACCGGGGCAGAACCCGGCACTACCGGCACTCCCTCTCTTTTCCAGGTGGCTGCCTGGCTAACCTGGCAGACCGCCTGGTTCTTATGGGAACGAAGTCTTCCTCGCGCTCCGACTCCCCATCCTCTTTATCCTCTCTGAGGCTCTCCCTTTCCCTCACCACCTCCAAGTCCGGGGCCTTCTCAGTGCGCTTCTTGGAGGAAGCGGCGCTGGTGTCAGCCTCGAGGCTAAAAGGGGGAGAGTGAAGGGATGACGTCCGTGAGGCCGCAGGTGCCTCCGCTATCAGAGGCGACCCCTCAGTTGCCTCCATCCTCTCTGTTGCCGCAGCCACAGGCCTCCCAATCCGCTCCTCAGGGTCCCTCATCTTCGTGACGGGAGGGCGGCACTCCCGGCTGCCCATGATATGCCCGTGGGGCAGTGCGGCCTCGGCACACACGAGGCAATGCGGCGGCTTCGTGCACGCTCCCACCTGGTGGCCAGGCATGCCACAGCGGAAGCAGCTACCCGCTCGGTCCGACTTCGAGAGGCACATTGGCCTCGTATGGCCCAGTCCCATGCACTTAAAGCAGCGCATGGGTCTGGGTCTAATGGCCTCAATCCTGGCCAGGCTCCAACCAAGCCGCAGCCTTTCCATCTCCACGAGCTTCCCCGCCGCCCCCACAGGGCATCGGACCAGAACCGATGCAGATCCACCTGGGCCCGGCCGAAAGCCTCCAACCCTAACCCTGTCCTCAGGGCAACCTCCTTGCTTCGACACAGCGGCAACCACCATCTCCGACGTGACGTACCGATCAAAGTCGTAGAGGCGGACGTCCGCCCGCTTCTCCGGGCGGACAACCATCGCCACGTCCGACACGACGCCCTCAATCTTTTGCGCCAGCTTGTCGGCGGCCTCGCCGCTGTCAGCACCTGGCACCTCAATCAACTTGGCCCCGGATTGGGCCGTCTTTATCCGGACGCCAGGGATGCCGAGCTCCTCCAAGCGAATGGCCTCCCTGGCTCTGGCGATGGTGTCCGCATAGGTCACCCCTAAGGCAACAGCCTCCGGCCTGAGCTGGAGGATTACTGCCGTGGAACTGGGCTGCCTCAGGGTGACCTTCTCCTTTGCCACACTCGGTGGCGTCGGTCTCACACTAGGCACCGTCGGTGTCCCCTTCTGGGCAGGGCTTCTAGCCCTCCTCCTCCTCCTCCGGCTGCGGGCGCGGGTACGCTCCTCTGCAGGGGCCAATACAGTCAGAGCAGGCTGGGCTCTCAGCCGCGTCGTCCCTCTTAGGGGCCCAGTGCCTGCGGGGAGGGCGGGAAACTCCTCCGCACTCTTGGATGCAGCCACCGAGCTATACCTCCTGTGGTCGGACGTCGGGAGCTTGGCCTCCAGCCCCTCCAGCCGCTTGTCTATGCCTCCGATGGTACGTTGCATGACCGCCAGCACATGCATGACCCCCTCATTCACTTCAGTGCCAGGGGGAGGAGGGGCGACCCTCGCTTCCACAAGGCGCTTCTCCCTCACTGCGGCTTCTTCCGCCTCCAAGGCCTCCCCTTTCAGGAGCCTCAACCTCTCCGTCAGCTCCGACACCCGACCGTTGAGGGTCTCGTTGGCCTCCGCCAGGAGAATCGCCTCATTCTTCAGGGCACTATAGCCCGCCTGAAGCCCGCGCCACGCACCTACGCTCCTGCGATCAATGCACTTGATCAGATCGGCGAGGTAGCTCATTGCGGCGGACATAGCCTTCTTGGTAACCGCATGCTCCGCAGGCAGCTCTGATATGAGGTGCCCCACCGACCCGATCAACCGTCCCGCAATGTCGATGGCCGGACCATCGACATTCTCCGCCTTCGGAGGCAGCAACTTCTTCAGCTGCTTCTTCAGTTGAAGATCCACTTTATCCCGAATGTGCTTCGCCTCTGAGATCCCTCTCTCGATCTTGAGAAATCTCAGGAACACGTCCTTGAGTGGCAAATTCAGGACCGAGCTGATGTACGTGCAGATCTCCTCCTCCTCTCTTGTCCACTCCCCCAAACGATTCCTCGCAGCTCTTAAAGACCCGACCGTGATCGGATCCCAGGTCATCCAGTCCTCCGGGGTAGCCTCAGAAGCCTCCTCCGAGTCCCCGACCGGATTTCCCTCCCCTCCGGAACCACAGCCGATCTCCATCGCCTGCACATCGTCTCTCCCTTCCAGTCGTTCCTCACGACCCGCCTCTCCATCTACTCCCCTCCTCCTCTCCACAACACAAGGCGTCTTAGTGCCCCCCCCAGAAACGGTGGGGCAGCCTGGGACCAGAGAACTGGTCCCAGGGAGGGATTCTCCCGCCTCCCGGCGGGTACCCTCCTGGGGTAGTTGTTTTTCTATAGACGCGCTCATGTCTGACATCAAATGGGGTGTCACCCAAACAATTTAAGGGTTGTCATCCCCTGGCAATTTAAGGGCTGCCGTTCCCTGGTAGGCAGTGATAATCACCCATGCGACGCCCACTCGCCAAGGGTGCCCTATATACCCACGGAGGTCGGGAGGTATCCGCGGGGTTTTAACGACTTTTCCTTGTCGGCGCCCAAACGGGCTGCGGGACTGAGCCCAGACCGCCACGTACCCAGCTATGCCAGGGCTGGGGTCGTTGTAGCAGCCGGGACAGAACCCGCGGCACTGCGAAAACGACGAAGGCTGGCATGAAGCCCTCGTTTCAACGTCATGTGCGTATGAAACGCTTAAAAGGCACCCAGAAGGGGCGCCGAACTACCCTTTTCCCCCCCGTGTAACGACGTCCAGAAGGGACGCCGTCAAAACTCCTCTCAAAGCCGCTCAGAAGGAGCGGCGAGTGTGCGGCCCAAAGTGGACACGCACATGGAGGTGCAGGACCCAGAATGGGCTCCCGCCAGTGTCGGGTTGTTAGCCGGCCAGTCTCAAAGCAACCTCCTCTTGAAGAGGAGGATGTTGAAGCTGCCCGTTGCCCAGGATGTACCACGAGGAGGTCACCCAACACACACCCCAACCTAACCTAACCTAACCTTTTTTTTTTTTTTTTTTTTTTTTTTTTTTTTTTTTTTCCCAGGGGAAACTTGCTGACCAAGTTCCCGTAGGCTGGGGCGACCTACGGGATATGTGGGGTTGGCCTAAAACGCGACCGACCCACTAAAACCCCTGGGGAAACCTCACACCGATAATGTGGTTGGCGCGTTGGCTGTCACTAGGATAATGTCCGCGCCTCCCACCGGCTACGCTGTCAGCGTCCCTCAGCTGACCTATGTGCCCCAGGTCAGCGAGGCCCCCCGGACGTGGGGGGGCCGGTCTTCGGTGTGGGTTTCACTGCGGCTTTTGCAAACCGCCCATCTGGCGCGCGTGGTCTTTCCCACGCGTGAGTGGTGGACCCACTCGGGCCTTCGCCCGGGTCCTCCACCTCTACCACCCTACCGCCTTCCGACCCTGTATCTCTCTCGAGAGAGACATTGGGGTGGTCGGTCGCAGGGACTTTAGGAGACGAGGGTGGCTCCTCCACCGTCTCCATTTCCTCCGTGCGGTCTAGTGGCAGCTCCAATGAGGGCTCCACTTCAGCCGGCATCTTCTGGGCAGTCGTCCCCGTTTGCATAGGGGGAACAGGGCGGGCCCTGACGGCGGGGGGACTGCAACCCCGGCCTCCCATAATGTGGGCGTGCGGCTTCTTCGCAACAGCGCATACCGCACACCGTGGCTCTTTCGAGCAGCCCCTCGCTTGGTGACCTGGCAGACCACACCGGAAGCAAAGTCCGGTGCGGTCAACGGCGCTGGGACACCTCTGCCTAGTATGGCCCACGCCCATGCAGCGGTAACACCGCATTGGGCGGGGCTCCAAGGCGACCACCTGAGCAAAGTCCCATCCAAGGAGGAACCTGCCAGCCTCTACGAGCGCTTTTGCCACGCGAATGGGGCAGCGCACGATCGTGCTTCCCGCCTGATTTGGGCCCGCACGGATGCGTCCCACCCTCAGGTCCTCCACCGAGCAACCAGCCCTCGCCGCCAATTCAGCGGCGACGTCGTCCGTGGACAATGAACTGTCTAACCCTGATACGCGCGTTTCCGCGTATTTTTCGGGTCGGACGATTGTGGCCACGTCCGACAGCACCAGCTCCAGCCTCTTGGCGAGCTGGTCGGCCTTCACACCGCTCTCCGAGCCCGAGACCTCGATGAGCCGCGCCCCAGTGGCAGCCGTCCTCGACCTCACCCCCTCGATACCGAGGTCGGGTAGGGAGATGGCCTGCCTAGCTCTCTTGATGGCGTCAGCATATGTGACACCCATCTCGAGAGCCTCCGGGCGCAGCTTCACCACTACAGCCGCTGTTGTTGGCGGCCTGAGCCGAACCTTCTTGCCGCGCCTGCGTTGGCGCTTTTTACGTCCAGGCGCTTCGCTGGCTGCCGCTTGTGGCGCTGAGCGGACTGGCGTCACAGCAGGGCGAGCCTGCGCTAAAGCCTGGGCGGTGGCAGTCAGTGGGCGACTGGAGGTTGTCGCCGCAATAGGGACTCTCCCTTTGCCCCTCTTCTTCCGTTTCCCACGGGTCTCCGTCGTCCATTCGGACACGGGAGGAGGACCCAATTGGGGCGGGACCTGGCTCACCTCTAACTGAGGGAGGGCGAGGCACTCCTCATCGAGGACGGACGAGGATCTCGCGGGCGTGGCCGGCCTCCCACGAAGTGAAAGGGCACGCACAGGCGCCGCTCGACCCATCTCGAGTCCGTCCAGACGGGCGTTGATGGCTGCATTAGATGCCTCCATCGTACGCCTCATCTCTGTCAGGGCCTTTAGAAGGACCTGATCCGATCCTGCCTTTGTGGCAGGACGTTCCCGGCTGGGACAGCTCAACCCCGTCCCCACCTGGTCAACCACGGTCCTCAGGGACGCCACCTCTCGTCTGAGGGCGTGCACCTCTTCGCGGAGTCGGCGGTTCGCCTCCTCAACGCGGCGTGACTCGTCCGAAGAGGTCCGCGACGCCAGGTTGGCGAGGCACCTCCGGATGGTCATTGAGGCATTATTGAGAGTGCGCTGGCAGGTACCTCTGAGGTTCCCGGATTTCCGGGATACCTCCTTCACCGCAAAAGCGCACTTCAGCCCCACCTCGTGGATCTCGTCAGCCGTCATAGGATCCGACGTGCTGGCGATAAAAGGGATGTCGACACGAGTGGCCATCTCCGAGTCCATCTCGTCCAGGGCCGCGGAATCCACCGTGGATTGGCCAGGAGTCGGGCGTCCTTTGGACGGCCCCGCTGGCTCAATCACAGCTGGCAATACGACGCCCCTCGCTCGACGGTCGGCAGACAGCCGCTTATCCAGCTCTGCGAGCTGTTCTTCCTCCCGATCCAACTGCTCCTCATACTCCCGCATTTGGGTGCGGGCGAGGGCAGTTTTGGCCGTAGCAAAATTCGTCCCGATTGTGGCCGATCTGCCACGTCTGGACGACGATATCTTCGATTTCGAGGCTGCGGACACCACGGACTCAACCCCCGAAAGGTCATCGGAGTCCATGTCCGCGTCACGCAACCTCTTCCTCCTGCTGCCTACGGGTCTCAGGAATACGGAACTACCGTCCGAGTCCGAGCACCCCGCAGCCTCCACTTCTCTCTCCTCCGTGCGCATTACGTTGCCCCCCCCAGACACGGTGGGCATGCCTGAAACCAGCGTGCCGGGCGTACCCGATCCACTGGTCCCAGGGAGGGGTTCTCCCGTCTTTCGACGGGTACCCTCCTGGGGTAAATTTTTCGTTCTGCGACTTTCCATATTGTTTTTGCAATTTACGGGTTGCGATCCCCCCCTCACAATGACACTTTAGGGGCTGCCCTTCCCCGGACCAAAAAAGGTCACCCACGCGCCGTCCACACGCCGAGGGCGCCCTATATACTGTCGGGGGCGGGAGGTACCGACAGGTTTTTAGCCGGTGTTCTCCGGGGTGTTATTGAGTTTTCCTTCTCTTGGCCGTTTGGCCTCCGGTCTGCCCAGTCGCAGCGTACCCACAGCGCCAACGGTGGGGTCGTTGCCGCAATAGGGCAGATAACGACTTCGGGGCTGGCGTTAACCCCGGTTGCACCGCTCTCACCGGTGCCCCCTTTCCCCCCGTGCGACCTGAGAACCTTTAAGAGGCGGCCGTCTTTTTAGTACGACGCCCAGAAGGGACGCCGTCTATAACTCCTCTCACTGCTCAGAAGGAGCAAGCGAGTTATGCGACCCAGAGTGGGTCACGTATGGGAGCTGCAAGGTCCGGAAGGGACCCCGCCTAGTCAGATGTCAGCCGGCTGGGTCCAAGCGTCTACTACACGCCAGAGCGGGAGACTGTTGGAACCAGCCGTTGCCCAGGGTGCACCAACGTGGAGGTCACCTGACTCGCACCCCAACCTAACCTAACCTAACCTTTTTTTTTTTTTTTTTTTTTTTTTTTGTTTTCCCAGGGGAACTCTTTATGAGTACCCGGGCCTTGAAGAGGCCCAAGGTTATGTGGAACTCGCCCGTCCGCCTTTCCACACCCACTGACAGGGAGAGAGGCTCCAAGTCAGTTGCCGGGACTAAGTCCCAGCTGAGAGGGCGAGACGGAGGGGAATATCCACTAAACCCCTGGGGGCCTACAATCCGAAGCTTAAGGCTTGGGGTGGCGGTCACGGGACCTATGCCACGAGGGCCGTACCTCGCGAGGGCCGCCCCGTCGCCCGTGTGCCAACCTGTGACCGCAAGCGGTCACGCGCCGACACACGGGCGACCTACGCGCACGGCACAACACAAACAGCATGCCCGCCTCAATGGGCATGCAATCCTACAAAACAAACACGACAAAACATGACAACACACGACAAACACACAACGGTCCACCGATCCTAGGGCATTTGGGGGGGTATGGTCAAATACCCCGCCAAAAACCCTAACACGCACACCACTTGCCTCAGCAAGTGCCCCACTTTTCTGGCCAGCAGGAGACAGGTCTCCGCACTTTCCACAAAAAACACATAAAACAAAAACGCGCGGCCTTCCACCGGCCCGCCAGCCCTTCTTTAGTGGCCAGAACCCGACCCGGACTCAGACCCTGGCCACAGGTCTGACTCCGGCTCGGTTCCCACTCCAACACATTCACTTTCACACAAAACATAACACACATAACATGCACACAAACCCTTTAGCGCCGCGCTTCCGGGTCCCCTGGTTTTTTTGCCGGGGGTCTGCATTCCTTACTCCCCATGACGTGCTCATGGGGGAGCGCCGCCTCGGCACAGACCAGACAGCGCATCGGCCCGGTGCATTCTCTCACTTGGTGGCCCATCATGCCACAGCGGTAGCAGTGTCCCGCTCTATCCTCTTTTGAAGGGCACCTCAGTCGCGTGTGGCCCATCCCCATGCACTTATAGCAGCGCATGGGTCTGGGTCCAACTGTCTCCACTGTGGCTATGTTCCAGCCCACTCGCAGTTTCCCCATATTGGCAAGCCTCACCGCTACCTTTATAGGGCACTGCACCACTACTGACGATGGGCGATTGGGGGCCGACCACATGGTCCCCACCTTCACCTTCTCCACCGTGCAACCTCCCCTCCCTCGTTGGATACCGCGACAGCTACTTTGTCCGACGCGACAAGGCTGTCGAGACCATTGAGGCGGATGTTCGCCCTCTTCTCTGGGCGGGTGACCGTCGCCACGTCCGCCACCACGCCCTCCAGCCTCAACGCCAGCTTGTCGGCAGCCTCCCCGCTGTCAACACCCGGCACCTCAATAAGCATGTCCCCAGATAAGGCCGTCCTGATCCTGACTCCTGGGATCCCAAGCTCCTCCAATCTAATAGCCGCCTCGGCTCTCTCCATAGTGCCTGCGTATGTCACCCCATCGGCAACCGCCTCCGGTCTAAGCCGGAGGGCAATCGCCGCGGAGCTGGGCTGCCTTAGGGTCCTCTTCCCTTTTGGCACACCCGGTGACATCGGCCCTACCTTGGGCGCCGACAGCGCCCCAACAACTTTCTGAGCGGGGCCACTAATCCCCGGCCTCCTCCGTCTGCCCACCCGCGCGGCACGCACCTTGGCTGGGGGGGAGTCCTCAGCCTCAGCCCTCTGGACCTTAGGCCCTGCAGCCACCGAGCAGTACGACCTACTCCCGGGCGTCGGAAGCCTATCCTCCAGCCCGTCCATCCGCTTGTGTACCCCTTCTATGGACTGCTGCAGCGTCGCCAGCACAGCCAACACATCGACAGAATCCGGCGCAGGAAGAGAGGCGAGCCTCGCCTCCGCAAGGCACCTAGCCTCCTCCGCAGCCTCCTCCTTCTTCCTATGGACCCTTAACTGGCTCTCCAGCTTCGCGATCCTTTCCTGCATGACCTTGTTGGCCTCGGTCAACTGCTCCATCTGTTTTTCGGCCCTTATGGCCCTCTCCAGACATACCTCCATCTGTTCCATGGTGTCCGCGTTGCGGTCACTCAGACACCTGAGGTCATTCTCCAGGCCGGAGACTTTCTGCAGCGAGGAAGGAGAGGCAGTCCTTTCCTCCAAAAGGCGCCTCGCCTCTTCCGCAACCTCCTTGGCCTTTTCGGCCTCTCGGGCTTCTCTTTTGGCATCCGAGGTCTCCTTCCTACTCTTCCTCAGCTGCTCATTGCGCTCCTTCAGCCGTTGCTTGAGCTCAGCCACAGTCTCCTCTGCAGCCCGTCTGGCCTTCTCTTCAGCCTCAGCGGACTCCTTGAAATGTTCGGACCAGTCGAAATTGTTGTTCGCATGCCTTCTACACTCTTCAATTTCCTCGTCTTTCTCCGCGATCTCTTCCTGCAGCCGTCGAATTTCTTCGTTCTCCTTCAACTTCAACGTTTCTTTGCCCCCCCCAGATACGGTGGGGCAGCCCGGAGTCGGTGAACCGACTCCAGGGAGGGGTTCTCCCGCCTTACGGCGGGTACCCTCCTGGGGTAGTCGTTTTAAAGAAGACGCTTCCATCATTTTCTTTTCACCTGCAAAAAAAAAGACAAAACAAAACACACATCTGTAGGTCCAGAAGGGACACTACCAAAGACTCCCCTCAAAGCCGCTCAGAAGGAGCGGCGAGTAGTGCGGCCTAAAGTAGACACGCACACAGGAGTTGCAGGGCCCAGAAGGGGCTCCCGCCTAGCCAGATGTTAGCCGATTGGGTCCAACCTTCTCCGAACGGAGAATGTTGGAACCACTCGTTGCCCAGGATGCACCACGTGGAGGTCATCTGACTCGCACCCCAACCTAACCTAACCTTTTTTTTTTTTTTTTTTTGTTTTCCCAGGGGAACTCTTTATGAGTACCCGGGCCTTGAAGAGGCCCAAGGTTATGTGGAACTCGCCCGTCCGCCTTTCCACACCCACTGACAAGGAGAGAGGCTCCAAGTCAGTTGCCGGGACTAAGTCCCAGCGGGGAGGGCGAGACGGAGGGGAATATCCACTAAACCCCTGGGGGCCTACAATCCGAAGCTTAAGGCTTGGGGTGGCGGTCACGGGACCTATGCCACGAGGGCCGTACCTCGCGAGGGCCGCCCCGTCGCCCGTGTGCCAACCTGTGACCGCAAGCGGTCACGCGCCGACACACGGGCGACCTACGCGCACGGCACAACACAAACAGCGCGCCCGCCCTCTAACGGGCACGCATTCCTACAAGGCAAACAAACACAAGTACAACACAAAAACACAATGGTCCTTCGACCCCAGGGCTTCGGGGAGGTATAACACACTTATACCCATGCCGAAGCCCCGCCACACACACCGCCTGCGTAAGCAGGCGCCCTACTTTGGGTTCAGCGGAGACTGATCTCCGCATTCCCCACAACACAGTACAAACAAACACACAACAAAAACGCGCGGCCTTCCGCCGGCCCGCCAACCCTTCTTTGAGTTCCTACCCTACACATAAACGGTGCGGGCACGCACACAAACCTACCACACAAACATCCGTCAGCTTTGCGCCTCCGGCACCCTCATCTTCACTGCCGGGGGGCAGCACTCCCTGCTCCCCATGACGTGCCCATGGGGGAGCGCCGCCTCGGCACAGACCAGGCAGTTCGGAGGCTTAGTGCATGCTCCCGCTTTGTGGCCCTCCATGCCACAGCGGAAGCAGCACCCCGCCCTGTCCGCCTCTGAGGGGCACATAGGCCTCGTATGGCCCGTCCCCATGCACTTGAAGCAGCGCATGGGTTTGGGCTTGACAGCCTCTATCCCGGCCAGGCTCCATCCAATTCGGAGGCTCCCCAGGGCGGCGAGCCTCTTCGCCGCCTTCACCGGGCACTGCACCATCACCGAGTCTCCGCTGGGGGCCGATCGAATGGTCCCCATCCTGACTCTCTCCCTCGGACATCCTCCCTCTTCCGCCACAGCGGCAGCAATCCTCTCCGAGGAAGCCAGACTGAAGCCACTGAGGCGGACATTCGCCCGCTTCTCGGGACGGGTGACCTCCGCCACGTCCGAGATGACGCCCTCCAGTCGCCGGGCCAACCCATCAGCAGCCTCGCCGCTGTCGGCACCCGGCACCTCCATCAAAAGCGCCCCAGATTGGGCCGTCCGCATCTTGACGCCAGGGATGCCGAGCTCCTCCAAGCGTATGGCTTCCCTGGCTCTGTCAATTGTGGCCACATAGGTCACCCCCCCGGCAATCGCCTCCGGCCTGAGCCGGACGATGACCGCCGTCGAGTTCGGTTCCCTAAGGGCCACCTTCCCCCCTTTCCCTCCCGGCACGTTTGTTCGGGCAGGGCCTCTCGCCCCCCCTCTCCCTCGCCTGCGTCGCCTGCGGGCGCCGTTGGTCCGCACTTCAGCCGGGGGGGAACCCCCGGACTCGGCGTGCTGGACCCTCGGTCGCACCCCTTTCCGACTGGGCTCGGTCTCCATCGTTGCGGCGGGACCCTCTGAACCGCGCGCAGCCACCGAGCTGTAGGACCTCCCGCCGGGCATCGGAAGCCTAGCCTCCAGCCCGTCCATCCTCTTACACATTCCCTCGATGAAGGCGTCAAGGGTGCGCCGCATCTCTGCAAGCGCAGCCGCCACGCCTTCGTCTAGCGCAGGAGAAGGAGCAACCTTTGCCTCCGCAAGGCGCCTTGCCTCCTCCGCAGCCTCTCTGGCCTCGTTTGCCTCCAGGGCCTCTCTCCTGGCCTCTTCGGCCTCTCTCCGGCACTCCTTAAATCGCCGATAGCCCTCCTTCATCTGCCCACGGAGCTCCGTCACGGCATCCTCGGCAGCCTCCTTGGCAGTCTTTTCGTCGAAAAGGTCCATTCCCCACTTGACGCGTTCCAACTCCAGGTCCTTGACTCTCTGCGCCATCTCATCCCTCTCCTTTACTATGGCAAGCATCATACGACGATGCACCGATTCCTCAAACGTCATATCCACCGATAACTCCCTCTCGACCTTCTTCCTCTTCACCTTTGGCGTTTCTTTGCCCCCCCCAGAGACGGTGGGGCGGCCCGGGGCCGGTTTCCCGGCTTTAGCCGGAGAACCGGTCCCGGGGAGGGATTCTCCCGTCTCCCGACGGGTACCCTCCTGGGGTAATTCTATTTGAGAAGACGCGCTCATTAAGGTTAACAATTTATGGGTTGTTATCCCCCAACACAAACAACAAAAACGACAAAAACAAAGACAACAACAACTGCAGATCTGGACCGACCCGCCACGTACCCAGCTTATGCCAGGGCTGGGGTCGTTGTGGCGGACGGAGCAGAACCCGCACTACCACAAACAACAAGAGACAAGTACAACGCAGACGACCGGCATGAAGCCCTCTTTGTTCCCTTGACAGGCGCCCAGAAGGGGCGCCGGACAACCTTGACAGGTGCCCAGAAGGGGCACCGAGCAACCCTTTTTCCCCCCTTGTTGCAGGTCCAGAAGGGACACTGCCAAAAACTCCTCTCAAAGCCGCTCAGAAGGAGCGGCGAGTGTGCGACCCAGAGTGGGAACGCACATTGGAGGTGCAGGGCCCAGAAGGGGCTCCCGCCTTGCCAGATGTTAGCCGATTGGGCCCAACTTTCTCCGAACGGAGAATGTTGGAACCACTCGTTGCCCAGGATGCACCACGAGGAGGTCATCTGACTCGCACCCCTAAGAGGGTCTCCCCCCTGAAAAGGAAGCCCATGCAAGAGCATGGACCCCCCTTTCCCCTCTGCAGTCGGTGGTGTCCCCGACTGGGACGCCACCGAGTGCTGCCGCTACCCTACCACAAGGGCTTTTACGCGGCGCCAATACCCCTCAGGCTATCCTCTCGGGCTTTTATATGGCCATAGGCTAGTCCAGGTCGTACACCTCTGACCCCATGGACTGCCTGCGCGCTTGAGACGGACGGATCGGACTATCCGACCCCTCGTCCGTCTCTACCTCCGGAGCATCCTCTCTGTCCGACCCCAGTACTCTCCCTGTACCTCTCAACGGAGAGGCATTGGGGTTAGAGGATGGGGCGGGCTGGTCCGAGAGCGGGGCCTCTGCCTCCAGCATCTCGACCTCCTCCGTGGTCCGTCTTGGCGCGATCTGCGCTGTCGTGCGCGCTGGGGAGCTGTCCCGCACCCTTCTTCGAGGGGGGACGCACGCCCGACTCCCCATAATGTGGCCCGCAGGGGCCCCTCCGTCCACGCAGACCGCGCACCGCGGCACTGCGGAACACTCCGCTGCTTTGTGCCCCGGGAGGCCGCAGCGGAAGCAGTCTAGGCTGCGGTCCACATCAGAGGGGCAAAACACTCTGGTGTGACCCACGCCCATGCACTTGAAACAGCGCATAGGGCGCGGGTCGAGGAGCATCACTGGGACCCACAGCCAGCCCACCAGTATTCTCCTCGCCGCCACAATAACCTGGGCCGCCCTGACCGGGCAGCGCACCAGCACCGATGTAGAGCCGCCAGGGCCGGGTCGCAGCGCTCCCACCCTGACCCTATCCGGCGGGCATCCTCCCTTCGTGGCCACCGCCTGCACCACGTCCTCGGCGGTGACGGTATCGTCAAGGCCGGAGACGCGCACGTCCGCGCATCTCTCCGGCCTGGCGATCGTCGCCACATCGGCCACCACCTCTCGCAGCCGAGCGGCCAGGCGGTCGGCGACATCCCCGCTGTTGGCGCCCGAGATTTGGAGCAACCGGGCGCCCGACATGGAGATCCGGGTCGTTAGCCCGGACGTGATACCGACGTCGGCCAAATTAATGGCCGCCTTCGCCCGCTGTATCACGGCGGCGTACGTGACGCCGCTCTCCACCGCCTCCGCCGTCAACTTCACGGACACTGCCGTCGAGCGGGGGGGCTTCAACCGCCTCCTCGTGGGCTCCCTTCGAGCCGCCGGGGCCGCCGGGGCCCTCTGGGGCAGGGTTGTTCCTCCGGTGGCAGGTGGTGCGCCACCAGAGCTCGCGACCGGGGCCGCTCCCGCTCTCCTCCGCCGACGGCGGGTCACCACTGACCACGGCTCCTCCGGGGCCCGGCCCACGGGCCGTTGGGGCGGGGGCACAAACGGCGGTGCCCGTCTCGTGCTTGGCGCGGGAAGGGGCGGGAACTCCCTTCCAGGTCTTCGTGCGGCCAGTGGGGGACGCGCTCCTTCGGGCACGGCGGAACACCTCGCCTCCAGCCCGTCTAGGCGCGCATTAAGCGCACCGAGGGAGCTGAGGAACAAATCTCTCAGCTCCGTGAGCGCTCCCACCTCGGATTGGGCCTGAGGTGGGGGGACAGGTACGGCCTCCGCACGCGGGGGCGGCCTCCCGCAGAGACCCTGCTTAAGGGCCGCTAGCTCCGCCCGCAGCTCGCCCACCTCGCCCTGCAGCCTCTCGTTGGCGAGGGCCAGCTGCGCTACCTCCGCAGACTTGCCGCACGCGCACGGCGCCGCCTCCTGCGGTACCGGCGCTGTTGGGGCCTCTCTCCCTTCGGCCTTCTCGGCGGCGCAGGCCTCAGCCTCAAACTGCGTGAGGGAGAAGTCCGCGCAGGCATCGCGCACCCGCTGCTTCTCGCGGACCCCCCGCATTTGCTCCCGGATCCGCTTCCTCTGCGCTCGGATGGCCTCAGTGGTCGCCGCCGAAGCACTGTGCCCAATGGCCTTTTCAAGCGACGCCTGAACCCCGCGGAGGATCTCCTCATAACTGAAGAGCTCCTCCGCGAGGTCCGCGTCCAGCTCGCTACCGAGCTCTTCCCACGCCGGTCTCTCGCTTCTCCGCCCCGTACCCATTTTGGGCCTGGGCGACTCCTCGGACCCATCCGACGAGTCGCCAGCACTCCGCGACCTCTTCCGGGTGTCGCCGCCCCCTCCTCGCAACCGCAGGACTCCTCCTGCCTCCCCCTCTCTCGCCTCGGTAACAAATTTAACACTCACCGACCCGGTAATCGGTGAGCGGCTGGCGCGAGCAGCGTAGTATCGCGAGTGGTTCTCCATGACAGATTTCACACATGGCCCCTGGATACGGACCATGCGCCGGGCGTCAGCCGGATCGTAAGACAGAAACAACTTCTCCTTGGACATTTCTCAAATTTTTGTCGGCGGCTATTAAGGGGCCGCCAGCTCCTCTTTCCCCCCCCCCTGACGACGCCCAGAAGGGACGCCGTCCAATCTCCCCTCAAAGCCGCTCAGAAGGAGCGGCGAGTAGTGCGGCCTAAAGTAGACACGCACACAGGAGTTGCAGGGCCCAAAAGGGGCTCCCGCCTAGCCAGATGTTGGCCGATTGGGCCCAACTTTCTCCGAACGGAGAATGTTGGAGCCACTCGTTGCCCAGGATGCACCACGTGGAGGTCATCTGACTCGCACCCCAACCTAACCTAACCTAACCTAACCTAACCTAAGATCTATCTGTTAAAACTTAACTTAAACGCGATAGTAACGTTTGCACATTTTTACAAACTTACATCCTAATGTAATGATAGATAGAACCCCTAGGTTCTGACGTCTGTTGAAGGCGGCACAATACGACACGTGATCGGTAGCCGATTATTGAAATGAAACCTTTTGCATGGATCTACTCGCGTTTATTGTTACTTGGTTTACAAAAATTATTTCATTTCAATGTGTAGTGTTCGCGTAAACTTTAGAAAACAATGTCAGGTAATCAAAAGAAAGGAACAAACAAGTGCGAAAAGGCAACTCCTCTCTGTTGCATCTTGGGATGATCCTACTGTTAGCATGGCAAGTGAAAACTCACCCACATATCCCATCTATCAACCGATATGTTGCGACGCTATAAAAGACTGTGTAATAATAAATAGCTATCCATCCTTTGTTCCGTTAGAGTAAAATGATTTAATTTCAATTATTATTATGCGGAACCCACTAAATAAATATTACCAAAAGTACCAGGTCAACATGATTTCTAAAAAAAGGAGGTGGGAAAATTCAATTTCAAAGATCAAACTACAGAAAGGTTTTGCGCATAAGTTATGTAAGTACCTACTTAGCTAACAGCTACGATTCTTGTTCCCGTACCTACCTATTAAACTCTCTTTTACTTCTTAGGTCGGTTTGCCAAAACTCATTAAATACGTTTAGCGCTAAACATGTTTAGAGTATCATTCTGTCTCTTTCAACTTCCAACAAACGTCAGAAATGGAATGATATTTTAAACGTGTTTAGTAGGTTAGATTTAGCAACATCCAATTTATACGAGAATAGTTATCCCAGTATAACTTTACTCTTATGATTTAATCTATGGATAAGTTACTCTTGCTTAGTTACTCTGTGCTGTGACGGACGATGAACGAATGAAACGAATGAAAATATTAAATTAACCACCAAGCATAAAAGTACATTCATACCATGCCTGAGCAATGGCGCTGCGTATTTTTAATAAACCAGGGTAATATGTCTGCTTGACGTTTTGAATAACTTCAATCAAATATTCTGTCTGTTGTGTTGATTGTTTGTTGACAGATAATATTGTAAAAATAAGAAGTCATTAATAGCGTAATTCTTTAATACATACAAGCTCGTAAATACAACGAGCGCATACAAGTCACCTACCTATTTGTTGCATACTCCAGACGATGCTCAATTTTTGTCAGCAAATTATACACAGATGCTTTTGACAAACGGAATCTTATATGGCGAAGTCGTAGACGTCGTTATCTTCAAAGTAAGTACTATGTCCTTTCTTTAAACCATGTAGGGTGAGAGCAAAAATATTCTTCATCGTCATTAGTCAATAAATTGATTCAAACGTAACGACATTTTGTTAGGTTATCTATAAAATTTGTAACAGACAGCTGTTATTGTGAATTATAAAGCAAATCTGAATAAGTATAAATTTAACTATCAAGTATTTAATTTGGAAAATCTTTTAAAAGGGACTTAAGTAGATTAAATAATAATAATAATAATAATAATAAAACATTTATTTCAGACAACAACAGTCCATAGTGTTAGTAACAATGATCTTATGGCTATGTTAGTATTACAAAAAATATAAATAAAAAATTGCAATTGAAGATTTCAGGATTAATTAAATAACTTATATTTAATTAATCCTAAAAACATCACTTGCCCTAGGGTTTAACAGGGCGGATACCCAACGCCTTTGCAAGATACTATCAGGTCTGCCAGCGAGTGAGCCTATTATGCCGTTGGAGCTGCCCAACATTCTGTTCCTCACTGACACTATCTTTTTGCGCATTACTGCATGAAAGTCATTGACATGCGCATCTGCAAACATGCCAGAAGCGCTACAGTACCTAGGCAGCCCCAACAACACTCTGAACAAGTGATTATATAGAATTCGCAGGGCGCTGTATGCTCTTTGGGTAAAGCTGGACCACAAGCCGCCTGCGTAAAATGACTGACAAAATGACTTGAACAGGGTGACCTTCACGTCCGCTGTACATTGTGCGAACCTGCGTGCCAGCATGTTACCCCTGACAGCCAACGCCCTACGCTCCCTTTCTATGTCACTGTCGTCTTTAAGATCTGCGTTGATCACGTGACCCAGATATTTGAAACTATTCACTCTATTAAGCTCACTACCGTACAGCCTGAGTGGTGGCACATATCTAGGGCACATACTACGTGTTGCAAAAACCATTAATTCACTTTTTTTACAGTTGTATTTGAGACCATGGTTTTCAGCGTAAGTTTCGCAGACACGCAGCAAATCCTCCAGCGCACAGATCGACGGACTCAGCAGCACCATGTCATCTGCGTAGCTGATATTATTGATCATGCGACCATCTATAGAGCACCCCGCATGCATGCTGCTGAGTCTGACGATCAGCTGATCTATATACAAACTAAAAAGCTTTGGTGAGGTTAACCCGCCCTGTCTTACACCACAATCCATTCTGTACGAGTCTGACGTAGCTTTCCCCCATCTCACATAGTTTTCCTGGTGATCATACCAATGCCTAAATAGATTGACTATTTCCTTGGGCATTCCTGTGGCCTCTAGCTTTTGCCATAGTAATCTATAACACACCAGATCAAATGCCTTTGTGAGATCGGGAAACAGCCATAAACAGGTGTTTTTCTTTGCATATTACTATACTAACTAACGGTCTCCTTGACAACAAATATGGCACTTTCTGTTGACAGGCCCTTCCGAAAACCAAATTGAGCCTCATGTAGATTTAAATATTTGTCCAACTGTTTATCAAGGAGCCCGTCAAGAACCTTAGATGTCACTGTGGCCAACAAAGGTCCCTGTACTGTTACACACACAATGCACAAATACCGATAGATGACTAATCTGAAAAAAATTATAATCTTTGATTTAGAAGCTAATGACTTCAACAGCTGATCAGTAGTGTTGGGGATCTTTTAAAAATCTTAGCGATGTTTTTGCTGAACTTCGATATTGTTTTTTTCGGAAACTACTGTGCCTACAACTTAAAGAACAGCACCCACCACTTCAGTTTTATGTATAGCTACTGACATTTCAGGCCTAACGGGTTTTTTTGAAACAAGTTGTATAGACAACTTATGTGCATAGTAAAAATTTTAAGGAAAAAAAATAATAATCTAAAATTGTGTAAAGTACCTACATCAACATAGTATATACCTACATGTAATAATATTAATAAACAAATCCACGGTCCACAATACATAGGTTTATTTATTTATTTATTTATTTATTCCTTCCTTTAAAAGTGTATGTAATATGTCAGGTAGGTAGGGGTAGGTAAGTAGATAGATAGATAGATAGATAGATAGATAGATAGATAGATAGATAGATAGATAGATAGATAGATAGATAGACAGATAGACAGACAGACAGACAGACAGACAGACAGACAGACAGTTAGTTAGTTAGTTTTGTGGCGTTTTGTTTTGTAGGCTGAATGGAGGATGAATGTGTTACTTGAAACGGAACGTAAGATGTGTGAAGAGGACAGAAGGATGCGCGAGGGAGGAGGAAGACGAATGGAAAAAAAGGACGAACGAAGTGAAACGACGACACACGTGTACATTGATTTTAATTTAAACCTAAAGAAGATTAAATAGTTTTGTTTTTCAACCACGAGCACTTTTTATTATCCCACATTTTGGGGGCTCGTCCGGGATAGAATTGAAAAAGTAGTTCGAGGCGAAGGCAGAATTTTTTTTTGGTACCCGACGACTTTATTGTACAAGACAAGACTAAGAAAATGCCCAAAGACGGAAAGGACGTACAAAAAGGCCGGCAAGACGATCAAGGCGACGAAGAAGCACGGTCAACCCTTGGAAACATGTTGCAGATGACTTCCGAGTTGGTGCCGAGCTTCAATGGCCGCGACGGTACTTATCCCGTGTCACGTTGGGTAGAAGACGTGGAAGATAAAGCTCAAATATTTCAATGGACGCCGTTACAGCAGCTGTTAGTGGCAAGACGATCCCTTACAGGCACTGCAGCATTGTGGCTTAAATCTGAACGTCCGTTTAAGAGTTGGGACGATCTAAAGGCTGCAATAATAAAAGAATTTCCGGATACAATCGATGTAAAGACCATACATGAGCTAATGAGTGCGCGGAAAAAGATGCCTAACGAATCTTGTATCGACTATTTGTTGGTTATGAAAGAGCTCGGCAAACGCGGGAAGATGCCATTAAAGCTATTCGAAGTGTTCATCTATACTAATATTATAAAGCTGAAGAGTTTGTTTGTTTGTTTGTTTGTTTGTTTGTTTGTTTGAACGCGCTAATCTCAGGAACTACTGGTTCGAATTGAAAAATTTGTTTTGTGTTGAATAGTCCATTTATTAAGGAAGGCTATAAGTTTTATTACATCACGCTATGACTAATAAGAGTGGAACAGTCGCTAATTAACGCGGGTGAAACCGCAGGGCACAGCTAGTATAGTTTAAAATGTAATGTTATAGTTTTAAGTAAATTCTATGGTGTAGGTGTTGTTATTTCTGTCAGAAATTAACTATTATTTTGCTGCTTATAATGTTGTATTAATTTTATAGGTTTTTTATTTTTATTTTTTTATTTATTTGTCATCAGTTAAGTGTTTAATTCACAAAGGAGACATAAATCAATAACTTCTTTTGATGCATACAATAGGCCACCACGACTTTTTTGGTATGTTAAACTTTTGTCATTTGGCTCCCCACATAAACTCTTTATGCATGTACTGCGTTTAATTTTTTAGTAGAAAATACTACGAAGCCCGCTTTATATTCCACTACTTTTTCTCCAAATGGAGATAATTATGTTTCGATCTCTAATAATTTGTTTTTTTTTATATTTATTTATCTATATTATTATTTTCCTTTAATAGCCAGAATAAACATTATGATGAAGTCGATATCAATATTTTGTTTTTGTACTGTCGCAGCTCTAACTTTGTTGCAGTGTGGCCAATGTAATTAAATTAAAATTTCCTATTTTCGGGATAAGTGACGGGACGTAAATATAATATATTAATGAAGTAGACCGATCATAAACATACAGTTTCATAGTATTGAAAATTTTTAATGCAATTAAGTTGAAAAAAAATCTGGAAAAACAAAATAAGTTACAATTTATAAGTAGTGATCTATCATTAATTAAATAAGCATTTATATTAAAAATACAGTTTTAACTTTATAGAACGTGAAATATAAATTGTAATTCAATGTTGGCTCATTCAACTTTAAAAGTTACGCAAAGTTGCAACTTGACGTTTTAGTGGCAACACTTTTTGATTAACAATATTTTTTCAGTTATTTGCAAAGGAGATGTCCCATAATGGGCTAGGTCTATGTACACAATATCAAAAAATGGAGAAAAATATACTTAATAAGAGAAAAATACGATAAATTACATTTAAACCCTTGAAGGTTGGAGCCAACTTCTCTAACTTTTACTTTCAAAGAAGGCAAGGTTGGATCAAACCGGACCCGGCACACGCGATTAAAACCCGAATATCGTCATGTTAGAGCCTACTTTGGTATGAAGATGTTTATTAATAGACAAACTAGATGAATTTTGCTAAATTCTATAATCCAAATGCATTTAGTCTATGTCTCATGTCATTTATGATTCGCGCGTGAAAAAATTTGACATTTCCGTTCTGACTTCGAGTGATCGACAACGAAATAGTGAAAATACTAATGTAAGTAGTGTTTTATATTAGAAACTGTTGAAAACTATCTTGCTGAGTATTTAGTGAACTGTTTTAGCTAAAAGTTTGTAATGAATATCGTGCCCAACAGTGATTTTCAAAGCTTCGTTGACGGAGTGATTTCCCTCGTAGTATTTGTTATAAATGCATGTTCAGTTCGTTTTATATACAGTAAAATGAATAAAACAAGTATAGAAGTGATTGAAACTAGTTTACACAAAGAAATAACAACATTTATAGTCATTTTTTCCGATAACAAAATGAGACCGTTACATGTACTTACATTCGTAAAGGCGTCTATTTTTTGTCATGCCATTTTGGGCTTTATTTGCATAGAACTTACGGCCATATTTGCCGGCACACAATGCGATTCGAAGAATTGAATAGAAATAGGATAGTGTCGATAGTTTATACGATAAAATTTTGTGATTTTCGATAGTAATGGTGATATTTTGTAAATAAGTATGTTATTTTATGTTGTTTGTTTGATGTTGATTTTATCTTATGCTCGTAGAATGTCCCGAAATCAATCGTGGAGACTTAGTTACGACTGCGAGCCTCCGGCTAGCTTCCTCAGTCTCTTGTACGAAGAAGATGAGGAGGAGATGGATGTAGACGAGGAGAATGCTGACCACATAAGTGACGAAGAGGTAAGAGTTTATTTATTTATTTATTTCATCATCATCATCATCATAATATTACGTTTATTGTGTTTGTTTCTACTGGTGATGTGTTTATTGTGCTAGGATTATGCTATCGTACGGCGCCTTCTGTTTTTTGATTTCAGCTGCTGCCATGGAGGAGGTGGAGAAGAAGAATTCTATTTTATTATTTTGTTAACCACATACTTTTTTGTTTCATATACTCGCCGCTCCGCTCTCCGAGCACGTCGACCTCTCAGCGTGGCTGCCGTGGTGGAGAAGATTTTTAAATTTTTTTTTATGTTTTGTATTGTATAAATTTATTTATGTTTTGTATTGTATTGTATTGTAACGACATATTTTTATTGTAAATGTCGTTACTTATGGTAAAGCTGTGGAGTTTCTTGCGCCCATTCTTCTCCAAAAAATTTGGACACTTTTACTTTGACTTTCATTTTATTCTATAAAGATACCTAAAGCCTAAAAATGTGTCAATGTGTAAATATTATTTCAGTATTATCTTTTTCATCATCATCATCATCAGCCTATACCTACTAGTATAGGCTGATGATGATGATGATGATGATGATGAAACAAAATAAAATTTAGACATATAGATATTTTAATAAAAATAGACTTATATTGTACATTTTATTTATTCTATAAACTAGTAGCTTACAAAAATAACAACTATCGATAAAATTACAAAAAGTAAAGGAACACCTCTTGTTGTTTTTATGCTTCGTCGGGTCTCATTTCAAGTGGTGTTTTTGTAAACATCACGGGGTTTTTTGTCACATTGTTTACACAATTAGACAGCATGGGTCCTTGTTCTTTGTTTTATGTGCTACTGCGCGTTTATTTCATGTATTTGAGGCCACAGTATGGTTCGTAAAGTTTGACCTTGAAGAACAAATAAACTATTTCGGAAATCACCTTTAATTGATACCTGTTGGAAAGGAAATTTATCAGTTAGTATATTGTCGTTTACAGAATAATAAAATATGGTTTGGTTGCAACATAATCATTATTTTCGTAAACATCGCCGGTAGGTATCCGCCATTTTGTGAATTACGTCATCGGCGAGGTGCCTGCAGCCGATTTCGCTCAATATTTGAAGGGTTAAAGGGTTAATGTAAAATATGTAACACTTGTTCTTTTCCAAGGTGGATGAAGATGACACCATGTGTGAAGATTGTTTTGGAAACATTATACAAACAATATCTGCAGCTCCTGGTGGCACTTATGTACAAGATGAATATGAGCTGCAGCATCCTCATGATTTAAATGTTTGTGTGTGGTGTCAAAGTTCACTATACATGAGGCGCACTCACCATCTCCCAGAGAGTGAAAGACAATTTATTGCTGAAATTATTTCACCGCGAAATGTAAATACTCTTTGTTTTTCATAAAAGAATTATTTTTTAGTTTTAAAGAATTGCGTGCTTATGTGTGATTTTCTTTTTAGGTATCTGCTGGTAGCTTAGTATGCTATGGATGTTGGTTAAGAGTCAGGCAAACTCTGCAGCAACAAGATGTTGAGATGCTTCCTGAGAGCAATGCTGCAATTAATGCAAATACCTGCATATGGTGCTTATGTTCTCTTGCTCGTACAAGAAGACACTCTTTGCCCGAGGGACCAGAGCGGGATCAAATAATCTCAAGAATTTTTCCCAGAGAGGTAACATTAACTTATAATTATAATTATAATAAGACAATCATTTAATTATGTTTGCAAAATACATAAACAATTTTATTTTTTGACAGAGTCCACCACAGGGTCGTGTCTGTTATTCATGCTGGGTTGCTGCACGTAGAAATGTGCAGAGAGCTCAGATTATTGATGAAGTGCGTGAAAATGCAGTATCTGCATATCGTCATCATGATATCTCTTGCGCATTATGTGGAATGTCATTGTTTCGCAGACAGACACATACTGTGCCTAGTGGGCCTGAAAGAGATGAATTGGCAGCAAGAATTTCTCCTCGTGAGGTAATTTCTTTTTTTTTAAGTTGCACAATATGAAAATTATTATTTTGCACATGATATTAATTTATTTTTATATACTAATTCCTACATAACTAACAATAAGGTAAAAACTAGTATACTACAAAAGCCTATTTTACCACAGTCATGTTGTTATCTATAACTATTTCAGTCATTATATTACTTATGAGTAGGTATATTTTACTATTAAAAAACAACTTCATTCCTAAATAAATTCAATCTAATCAAGATTGCTTGTTAGTTCTATTCAAAGTGTTATTGTGGTGTTGTTAGGTGTAATCTAATTAGTAGGCTTATTAAGTATTCCTTCTTTATTATGTTTAAGGAGTTGAGATTTTATTTTGTTGCTTAAACATACTTTAAATAAAATGTTTATTTTTTCAGTTATCTGGAAATCTTCTCTGCACTCACTGCTGGTCACTAAATGTGAGAAGAATTGAACAAGTGGACCCAGAAAATGTTCACGACCGACCGACACCGACTATGTCTATTATGGACCTTGATGAGTTTACTCATACCACTAACTCCAGTGACCATTGTTTTGTGCCCTCATGTAGTAATACAGAAAGGTTGCTAGTGCCTATTTTTCTTCGGAAACGAATTTTGTCATCACAAAAAGTATTTGTGACTGAGAATGCAAGAGTATGTAATGCACATAAATCGTTATATAATTGGGAGTTTCTAGATCAGCATGAATTTTCAAATACATTTACAAAAAATGAGATGCAGTCAATGTTGAAGTTGAGTGTCAAGGAAAGCAATGACCATTTAGACTTTGAAAATCTAATGAATATTGATGAAAATATATTTAAATACTGGACAGGTATTACCAAAGAAAACTTTAATTCTATAGTCAACCAAATAAGACCAGCATTGACGTGTAAATCTCCACAAACTGCTTTAGGGGTTTATTTAATTAAAGCTCGAACTGGAGACTCCCATAGAAGAATCTCCTCTCTGTTATGCCTTAGTAAATCCTTAATAACACGTTTACTGGATGCGGCTAGAGAGGCACTGAGTAATGCATTTGTGCCTCTCCATTTGGGTATAAACCACCTTACGAGAGAGGATGTAATTAATCGTAATCTAATCATACCAGAGGGTTTATTCGGTAACAGAGAGGAGAGAGTACCGATAGTTATTTGCGATGGTACATATATATACCTGCAAAAATCATCCAATTACCTTTTTCAAAAAAAAACCTATAGTTTGCACAAATACCGTAACTTGGTTAAGCCATTTTTACTTGTGGCCTGTGACGGACATATAATTGACATATTTGGACCTTACCCGGCAACTGAGTCTGATGCCAATATTATGAAAGCCCTTTTCCTAAATGAAAATGGGGAATTAAGAAGGTTTTTTGGGGCAAATGATGTTTTTATTTTGGACAGGGGCTTTAGAGATGCTATTATGTTTTTGGAATCCCTAGGGTATAAAATATATAAACCGGAATCCTTGGAACAAGGCGAGACTCAGTTGCCAACTATAAAGGCCAATATGTCGCGATGTGTGACTCTATGCAGATGGGTGGTAGAAGTAGTCAATGGTCGTTTTAAAAGAGATTTTAAATTGTTCCGCCAAGATTATTTTAACCTGGCTGCCACCCATCTAATGGATGACCTGCGGATTTGTGCTAGTATTATCAATGCCTTTCATCCTGTGATTGAAAATAGGCCGGATGCAGAAATAATTTTAAATAGGGCCATTGAAAGAAAAGAAACTCCTAATACTTTGGCACAGCTTATTATTGAAAATAGAATAAATCGATTCCGAGCCCAGTTCACCAACATCAATGCACAACTTCCCGAATTAGATGTTTTCCCTGAAATGACCCTATCAGATTTAATAATATTCGCCTTAGGAATATATCAGCTAAAACAAGCAAAAAGCTATTATGGCGAACATATTAGACAACATGGGTCATTTCAGGTTGAAGTGTCTGACCACCTGGAAGTTGTGTCTCAAGCAACCATATCCCAAGGACAGGACCCTGTTTTAATTAGGGGTCGTATAAAGTCTCGTCATCATTCAGGAAAAACTTATTATACATACTTACTGATGGCGAGACAAGGTATTAATTGGGATGAAAAAATAATTAGTTATTATTGCAGTTGCATATCTGGTCAACGCACAGTAGGGTGTTGTGCACATACTATGACCATTGTTTGGTACTTGGGTTGGGCTCGGCATCAGGCCATTATTAGTGCACCGGCCTCATTTTTAGACGATGTATTAGTTAGAGAGGAAGATGAATAAACGCAAATAATAATGCAATAATGTTTTATTTACACCCCTTTTACAGATTTAAAAATAAGTCTTATTTTGTAGGTATAACATAATACTTCCAAATAGGTACTTTGTTATCTTATTTCTGACATTTGGGTTGAAGTTTCAAGACTACAGCCATGACAAATACTGTACCTATACACTATTGGCCTCCCTAAGCTGTTTTTTTTTCATGGTTGTCTTTTTGCCTTAAAAACCCACTGTATGAGAGCCGTACGAACGACTGGCTAGCATGCAGTCGGCAATTTATCAGTGTTAGTCGATAGTATTCTCTCTTAAAATCTAGTCCACCGAGATCCTTATGGTGCGTCTAAACGGGCAATGTTTTACGGCTTGTAAGTAGCTGCACTATCGGCTATATTGCCCGGCCATCACAAAAATATTTTGTTCCAGCCTTTTGCTAAGCAAAATGTAGTCGGGCTATAGGTATGTTGCAATATTTTTTCAATGGTGCTGGCCAGAGTGATCAGCAACATTTTCAGCGAAAGTATAGGCCCGTTTAGATGCAGCGAATTGGCAGAATCCTAAAGACTACCACCACAACCACATACTATTGCACTGATGCATTTGCATTCCCTCAAAGAAGCAAGTGACACGAAGCCGGCGAAGGCGCCAAGCGCGCAGTGATCGTCGCGAACTTTTTCTATCGTTTGTTTTATGAAGCAACTGCCATTATTTTTTTGTATTTTTGCTTCAGTTATCAACTCTGTAGGATCCGTCATACCTACGACACGTCGCAAGTTTTGTTGAATTGAATTGACTGACAAACAATGACAAGATAAGTGACAGACAAACGTCATCGAAATGTCAATAATATCATCAACCATTTTGTTGTGTGTTGCAATTCTATTGTTCAAATAAATAGTTCCTTCCAAAAAACTAAGCTATTTTAGAGAAATTGGATAATCAAAAACTGTTCTACGTATTTTTGTCTTTATTTTGGTATACTGTACATATACCACGCCTGGACTCCATACAATTCTGGGACATCTCCTTTAGTGCATTATTCCATAATAAGACAAAATAATAGTTATAGATGAAAAGTAACGTTATCCTTTTGTACAATCGACGTTTCTGATCGCTTTTTACGTGAAAACACACTGCAATTTGGCATATTTTGCTCAGGTCTTATCGCGTGCACCGTGATTTGCAAATGACGCTGGAACACGCTGGAACTAGTTTGATACAACGGATATGATCGGCGGTCATATACTTTTGGCAGAGGGGAACGCCTGACAGTGGCGTCTCCAGTTGGTTTAATGCTCTAAGGTCGAAGTGTTACTGCAAGAGGGATACCTCAGCAGGCCCCACTAAGATAAGATAAGATAGGGGTCTATCGTGGGATACGAGTTTTCTTAAGCGGACGAATGATTAGTTTATTTTATTGTCATGGAAACTGTCAACGTTTTGTTTGTTTTGTTGTCATGGACACTGTCAAAACGGTACGAGGTCCGCCGGTCAGCTAGTAGTATAAAAGTAAAAGTAGCAGACACGCTATTTTGGAACATTATTGTCCTGTATACAGGAAAAAGGACTATGGGCAGCTGTCCTCATGTGATGACTGTAATATATTTCTTGGGTTGGGCCAGCTTTTAACATAACTTCAATCATCCCGGACACACATTGGACGATATAATGGCAATTTATAAATGTAAAAAAGTATTTGGATCTCAGCCTCTGTTACTCACTTTTAAACACCAATTTTAGCGATTTAATGACCCTTTTACTAAAACATTAATATGACCCCTGCAAAACTTTGAATAGCAATTTTATACATTTAGATAAATATTTCGGTGATGCCCCTTATGCCGTAATTAATTACTCATTACCAGTAATTTGAGATACATATCATTTGCGCCGGGCCTGGGTCAATTTTCCATACTAGGGTGAGCATTGTCCTTTTGTAATTAATGTTATTGTTTACGAAGTCATTTGTTTTTAATAACAAATTTTGTGTAATTGCTACAATTAATATCGTATTGTTTTTCAATGATGATTTAACTTTTTTTTCTCTATACATAATTATTACGAAATTAATTCTTTTTTTGATCTAAAGTTTAATGTAAAAATTAAATGCGAGTAGAGTTGCTTTTCAATGAGTTTACTGATAATGCAATGGATTGTTTGGGTTGTATTCTTATATATTTATTGTTAATTTAAAATGTATATTTAATAAAATAGTACGTGGATGACCGAGCTTTGCTCGTTATTTTTTTATTAATGTTTTCTAAAAATTAAACCTAGCTAAATCGATTTATCGTCCTTGAAACCCTCTGCATACTAGGTATATGTATTTCATGAATATCGTTGGAGCCGTTACCGAGATTCAGATTATACCTATTTATACAAGACTTGTTGTCGTTTAAAGGTTTTAATAACCAATCAGGTTTATTTATATACACACAAACAAAATCCT
This sequence comes from Eudonia mercurella, assembly GCA_963082485.1. Classification (NCBI taxonomy): domain Eukaryota; kingdom Metazoa; phylum Arthropoda; class Insecta; order Lepidoptera; family Crambidae; genus Eudonia; species Eudonia mercurella. The sequence continues at coordinate 89,605 of CAUJAO010000001.1, forward strand.
TATTATTATTTCAAAACAAACTTAAATACAGATCTTAACTTGATTGAAACATAGAGAAAAAATAATTAGAAAATTAAAAACTAAAGACCTATAAATAAAAGATGTCAACTGTGGGCTCATGAGAACGGGCCCGAAAATGCTGGTAACATTGCCCCTTTGGATTGCCAAACTAATACGCTGGCAAAGGTAGCTGCCAGCCTTCCTGTCACCGGAGGCCTCAATAAGGCGAGCGAATACTGCGAAGCCGTTCCTTTATAGTTAGCTATACTGGTTACTGTTTAAAACTGAACGCAGTCCAGTATACTGTCATCCATGTCATTTCTGGACGCTGTTGATCACGTGATCAAAGCACTGAGAGCACCTTATCTAGAAATTGCCAGTGTTTTCAGTAGAAAAATGGCGACGATTTATGACGTCATATATTTCCCTAGGATACTGCGGCATTATACTGTCAGTCCATAACGGAACAAGTTTCTCACCAGTAAGAGCACTGGACAGTGCTCGCAGTCTATATCGGAATATACCCTGAGTACCACATTTTTGCTTAGACCATAATAAGCATTTTTGTCAAAGACAGATAAAAGTTACCATTTAGAACTAAAGAGTTTGGTTTTCTCTCAGGTCTATTCTGAGTTCAGAACAATGGTCTTTTGGGTCTTTTCCTATCTATGCCAATAATAAATAAATAAATAAATAAAAAATAAAAACAAATAAAACTTATTATTTCGGACCCATAGTTTGTTAGTAAAAAATCTTAAAAGCTATGTGAGTATGAATAATGAGTTCTATTCATTGACATCATAAAGAAACTTGTATTGACATACAAGTGACATACCAATAAAAAAGCGTAGCAAATAGTGTTATTTAAAGTATTGAGAATGTTTTTGTATTAAATATCTAATAGAGATATTATTATTACTTTTATAAAAAGTTTTATTTTTATTCCATTAAATCACAATTGCAATTAGCAGAATAAAATTTTTATCTTCAAACCATTCGCAAGTAAATTAAGGGACAATGTTTATTTACAAATATATGTCTGGAAAAGTCAACACCATAGAAGGAGGTGAGTAAAGCGTGGAAAGCGCGAGTCGCGGGGCGTAAGCGGCGGCGGCGCCGCGATCGCACACAACTGACGCCGCTGCTTGTGTTTCAGGTGAAGACGATGACGGCTACGACCCTCACCAGCACCGCAAGATTGAGAGTCCTACCACGTAAGTTAGCCCACCATCACTACTCTCGTGCAGTCGTGGCTAGATCGTGCTAATATTAACCATTTGATTGTTTGTTATACATAATCCAGGACGGTTCCTAACCATCACTAGCTCATTTCATGTCCCCACAGCTGAAGTACGAGCCTTCTCTATGGATGAATAGGAAGAACGGACCGTAGACCACCACTCGGGCCCAGTGCGGTGCGGTGGTTGTTAACGACTGCTAATGCAACCGGGACCAACGGCTTTACTTGCCTTTCGAAGCACGGAGGAGCTCGAGATGAAAAATGTTTGGTCACCTATCCGATGACCGGCCTTTGCGTAAGTTGCTTAACCTCCGCAATCGCAGACCGGGCGCGTTAACCACTGCGCCGAGCTCCTCCCTCCGGTTCCTCACACGCGCTTGTAATTAATGTTCATGCTAGGCTCATCGCTTCCCTTTTGTTTAATTTCGATGTAAAGTCAGTCATGCCACCATTATAGTTATTATTTCGTGATGATCAAGACGGCGACATTTATTTAGAAAAGAAGCTGATTGTTATTATAAATTAACTTTTAGGAGCTCGATGGCGCAGTGGTTAATGCGCCCGGTCTGCGATTGCTGACGTTAAGCAACTTTCGCAAGGCCGGTCATCGGATGGGTGACCAAAAATGTATCATCTCGAGCTCCTCCGTGCTTCGGAAGGCACGTAAAGCCGTTGGTCCCGACTGCATTAGCGGTCGTTAACAACCATCAATCCGCACTGGGCCCGCGGGGTGGTTTATGTATGGCCCGTTCTCCCTATCCATCCACAGGGAAGGCTCGTGCCCCAGCAGTGGGGACATAAAATGAGCTGATGATGATGATGATGATTAACTTTTATACGTACACACTCACAAGGCGTAAAGAAACAACTCGCGGCTCCTCAAGGTGAGGGTGGCCAGTGAGCACACTCCTGCTCCGCTAGCTGTCCTCGCATCTGGATCTGCTTCTGTTTAACATCAGGCATCAGGCATCATTTAATCGCCTCTGTGGTCTAGTGGTCAAGACCACCGGTTTAGACCCAGAGGTCCCGGGTTCGATTCCCAGCGGGGGGTACATCTTTGTGTACTCGGTTTGGTTGGTGGTAGGACTTATTTGTCCGCCTGGCTAGCTACCACCATCTTATCTAAATATGTCGCCATAACCACAGATTAGGTAATAGTTACTTCATAACATCAATGTTTGTAGCATTGTTGTGTTCCGGCAGCTAGAGATAAGATAGCCAGTACCTCACTAGTTGAGGGTCCCGGGTGAAGTGCGCTTCCATCATTGGCCTTATCATCACTTAATCATGTGAGATCAGATCAGGTGAGATCAAGGCACTGTGCTTACCCGAAAATATAAAAAAAAAGAAAAAAAAATAGGTAGAGGAAAGTCATTTGCAAACCTACTAAAAAAAATAGACAGCATAGCCAAAGCGGATGCACTAAACGAGTAAGTACGATGCGCACAGGTACCTGGACACCATGATCCACATGCTGAAGGGCAGCATCGGCGCCGGCATCCTTTGCATGCCGGACGCCGTGTGCCGGCTGGGCATCCCCGCTTCGTTGGCCGCCATCGCCATCATCGGCATCGTCGCCACCTACTGCATCCAGCTGCTCGTGAGTCCAACCCGCGCCCGCGCGAACCACAACTCTTTACACTGTTCGTGACTAGCACCACCATTCAACATGATTCAATATTTATGTAAACATCTTTTTGACCATTATAGTCACGCATTCATTGTACATTTTTTTAAGAAGAAAAACAGAATTCCTGTTTATTTTTCAATCGATCCCGGAACTTTGAGATCTGAGACCGGTTGCTTTAACCACTACCTAGAGGTCTAGCTAGTGGTTAAGGCCACCGGTTGAAATATCGTTATGGCGATAGACTTAGGAAAGGTTAGGTGACGATAGACTTAAGAACTTCACTTGCCAGGCGGGTTAGACCGCAGCACAGACGCGGTCACTTATTTCCACTTACTAGTTAAGTTTCTGATTTCTATTTAAAGTCGCGGGAGGATGAAGGAGGAGCTATGTTCTATGAGATAACAGATATTAAGGATGGTATTGTTGCAGCATACGTAAAAATCAAGCGTTTATTGATTCTGTCACGTGAAGGCGGTGATGAAGAAGATGATACTTACCTGTTATAAGTTTAGCTTTTATAACGAACTATTAGAAGTCGTGTATGTGTGGTGTGTGCCCACGTGAGCAAAGACGCGAGCAAAAGCTTGTAATTATGCAAACTCACTGACTGTCAGAAGAAGCTTCTTTAAATAGTCTTGATTTTACCACCTGTTTGGAATACAGTCCTTGTTCCGGTTTAGAACATAAAAACAAATGATTGATAATTAAGAGATACTTTATTGCTAAGATCTATAAATTGATGATAATGATAACTGATCAATGCATGCACCCGATCGCGGCGATAATTGATTATGCACTAATTTAATGATGTGGTTCACAAACGCACGCGCTCGGCGGCGGCGCTCCTAGCACGGTAATGATATCTACAGTATCGTAACTCGGCCCTATCTTTAAAATAAATGCCTACAGCCGCGCGGTACGTAAACACGCGCTAGGGCTGGGCGTATATTTTCTTTGGCTGGGCTGCCCACCTACAACAGTATTTTAATTACATCTGCCTACTTTGAGTTTCTTTCCATCTAGTTTTGTGAATGTATTTTGTGATTGTAAATATGATCCCCCTTATTCCTAAAAACTATTTAAGCATTATTTCGTTAAATATTGTTTTGTCAACGTCACACAAACGTCAATTTGAATTTGAGAAAAAGAGACAAAACAATGATGATTAACTAAATAAATGAATAAGAGGGTAGGTATATTTTTTATTTAAACAAATAAAATACGTTGTGAATGAAATAGGAAGTGTTCTATAAAAAAAAATGTTTTTTGATTAGTTTAAAAAATGAAAATAAATCAATCGTTTAATTCAATAATGTTTCCAAAAACCTACAACCCCGAGGTTTTAACACGAGCGTACCTACCGTATATATCACAATATCAATACTAGAAATAAGAAAAAACTTGTAATGCCACTATTCAGACTGCAAAAGGTTCTTGGCTCTTTCTTGGGGCAAGGTATACACTATTATAATAAAATACCTAGTACTGTACAAGATTTACCATTACATAAGTTTAAAAATCATGTAAAATCTTCTTTACTTAAGAAAGGTTATTATACAGTCAAAGAATATTTAGATGATAAAGCAGCCTGGTTATAATAAAAAATCCACATTTTGTTTTATTTGTATCAATCATTATACTTTAATATCTTAGCGCTGATATGATAGCCTTTATCAGCAGTGTCCTACAGTTTACAAACAATATTTATGTTGCGTTAAACAATTCATTGAGTTCTTATTTAGAGTAGCTTGAGTGTGGCATGCTCTCTTTATTGTCTCTGCGGTGGTGGCATGTGCGTCGGGTCGTTACATTCCCTAAAATATGGTTGAGTGAAGCGATGGCTGATTCATATGTCATACTCGTGAACGGGTGCCTCCTGTGGAGGCAGGTCTGCTCTTGCTTACTTATCTTATTTTATTATTATTGTACTCGTATACTTTAACTTTGTTTTCTTAGATAATTTTTGACTTTTATTAGTACTGTATGACATTGTGAAAATTGAAATTGGTAGGTACCTGATGTAATTTTTGCAAAACTTATTATTATTATTATTATTTTTTTTTTGTATTTTTGGGTGTTGTGATTGTCCTTTTTTTGTGTTTGTTTGTGATGGAAAGTGTCCTTTTATGATAGGGCATTTTCCAATATTTTTGACGCTGTAAGGGAGAAAAGAGCTTGACACTTGCTGAGTTTCTTGCCGGTTCTTCTCAGTACAAGTTCTCCCGCCCAGAGTAGACTTACGAACCGATGGCATAATGACATTCATAAGAGCTATTTGTAGCCTAAACTGAATAAATGATTTTGAATTTTGAATTTTGAATTTTGAAACGAACCGCCTACCTAGTTTACTCGTGTATCACTTTATTTATAGTCTTACGTAAGTACCTTTCGGAGTTTCAAGGTAATCTAAAAATGTTATATCTGGGGGCGTTATTGACGAATTCATGCAACCAAAAACAGCACAATATATTCTACTATTGATTCTCGCCATAACTTATTTTAATCAAAACAATCACACGCTTACTGTTTAAAAAACAACACGCCGCGGCTAGTCACTGCGGCACATTCGCGGCTGTTGCATGCCGAGCGCATGCCGAGACCCGAGCGCGTAGGTATAGCTCGCGCATCGTCCGTTTGTATGAAGTTACACTACTGTTAGATATTATTACCGTGCTCCTAGTGACGTCAATAACGGTGTTCGGTAACATGTAATGCACCGAACATATTCCGGGCCGGCACAAGATGCTGTGATAAGGATGATGCTGTTAGTAACTTGTATGATTACAAGAATGATTTATACAAAGTCGACTTAAATCTAAGGTTAGTAATTTAAGTGAAACATACAAAACAATAATACAAAGTAAAAATAAAGTTTATGGAGTCACTTGAGGTAACTCGGGCTCAAATGATGCCCTTTTGTTGTGAGGCGACGTTGCCTTGACCTTTTTTCGTGCACATATTCGAATACTCGGTAAAGCCACTCGCGCACTAACACTCGCGTAAGTGTCATTATCGAGATTACGCCCATCACTAACACTAGGCTGATAAGCCACATTTGGCACATCACACACACTACCATTACACACAACGCTGATGATGGGCGGTGGCGGCGGCGGGCGGTCCACGCTCGAGCGTATAGCGCCCGAGTCGCCCGCGCCGACCGCACCGCGCTCCTCCCGAGGCCGCGTGCTCAGCGACCACTGACCAGCATCGCCTTCCCCGACGCTTGCGTAGCCAGACCACGATGATTCCAACTGCTATGGCCATAGCTACGTAACTGATGGCGTATTGATGAACGTAGTGATAGGATAGAGCATCTAAGTCTACATCTTCCTTATATGATTTCAAATCCTTTATTTGTCTTCCAATTTTGGTGTAAGTTTGATCCCATCAAAAACAATACTTGTCAAAAAAAAAAACCAAGTCTCGCAACTCAGTTGTTCTGCGGTAAAAAGTTGTGAGATCCATGTAATACCAAGTCGGTTATTAATTTATTCAGTCTCTACTTAAGCGACTTTCTGTCTTAATACGTCCAGTCTCTAAGACCACGATCGTGGTCCATAACATTCTTTAATGTTTTATATAAATACTAGCGACCCGCCCCGGCTTCGCACGGGTGAAATGCTGATACTAAATACACTACAGAAAAACTGTGAACGTTGTATATAAAAACATATTATAGGCACGCTCTTGCCGCACTGGGCGGCCGGCCGGTACCGCCGCAAACGCTACGTCCCGCAATTTTGAAATCTGTAATATCTTCGAAAATATTCACTTAAATCATACGGTGTAAAGGGCCATATAGATCTATATTAAATGAACAATGTATTCAAGGTATTTAATTGGTTAAGGATTAATGCTGTATTGGTTAAAATCGCTTCGAAAATTAGCCATTATTTGTCGTAAAAAGTAAATGACAAAAAAAAGTTATTGTGGGTTATCCATAAGAGATAGACATATACCATCACGGACTTTTCTGTAGACCTTTTCAATGTGTACAATACTTAGTACATTATTTTGATAAAACTCGTAGGGTTCAGCCTGCGTTTGCAATGTAAGCGGAAAAAATGTAATTATTTACGATTTATACATATAAACCTTTCTCTTGAATCACTCTATCTATTAAAAAAAACCGCATCATAATCCGTTGCGTAGTTTCAAAGATTTAAGCATACAAAGGGACATAGGGACAGAGAAAGCGACTTTGTTTTATACTATGTAGTGATATTGAGACTTGGCCATCGCACTAAATAATTGAATTTACATGTGTTTTCAGGCGATTGAATTTACACGTGTTTTCAGGCGATGGCCAAGTCTCAATATATTTATATAAAACATTAAAGAATGTTATGGACCACGATCGTGGTCTTAGAGACTGGACGTATTAAGACAGAAAGTCGCTTAAGTAGAGACTGAATAAATTAATAACCGACTTGGTATTACATGGATCTCACAACTTTTTACCGCAGAACAACTGAGTTGCGAGACTTGGTTTTTTTTGACAAGTATTGTTTTTGATGGGATCTCATTTCTTTTTGTATTTTGTAGAGACAGTTCTACTTTTTTCCTTTCGATTTGGCAGGGGCACTACCATGCGCCTATATTTATATGGGACTAGCTTAAACCCGCGGCTTCGCACGCAATAATAATAATTGCCGTAAAATAAATAAAATAAAACATCGTTACGAATAAAGCCAATATTGAAAAATTTAACTGAACCTATTATTCCATTATATTATACATGAATCAGTGGATTCATTAACTGCACATGTAACTTTGTAATCCTATACATTTATATGGGATTACAAAGCTATTTATGCAGTTGGTGTATCTAGAAAACTGGACCGAAATTGCAAAATATTTTAGTTTTTCCTTGATTCATACACCAAACACTACTTATATTCCAAATTTGAAGCTTCTAGGTCTGCTAGAAGTGCCTTAGAATTTTGATGATCGGTGAGTCAGTCAGTGAGTGACAAAATTAAGAAATTTGACCCGTTATAATTCTTAAAATACTGGTTCAAATTGAATGAAATTTGAAAATACGTGTCTTTACAATGCACAGTGTGGGATTTTTGATCAGTTTTGGACACCTTCGTTTTATGTTTTTATATGTTGCATTATATCTTGATAAAGCCTACTATGAAACTAAAACATGAATATCATGTTTAATTTTAACGCTATAATTTTTTGTAGGTGAGGTCAATAACCTTTAGTAATCGTGTTTACTTTCATATCTCCTGAAGTAAAATTGAGAAAGCCGTAGATTTTTTTTCTTGGCTTTTAAATAATAATTTTAATAATATATTAACAACTCAGCGTTGTACCTTAACTACATTAAAAGTTATGTATTTTTTATTTTTTTTTAGTTATTTTTATTTTTTTGGATTATTTTACAATATTAGCGATCTATTACATCTGTATTGCATTAAGCATAAGAGTACCCATGTTAATTTAAATTTTCAAACACTAATCTTGTATGATTCAGCATTTATGGCACTTCTAAGTTTTTATCCGGTTTCTATAGGAATAGGGTTGACAATTCGGGGTTACCCTAGTTTTATAAGAAAAAATTGACAAATTAACAAATAATATTCCCAAATAATTTTTCGCATAATTTACCCATACAAGTGTTTTATTAATCTATGTATACATATAATAAAGCTAAAGAGGGTCGAAACATGGTCTGTACATGGAAGATATTTGAAAAAAAGTTGGCTGGGGGATACCTTAGAATTGATAACGTTACAACAGTTTTTAGATTTTTTGTCTGTTTATCTGTTTGTCTGTTTATTTGACCGCGCATCATGTGAAAATGGCTGAACGGATTTGGATGAAACTTTGCACATAGACAGACCATGACTCGGACTAGGATATAGGACTTTTTCATGGTATCCTGGTAACAGGTTTCTGTGGGATAGTGTAGCCTTCGCGAAGGAAGTCGCGGGCGACAACTAGTAAATAATAAATATGTATTTTAAATGAGCTGTGTGAACGGAAGTTAAGTATTATTAAAAGTATTTTCATTCATCATCAGAATTAATGAGGACTTCATCTGTGCAAAGAATTAGATCCGTGTCTTCGTTAATAAGTGACTCATTAGTGACACAACACACATCATTACATCAAAAATTCAAAAAATAAGTGGCACTAACAGGTTCCCGCTCAGCATGGTATCAGGCCTCCTAGTAATTATAGGAAAACCTGAATCTGGTCTTGGGTGTTGGTTCTGTTGTTTTCAGAAGTGACAAAACTTTATGTGGAATAGGTAATCGCTTTTTTTTTACTTGCACGGTTTTCTAGGGATAAACTCGTTAGGTAGGGGTCCGAAGACTCGAGAGCACGGTGAAAGAGGTCGAGGATTGTGGTTTTTCTATCTAATTTTCTTGTGTGATGCTCTCGGTCATATCGCCAGATTTATTTCTGGATTCACCTGCCTGCTCGGACAGCATTCCTATCGGTAAAGGACTCGCTTCAATGATTTGCCATCCATGTAAGAGTATTTTGTGTACAATGACTGACATATAGCACCAGTTGTATTTTTCTACATATTTTTCAGCCACGGAAACACAAAACACTCGAAATTTTGACGACCTCTTTGGTCGAGTGGCTTGCACACCGGTTTTCATGGTGTCGCTATCTCTGAGGTCCCGGGTTCGATCCCCGGTCGGATCAATTTAGAAATACCTGTTTTTCTATATTGTTTCGGGTCTGGGTGTTTCCTATGTATAATAAGTATGTATTTAAGTATATTAAGTATGTTTATCCGTTGTCTAGTTAACCATATAACGAGTTTCTTAAGGAAGCTTTTCTTGGGGCTAGATAATTGGTGTGAGTGTGGGAAACATTTATTTATTTATTTTGCAACATCTATCGGCAAACCACTCGAAAGAGCAACCAAAATTGTGTGAAAATCGTCCTCCAGCAATTTGTCAATGTCTAAAATGTTTGCAAAAGTTTGGCGATTTCCATCTGATAATGCTGTCCGAACAGTATTGCCGTCATTGCTGGCCCCAGAGCTTGGTCGAACAACATCCACTAAAAGCGTATGCAGTACTTACTGAACATTATTGAAAGACTAGATGACAACCCTACCTATAATATTAAAATAAATAAATATCGGCAATCATGCGTTATTTTATTACAGTTTTTTTTTTGGTGTTAGTTCTAATTATACTTAATTGATTTTCATAAAAATAAATCGCTAATATTGTGTGATTATCGAGAAATAAATATGGTTCAATACTTGAGAAAAATTATTATATTGTCGTATAGGACTGTAATTTTCAACTTTAATTGAATGATAATGGTGCTTAAAGATTATCTCAATAAAACGTATATTTAGGAAACTTTTAAAAACATATATAAACTGAGAAATTACGTTTTTCAGGTTTCTATGGATTTTTCTCGAGTTCTCAAATATCTCCAAAACTATGTAAGATAAAATTCTGGGAGCTTTACCTGATCCTTAAATTGATAATAACGGATCAAATGAAAACATAAAACTAAGGTGGCCGAAAATGATACCAAATCCCACACTGTGCAATGCCTGCATGGTTACTGAAAATTTCAGTCTTCTAGTTTTATCCACAACGAAGTTACAGGGGGTCGAAAATGGTCTGAATTGCTTCGAGAAAAGGATGGTACGGCCGTGACGCTTTTTTGCTCGACTTGGTGGGGGCACGGCCGTGCCCCCAGATTTAAAGTGTCGTCTGACTCTTTCTTTTCTCTGTTGTCGAAATGCTTAAATGAATTATTAAGTGATTGATGTGGTCTAGTTTTGGAGTGTCTATCTTAGGTGAAACAAACAGCTTATTCGTATGATGTTGAAGTGAGTGTAAAGTGAACTGTTTTCCCTTTACAATACAGTTCGTTTTAAAATTAATAATGCCCGCGCCGCTCCGCTGTTGCGTGGAAACCTGACCTCGCATACGATCCTTACAGAGTAAGTGTCGCAACAAAAATAAAAATATTGTGACGGCGAGTTTAATGCTGACCATTGATTGGTGCAAATTTTGTTTTCAGTTGTGCATTTAGATGATGCACTTTCTTTAGCTCGCCTACATAATTTTTTTGTCATTTTGTAGATGTTGAACTGCTTGTTTTAGTGGGCAAACATGACATCATCATCATCCACGTAGGAACAAGCTCGTAACTCGTTAATGTCTACAATTAAATACGAATCTCGTTGTATGTTAAATGCTATATATATTGGTGTGATGGTCACCATGTTATTGTTTTGTTGGCGAGGAACTGGAATTAACATATACATCTGATAATTGTCTCGACTTACTAGTGGAATTGATATTTCAAAGATTATGTATTCTTTAGTCACTCTTGTCTTGACATGAAGTAATCTACAATTCTTGTATATTGAATAATAAATTATTAATGGGTAACGTGAGATCTTTGGACATTTGACTGCTAATGATTTGTAATTCTGTTTTTAGTTGCGTAGGAGTGAGTAGTTGGATACTGATTAATCCATGATAGATATCCGTGATAGTGTTCAACAGAGTATCTTGGAGTTGCTTAAAAGTTTGTAGAAGATTATTACCCGATAACGCCGTTGTAACACTTCGGCCAATTCACCTAAGTGAAAGGCGCAAATTGTACAATGGTCAGTACTTACCGGTTGGCATAGTACATTGAACAACATTTTAATGATTAAAGAAGATTTATGATATATGGTTATAAAACTAAAATAATAAAATGTAAACAAACAACCTGTTTGACAGATTCGTTGGAACTGTCATCCGTTTAGGAACAGAATGTTTCGTGTTCGTTCGGGAACATAACTTAAAAGAATGTAAATCCTAATAAATGGTTTCATTAAATTATTATTTTATTATTTCCACTAAAGAAATATAATAATAAAAATAGGGCAAGGAAGTACCTATATTTACATTTATTTAATTTACCTATATTTAATTGAGTGAAACCATGAACTAATTGGCTCCGTGTTCTTCTTGTCTGTGGCCATCATGTTTTCACTCGCTACGGTTGCCGGTCTATGGTCAGTGTTTAAGTATAACCTAAAAGTCCTGGGTCAGTTCGAGAAGATTCTCGTTCGATGCCGGCTATATAAGGGTGGCAGAGGGGATGAACACCCTCTTTCATCAACCAGCATTCCTGCCGTCACTCTGCTCAATTGTTTAAATTAATACCAGTTTTTATACCGCATACAAGTTATAACCCCAAACTCGGGTAAGTGTTCTTCGTCAAAAGTAATTTTTGCTTAGCTTTGCTGATCTAGATATTCTGTTTATATGTTCAAGTTACTATTTGTGTCCTACAATATTTGAGAATGTAGTTGATAGTGGTTTATTAGTTTTATAAAATTTCATTAGGCCGAGTAGCCGTTACTGTGGCGTCGAGCCTACCTTCACAATTTATTAATCAACAATGTCTCGGTAACTTAAAAGTTAGCGGCTCGGATATCGAGAGACGCAGGTTCGATTACCGTAAGGCAGTCTATTTTTATAACTTCTGAGTTTATGTATATGAATACATAAGATGACTTATTCCTACAATAAATAAATCTAACCATATTTAATGGGTACATATTAAAATAGCCATTTGCATTAATAAGTTAAACCATGAAAAGGTACTGTTATGGAAATCCTATCTGATGACTTGTTGCTAAACGTGGCTTCAGCATGACATAATTGTTACCTGTTGCTCTGTCTATCCCACTTGTGGGAATATGGCGTGATGTTTGTGTTATTATAAAAAATTATGTTAAATGCGTTTGTCAATTAAACAGTATAAACTTAGCTTTATCTTTTTAATTTTGTTTATATTAAAGGGTTATTCCCATTCTCCTCCAAGAAATTGTCCCAAAGGTCTCAACAGAAAAAATACGAAAATAATAATTTGTTCATCGATTTTCATTCTCCTCCGTAATTAAAAAAATGGTTACCGGGTTAATCTCAAACTCCGCAAACAACTTCAGAAAATACTAATTTTAGCTACTCTGAGAACAATAGAACGAAAAAATTATACTAATATTTCATCAACATCAGCCTAGAAACGTTTCACTGCTGAGCACAAACCTCCCACGTGGACAATAGCACGTTGAGTCATAACCTTCCACGCTGGCCCAATGCGGTTGATGGGTTTTAGCGACTATCATCTTACGACAACAACCGAGACCAACGGTTTAACACGCCTTAGCACGGAGGAGCTCGAGATGTTTTAAATTTGATCACCCATCCAGCGACTCAGCATTGCGAAAGTTGCTTAGCAAACGCGCTAGCCGCTGCGCTATCGTGCTACTATACTAATATTTAAATAATATTTTTTATAATAGTCTTTGGAGGAGTCTAGGAATCAATGTTTGGATTTCTTATATTTTCCAAACAAAAGATTGGAGGCGTTTGGAAATAACCCGTATTAAAATTGTTTTTGTCAGCATTGAAATGGGAAGTAGTCGAACTCGTAGGTAACGTGTGTGAGTGTGTTTGTGTGTAGTGATTGCATACGTTGTTGTTGGTGGGATTGATATAAATAAGGTAACTAATAATTCCCTGCACAGTTGTCTGCATTGACTTAGATCAAAAAACACAAGTGTTTATCTATTATGAAAACCTTGAAAATGTGTTGAGTAGATCAAAGTCGATAAAGACAATTAGCAACTGATTCTAATCAAAATACACAAGTGTTTTCCTATGGGTCGAGGCACTACTTTGACAACTGTTATTCATAGTACTAACTTATTCGGGGATCCAGTCCTGGGAGACCAGGAGCCCCATCCAGTTTAAGTTGTGCTGTAATTCCATGTTGTTAAAAACCTTTGCATCCAATAGACGAAGACCTTGAAAATGTGTAAAGTAGATCGGAGTCATCGTATACATAATGAAGTTTGATTGAAAAACACAAGTGTTTTCCTATGAGTCAAGGTTCAAATTTAACATATGTTATTCATAGTACTAACTTATTCGGGGATCCAGTCCTGGGAGACCAGGAGCCCCATCCAGCTTAAGTTGTGCTGTAATTCTATATTGTTAAAAACCTTTGCATTCAATAGACGAAATCCTTGAAAATGTGTTAAGTAGATCGAAGTCGTTGTATACAGAAATTTAATTATTACAAACTGGATTCTGATCAAAATACACAAGTGTTTTCCTATGGGTCGAGGTACTACTTTGACAAACGTTATTCATAGTACTAACTTATTCGGAGATCCAGTCCTGGGAGACCAGGATCCCCATCCAGTTTAAGTTGTGCTGTAATTCCATGTTGTTAAAAACCTTTGCATCCAATAGACGAAGACCTTGAAAATGTGTAAAGTAGATCGGAGTCATCGTATACATAATGAAGTTTGATTGAAAAACACAAGTGTTTTCCTATGAGTCAAGGTTCAAATTTAACATATGTTATTCATAGTACTAACTTATTCGGGGATCCAGTCCTGGGAGACCAGGAGCCCCATCCAGCTTAAGTTGTGCTGTAATTCTATATTGTTAAAAACCTTTGCATTCAATAGACGAAATCCTTGAAAATGTGTTAAGTAGATCGAAGTCGTTGTATACAGAAATTAAACTATGAATTCGATTAAAATACACAAGCGTTTTCTTATGAGGCAAGAATAAAATTTGACAAATGCTATAGTACAACTAGGCGATACACCTTGGAGCGTGGTGGCAAATAAAACCGTATATGTATATGATATTAGTTTAATAATGTGGCCTCAATGATGAATCGAAACTATATTACACAAGGGCATTATAAACAATACACAATAAATGGGCAAAGCTGTATTGATGATATATTGCTATTTTATAATGTGTAGGCGCTTGCGCCTTCACATCAACTTATTCAGTACTGAGAGGTCACATTCACATTAAGTTGTACTGTAATTCCATATTGCCAAAAACTCTTGCATCTTATGAACGAAATCCTTGAAAATGTGTAAAGTAGATCGCAGTCGTAGTCATTTTAGTAATCTAACTGGTATGATTACATATATACTGAAATAACGATTGAGCATTCTAGAACACTTTTCAACGACATTGATCGAACGTCAGTGAGATCAATGAAGTGAATCGCGCGATTATTGGACATTCTACTTCGCTTTTTCGAGTGAGCGAACGATTAAGTATTCTAGAACACGATTGGGCATTCTAGAACACTTTTCAACGACATTGATCGAACGTCAGTGAGATCAATGAAGTGAATCGCACGATTATTGGACATGATTAAGAAAAAGTGAAGTAGACTGCCCAATAATCACCTACTAATACCAGTTTTTATACCGCATACAAGTTATAACCCCAAAATCGGGTAAGTGTTCTTCGTCAAAAGTAATTTTTGCTTAGCTTTGCTGATCTAGATATTCTGTTTATATGTTCAAGTTACTATTTGTGTCCTACAATATTTGAGAATGTAGTTGATAGTGGTTTATTAGTTTTATAAAATTTCATTAGGCCGAGTAGCCGTTACTGTGGCGTCGAGCCTACCTTCACAATTTATTAATCAACACTTATTATAAAATATTTATTCCCTCGGGAGTATTAATAGCTAATTGGATTGTAGCTAACTATTGCTGTTGTTTTCTACCAGGATTATTCCCAATTAGAATTCTAAGCCTTACTTTTTTATGTTGCAATTGCTTAACCGTTAGTGGTCATTGTTAGTGAGCCAGGTTCAGTTGCAGCAGCTTATCTTAATCCCAGACCGCGAAGCGGCTGGACTTACTGAACATCTGTTCATTTCCTTCCTTCGATTTTCAGGGTTCTTGTACCGGGCAGCGCTTACCCCCTACCGGGCAGCGAATCCCTGGGGCACACTACCGCCTGCACTCCGAAGGCACATCTACAAGCGCCTACCCGCCTGCATTCCGGAGGCAGCTACTGCGGCTGTCCCAGCGTCGGGATCCAGATTCCCCCGGCGCAGTCTACGGCCCGGGTCTAGGCTGACCTAGGCGCCGAGCTGCGCTCGTGTATCCAGACCCCCTAGAAGCTAAGTCCTCTTGCTAAACCACGCGCAGTACTGAGCGAAACAAGCGACCGACGTAACCCACTTCCCTGAGCGAAATAAATCGATTGTACTGGATTACATCTTTTATTACTAAATCTCTTCCTGAACCTGGTGGTGCCTAACATCCCAGCGCTTCACCGTTAATGTGAAGAATTGCCTGAATGCTACTGAGGGTGACACTTTAAAACGTATACTGTTTATTGTCATAATTTCGATTGCCATACATCATGGCACAAATATCAAAAAGCATAATATTATTTGGCATAATATTTTATTATTTTAACGCAGAATTTTTGAAAGGCATAATGTAAAAAATCATAATCATTAAAATCTATATTTTTGTTTGACATAATTTTATTAAGCGTACTTTAAGACGCATAATTTTACTATGCATAACTGTTAACATTCATAATTTTGTTTTGACATAACCTTAAGTTGTTTCAAGGGGTGTATTTCATTTCATACTTATTTTTTTTTATTTATTATAGATACAATTACAAATGAATTAATTTCAAAGGATATAACGTTCATTGGATATAATTTTTACTTGGTCTAAATACACTTCTTATAAAACATTACATATATTATTCACTTGCTATAATTTTACTAAGTTAAATTATGTTATTTTTAATATAAATATCATTTAAACCTTAATTTGATTTAAAATATGGTCTTAAAAGTTAATACGTTGTGTTTTTAGTAATGTTGTGCTACAAAAGTCAGTGACAGAAACGAATCGCTACAAATCCGACTCCACGTAATCTTGTCTGTCCTACCCCTAGAGTGTAATTTAGAAGCGCGTAGGCGCGGAAGGGCGAGGCGGCCCGCGAGCTGAGGAGCAGGTGGCCTCAACGCACACCGACGGGGCTGAGGCAGCAAGCCGAAGCTGCAGTGGCGAGCGAAAACCATCTGCGACGTTAAGCTCGCGTGGGACCGCCGGAGCCCCGCAGCGCCGGAGTATAAGCGCCGTAACATAAACCATGCCTGCTGCATGTTGCTTGCTTGCTTGCATGGTTCATGCTTGCTTGCACGTTGCTAGCTTGCTTGCCTGCTGCTTGCTTGCATGTTGCTTGCATGCTGCTCGCATGCCGCATGCCTGCTGAAGCTTGCTTGCTGCATGCTTGCTGTATGCTTGCTGCATGCATGCATGATAAGGTGTAGTAAATAAAACAACATTTTAAATCGAAATATTTATTATAGGGTATATTATAATTTGTCAGTTTATGCTTATCAAATGTATGCCTTTTGAATATTATGCCTTTTAAATGTTATCATCATCATCATTGTGGCGGCGCCACCTACCGCATACGCCGCACATTGACACGAAGCAAACACCTTCTCAACTGTGTCAACAGATGGCGCCACAAACGCTTACCAACGACGTCGCCATACTACGACGTGAAATAGTATGGGAAACCTGCATCGCGGTAGCGAAGTTTCACCGTCTCCTTCGCTATATATAGCACCTCCAACTAACATCCATCGGACCTCGGTCCCCGAGCTATACCACCCAGCTCGAAGGGAGATCTTCCCTTTGGCCTACCTCAGTGTGGCATTCCATCCTACCACCAGGCTTCCCTACAGTGGTGACCCCGACGTGATGTACCACAGGCATCCCTACTGTGGTTACCCCTACGGAGCACAGAAGCACCTTCAACATCGTCGCAGCAGCGTTCATCCATCACCTCCTCATCTACCAGATACCTTCGCCAGCAGTCACGGCAAGCCAGCAATCGAGCCACAAGGTTCCATCGCAGCATCTTAGACGACGCTTCCTGGACCTCCGGCACACTCGACGGCATCATCCCGACCTGGTCTTCGCAGCCCACGACCGGTGCATCAATGTCGGCCGCATCACTCCGGCGTGGCAGCCCTGCACACCAGCAGCTCGGACCCACCGTCATCATCACCTGTCTCGACTCACCGCAGACAGGAGCAGCACACTGCATCACTGGCAACGCGTCTTCACCCCACCCGTCTCGACTCACCGTAGACTGGAGCATCCTGCAGCAGCACTCTCCACTGGCACTTGCAAGCTCTGACGCACTGACTGCTGAGCACACTCACTGGCATCTCGACCTCCGGTCTCAGGGGGGGAGTGATGTGGCGGCGCCACCTACCGCATACGCCGCACATTGACACGAAGCAAACACCTTCTCAACTGTGTCAACAGATGGCGCCACAAACGCTTACCAACGACGACGCCATACTACGACGTGAAATAGTATGGGAAACCTGCATCGCGGTAGCGAAGTTTCACCGTCTCCTTCGCTATATATAGCACCTCCAACTAACATCCATCGGACCTCAGTCCCCGAGCTATACCACCCAGCTCGGAGGGAGATCTTCCCTTTGGCCTTCCTCAGTATGGCATTCCATCCTACCACCAGGCTTCCCTACAATCATCATCATCAGCCATATGACGCCCACTGCTGGGCATAGGCCTCCCCCAAGGATCGCCACACCGATCGGTCCTGCGCTGCCCGCATCCAGCGGCTTCCCGCGACCTTGACCAGATCGTCGGTCCACCTTGTAGGGGGCCTGCCTACGGAACGTCGTCCGGTGCGTGGTCGCCAATCGAGAACCTTTTCGCCCCAACGGCCATCGGTTCTCCGCGCTATGTGTCCCGCTCACTGCCACTTCAGCTGAGCAATCCTCCGAGCGATGTCAGTTGTTTTAGTTCTCCTGCGGATTTCATCATTTCTGATTCTATCGCGCAAGGAAATACCGAGCATCGCTCTCTCCATTGCTCGCTGGGTGACCTTGATCCTTCTTATGAGACCCATAGTAAAGGACCACGTCTCACTCCCGTATGTAATCACTGGCAACACACACTGGTCAAAGACTTTTGTCTTGAGACATTGAGGAATTTTGGATGCGAATACATCACGTAGCTTCCCGAATGCAGCCCATCCGAGCTGGATTCGTCGAGAGATCTCTTTCTCGAAGTTGGACTTACCTAACTGGACCGTCTGTCCCAGGTAAACGTAATGGTCAACAACATCGAGTGTAACGTTCCCAACATTAACTGGAGCGGGTGCAACATGGGCATTGGACATGATTTTCGTCTTGTCATTGTTCATCTTAAGATCCACTCTTTGAGAAGCATTACTGAGATCTTCGAGCATTGTGTTCAGGTCTTCCAAGGTTTCAGCTATGAGAACTACATCATCGGCAAACCGAAGGTTTGTAAGATACTCGCCATTAATGTTGATGCCGTATCCTTTCCAGTCTAGAAGCTTGAAAATATCCTCCAACGCAGCTGTGAACAGTTTCGGAGAAATAACGTCTCTCTGTCTCACACCTCGCTGTAGTTGGATAGGATTAGAGCTTTGGTTCTGTAATCGGACCGACATAGTGGCGTTTTGGTATAAGTACCTCAGCACTTCGATGTACCTGTAGTCTACTTGACACCTCTGGAGAGACTGCAGCACTGCCCAGGTCTCGATCGAATCGAAGGCTTTCTCATAGTCCACGAACGCCAAGCAAAGTGGCAAGTTATACTCTTCGGTCTTCTGTATAACTTGACACAGCGTATGGATGTGGTCTATGGTACTGTAGCCTTTTCGGAACCCGGCTTGTTCGGGAGGTTGGAAGTCGTCGAACCTGCGCGCGAGACGATTCGTAATGACTCTCGAAAACAGCTTGTAGATATGGCTCAGAAGCGAGATGGGTCTATAGTTTTTCAGGAGAGTCTTATCACCCTTCTTGAAAAACAACATCACATCGCCTCTGCCCCATGCCTTTGGCGTTCTGCCCTCGAGAATAACAGAATTGAATAGCTTCTGGAGGACCTTAAGTATCGGTTTATCACCCGCTCTCAGAAGCTCTGTTGTGATTCCGTCATCACCCGCCGCCTTGTTGTTCTTAAGCTGCTTGAGAGTCATTCTAATCTCATACAGGCTGACGTCCGGGATATCTTCGGTATAGTGTCGGGTCAGCTTGGCTCTAGGATCTTTAGCCTTGCTTTCAACAGGTGTTTTTGTGGAGTAAAGCTGGCCATAGAAACTCGATCTCTCTCAGGATTTCAGGTGTTGATGAAATGATGTTACCTTCCTCAGTTTTCAGCCTCGTCATTTGACTTTGCCCAATAGACAGATCTCTTGCGAACACTTTGGAGCCTTTATTGCGCTCAATCGCCGACTTAATACTTTCGGTATTGAATCGGCGAAGGTCGCTCGTCAAGGACTTAGAGATCTGCCTATTTAGCCGACGATAACGAAGGGCATCCGCTGAGCCATGTAGCCTCATTTCATGTCTCTGATCCATGAGTAGGAGTGTGTGGCTGGAGAGTTTCTTTAATTTAGGACGGCTGGTTTGAAAATACTTGAACCCTACCGTACGGACAGTATCCACCACCATGTTGTACACATCGTCCACGTCGATGCTGTTTTCAAGAGTTTCAAAGCGGTTCTGGAGCTCAAGCTGAAAGCACTCGGGGTTTTGTATTTGAGCCGGTAGAGGTCGGAGCGTAGATTTTATCAGTCGAGATCTTTCGAGCTTGACGTTGATATTCAATGTGCCTCTGACCAATCGGTGATCGCTTCCTGTCTTAACAGCGTTGATCACGGAGACATCATTGAATATTTGCTTCCTCGTCGACATGATAAAATCTATCTCATTTTTGACTTTACCGTCCGGACTAATCCAGGTCCATTTGCGGCTTACGGGCTTCCTGAAGAAGGAGTTCATCATATAAAGATTCTCCCTCTCCATGAAGTTTGCCAGCATCTGGCCTCTTGCGTTCCGTTGCCCAGATCCAAATTGCCCCACTCTCAGCTCATCACCGCAACGTTTCCCCAACTTTGCATTAAAATCCCCCTTCACAACCGTATAGTGAGTTCTGTGGCTATGCATGGCTTTTGAAATCTCCTCATACATAGCCTCCACTTCGTCATCGTCGTGTGTCGAGGTCGGAGCGTAAACCTGTATGACATTCAGTGAATATCGTTTGGATATTCTGAGTATCAGGTACGCTACCCTGCTTGACACACTTCCGATGGTAACCACGTTGTTGACAAGGGACTTATGGACGATGAATCCGACACCACCAAGGGACAGTTGGTCGCCCTCCCGGTGGTATAGTAAGTTACCAGATTGTAGGATAATCGAGTCCTCTCCCTCTCTTCGGACTTCAGATAAGCCAATGACATCCCAGTGTAACTTACTAATAGCCTCTTCCAGCTCTGTGAGCTTCGCGTCGGTCCTCAATGTGCGCGTGTTGTAGGTTACCAGGTCGAGTCGTTTATGTTGGTAGCCGGATCTTACCCGGAGATTCTTAGCACCCCTTGCCCTGCCGTTACCATAGCCGCTACCGTAGCTAAGAATGGCAGGGCCGCCGGGGACTGGGGGCCTATTTGTGGGTTTGTTGTTCATGTTGGGGGGGTTTGCCATAATCGCCACGCTTGGCAGGCGGGTTGGCGATCGCAGTATGGCCTACTGTTTGAGGGAGGCGCTGCTGCCCGTCTCCTGAAGGCGGTTTTCCCTTTGTCGCCTTCTACGACTCCCACGAGAAGATATGGGGTAATGCTATTCTAAGCCGGCATTACACGGCAAAGATAGGGGGTAATGCTATTCTAAGCCGGCACAAATTAAATGTTATGGCAAATTTAAATTATGCCTTTTGTTAATTATGATTATTGCAATTATGCCTTTCTATGATTATGCCTTAAAGATTTCGGCCATATGATGTTATGCGTTATGAAGTTATGCTATAAAGACCTATGGCAAGTGAGGATTATGACCATGAACATTATGCATTTTCAGTTTATGCCTAAAAACGTTATGCGTTTCAATAGGTAACCACTACTGAGGTTTGCTATTTCAGTTTGCAACACGTTTGGGGTAGTTTCCAAATTATTGAGTTGTTTGTGAATTATCTTATGTAGCTTTTCTATTGTGTTTTCCATCCGTTTTATCAAATTGAACTCTGCTTCTACGACCGAAGTTTGATTTTGCCAAAGTTTATTTAGATGACATTCATTGCTTTTTATAAGGTTGATATCTTGAGCATACTTTTCTGCGAATTTACTGTCCAGTACTCCGAACAGACTGTTTGCTACATTGCCGATACCGTCGATAAGCCCCCGGCGCCGACGCCGTCTAGCGTGCTCATCAAAATGGTGGCTTAGCAAGAGGTTATTATAGTAAGTACTGTATTTCTTGATAGGTATGTTTTAGCTGTAGTAATATCATGTTGCAGTTTATTTGCTTTTGAATAGTGTTACAAATGTTATCTAAATAGGTATATAGTTTTTATATGCTTCTAGCCCCGACCAATAGGGTTCCATGTCGTAATACACGACAAGATTCCATTGATCTCGGATTATTTTGTTTTTTGATATTGGGTCAAAGTATAATGATTGGTTGTTCGGAAGCTGAGAAATGCTAGGTTGGACTGTGGATGTTGTTATTAATGTCATAAAAAATAGTATTGCGGCGACAATACTCGTAGCGGAGAGTGAATATTTTGTTTTGTTGTTGCTTCTTTGCTTTTGCTGAGTTGATTGTTGATCTTCTTCGCTTTCGATATTTACTGGAAGAACTGATAATTTTATCACGGGTCGTTTGATTTTTCCATTTTTTGTTTTAAGTGTCGCCACTCTGACGAGGTTGTCCTTGCCAGGATGGAGTTTTATTGCTCTCCCCATCGCCCATTTACCAGGTGGGAGGTTTTCATCTTGGATTGTAACTAGGCTTCCTATCTTAATGTTCTCTTTTGATTCCGTCCATTTTGATCTTGCTGGCAACTGTGATAAATATTCTATATTCCATTGCTTCCATAGATCTTGCTTCAGTTTCGATAAAAGATGCCAACGTCTCCTGGCATCATGCTCGGTTTCAATGACAGTCAGCCTTGGGCAGCCCGTTAGAAAGTGAGCTGGGGTTAAAATATTAAGGTCGTCTGGCTCTTTTGACAATGCACATAAAAGTCTTGTATTTAGGCAAGCTTCTACTTAGTTGAGGAGGGTGGTGTATTCCTCGAAAGTTAATCTTTGGTCACCTACGACACGTTTGAAGTGGAATTTTAAACTGCGCACTGCTCTCTCTCATAAACCTCCCGCACTGGGCCATGATGGAGCATTAAAATGCCACTCTATATTCATCTCTGAGACTTCGGCAAGAAAACTGTCCTTTGTTGTTGGAGCTCTTCATAATTCTCTTGTAAAAGTCTATTTGCTCCTACGAAGTTTGTTCCCTGATCCGAATAGATGTGACGTGGTGTACCTCTTCGAGCTGCCATTCGTCGAAGTGCTGCTGAAAATGCTGAGCTGGTCATGTCGGAAACTAACTCCAAATGCACTGCTTTAGTGACTAAGCAGACGAACACTACTATTTATATAGCCCTTTGTTGTTTTGGTACTTCGCCCTTTGCTGCTCTTAATATATACATATCCTGTATAGTCAACGCCAGTGTGGTAGAACGGACGTTCAGGATTACTTCTAGGGCCTGGCAGATCCCCAATCAGTTGCTGCTGCATATCAGGTTTGTTCTTTTTTAAATCAAATCAAAATGTTTTTTATTCAGAAAAAATTTCTTACAATATTGTTGACGGGGCTTCCCGGTTAGTAGTCAAAGACACTGGTGTAGGGAATGCCTCGCTCTTCAACCATTGGTTTATATCTAGGATTTTAGTGTACAATCATAGTGTAACCAAACTTATTAACTAACTAGCATAACAAAACTTTTTACATATGATGCATGCTTTTATATGCTTTTTTACAGCTCTTATGCCACCGGTAATCCAGTACTGCCTCCTCAGGTTGGCTAGTGTTATTTATTTTACTTTCTTCATCTGTTGTGTACTTTATTTTATTTTGATGTTTTTAAGTTTGAAAAATTTCCAGCCACTGCGGTCCTTTCCACCATAAATTGTTTTTTCAAATGAGCGACTGATATGCCGCGAATTGCTGCTTCCGCAGGGTTATCAGCCGTGCTAACGTAATCCCAGCTGTTTGGTGACACGACCTCACTTATGCTACGTACTCGGTTCGCTACAAAAGGTTTCCAGCGAGTTGGGTTGCCTTGTAACCAGCCATCCTTATACAACTTTAGAATCACACCAACATAATATTTTATTTTGTGGTACTAATTTTGCTTTCGCCGCTACTAACACCACACTTGCTTTCTCTTCGATATTGATTTTGGCGTATATCACGCAATCGTAAGCTTTAAGTGACGCGTCTGAAAACCCATGTAGTTCGATCATACAGTTTTCACGGAATCCTATCCACCGCGGAATTTCAAATTGATTTATTTGTTCTAATTCTGATCTTATCTTTTGCCATTCATTATTAATATCTTTTGGTACTTCTTCATCCCATTTTAAATTGGCTAACTACACTTGTTAAATCAATAACTTAAGCATAGTGGTAAGGGGAGCAAGCCACCCTAGAGGGTCAAATACTTTTGATACTTCACCGAGTAATTTTGTTTTTGTTATTGTGCTTGATGATTTAAAGGAAATGTTGCTATTAAATGTAAATAAACCTTGATCTGGCAGCCATCGAAGACTTAATGTTTTGGACATGCTATCCGTTTTAAAATTAGTGATGAATTTCTCCATTTAGCTCATAATTTGAATTTTCTAATAGTGATGGATGATTTGATATCCATTTTCTTAGCAAAAATCCTCCTGACTTTAGTAATGAATACATATTGGAAATAAGTTGTTGTCCCTTTTCTGGAGTATGTGACCCAAAAATCAGATCGTCCATATAATGTCAAGTGTAATCAAGTGGACTAGACTCTTTTAATGTTGCCTACTCACTCAAATGCTTACCAGATCAATGTTTACAAATTTTAGGTAACCAGAATAAGTATCTGAAAGTAATTCACATGAACATAAGGAGTATTAATAAAAACTTTGACCACTTCATTGCCATGCTTAGTACTACTAAACTCGACTTTGATATTTTAATTCTAAGCGAGTGTCGGATCAAAAACGTTCCGAAAATACCAGAGCTTGATGGATACAGTTCATTTTATACTAAAAATAATACAATACAGAATGACGGCGTAGTGATATATGCAAAATTAGGCATGAATGTTGCTGTGTGGGAACCCAGTTTCAGGGACGTGTGATATAGTGAATTACACTATCAGCACGTACTCAATAGTACGTGATAATTAAGGTCTTCCTGATTGACAAGGCGTCCTTCCTCTAGTCACGTATAAATGTGATGTTAATTAGTATTTAAGATGATACACTAGAGGATAAAGATTATTCATTAAACGCAAGACATTGTTTCATTTCGGGTCTCCGTCTCTACACCATTACATGGCGACCGTGACATGGTGTCACAAGTCCGCGCCGCGAAATCGCTAGTTGAAGTCTACAAAATATCAGGAAAATAGTGCTACACGGGCCTACAAGAAGGACGAAGGAAATAAGAAGAAAAACTGTAAGCCAAAATTGTTTAACTATGGGAAACCCACAATCTAAAGACAATATTATTGTCAGTCAATCACCAACTCAATCGGCGGCAGCATCAACTCCCTTGGCCGTTGGGATGCAACTTTCAGAGATCTTTTTACTGACCATCGTCGTTGTACTAGCGGGCTATATAGTACTTAGGCTGCTACGTTACTTCAACGCACGACTATTAGAAGAGGTAGAACGCAGAGCGGTTCGACGGGCAATTGGACCAGCACAGAACGTGTAAGCCAGCACGAATTAATATAACTATGCTACCAAGAATCTATGTGTGTGTGTGAGTGATTTTTTTTTTAAATTAAAAATATTTTTGAACAAATATCTGCAGACTTATGTAAAAAAGGGATAGATGCTGTAGAATTACAAATAACAAAAGCAATATCGTCAAAGTTTTTATGTAATTTTGAGGAAATCGAGTCACTCGTTAACCCGCATCATTCAGAAACGATCACAACCATGGCCACGTTCGATCTAAAAGTCGCGCTCACGCTCCTCCCAGTAGTAGATTGCGACGAAACGCAAATTAACCAACTAATAGACGGAATAGAGTATTATAGTAGTACCCTTAGAAACGAGGACCAGCCTCTGTTAATCAATTTTGTTTTAAAAACTCGTCTTTCTAGCAGTGCTAAAACAAAAATTAATAAGTCTTATGTGTCTGTGGCAGACCTAATAAAAGATATAAAAAATGTTTTAATTCCGATTAAATCATACACAGCCATTTTAGACCGAATGCTACGATGTAGGCAAGGAAACAAGACCATAGAAGTGTTTGGTAGTGAAATCGAAAAAATGTCCAACGATTTAAGTACAGCACAGGCTAATGGAGACGAGTCGGCATATAAATTATTAAAGCCGATTAATGAAAAAATGGCTATCAAGCGTTTCGCTGACGGCCTAAACAATGCTCGTACAAGCATTATAGTTACGTCTAGGTCCGTAAGCACAGTTAGGCAGGCAATAACTATAGCCTTAGAACAAGAAGACTCGGTAGTGAAACCACCAATAAACAATTATGTTAACTATGTTTCGAACCAGCGATTTGAAAAGATAAATAAAAACTATCATCAACAATATAATAAGTCACGTAACAACAACGCGACGAGTCAGCAAGGTCGGGGTCGTGCCTACTATAACTCGAATAGGTTTCAGGGTCAGCGCAACACCAGGTTTACGTCACCTCATAATAAACGTAGGAATGTACATTTCTTAGTTGACTCAGCAGAACAGTCTAATGACGAGAACGAAAGTGAACGTCAGAGTATACGTCAGAACGAACATCATAGCGATGATTTTTTTCGTTCTGAGGTAGATATTTGTAGTTATGGTAGTGGTAATTACGTTTGTTTTACTTGTAGTCAAACTCAAATTTCTCTATTAGTAGACACAGGAGCAAGCATTTCAATTTTAAAGTTAGATTGGTTAAATAAACTCCGTAGCGTGTCCCGCGACGCAAAGCTAGTAAGGGATGAAATTAAGATTAAAGGAGTATGTGGGGATTAAGTATCAATAGGTTATGTTTATCTAGACTTATGTGTTAACAATTATAATTTTAGGCATAAGTTTTATGTGTTTAGCAACTTCCACTGTAAAAATGATGGAATTTTAGGAGAAGATTTTTTATTAAAATATAGTTGTAAAATTAACTATGAAAATAAGCTGGTTACATTACAGGATAAGATAAGTCTAGAATTAGGCTTAGGTAAAAACATAATAACGACTATTCCAGGGAGATGTGAGGTCGTAAAATATGTTTCGTCAGAGATAAAGGGCGAATGTGTCATTTTAGCGGAGGAAGTTATTGCAGGCGTATTTGTAGCAGGCGCCGTAGTAGTAGGAGACGGGAAAAAGATTCCGGTGCGATTTTTAAATACACGGGAAGAAGATGTAAAATTAAATAACTTTAGCCCGAAAATTAGAAAATACTCGGATTATTTCGTATGCTCTTTTGATACGGAAAACGGAAAATCTGTCGAGAGGGTTAAACAACTATTCGATTTTCTTAAATTAAAAACATATCTTGGTGATGAAGAGAGACGGTCTATTGAGAAAATATGTGCAAAATATGCAGATATCTTTCATATGCCGGGTGATAAGCTATCCGTTACAAACTTATACGAGTACAACATTAAACTGCAAAATGACGCGTCTCCTGTTTATGTCAAACCGTATAGAATACCGCACGCTCAGAAGGCTGAGTTAATAAAACAGGTAGGTAAATTGTTAGAAGAAGATATTATCGAAGAGTGTACCAGCGAATGGTCTTCTCCATTATTATTACTTCCGAAAAAAGCTGACAGTAGCGGTGAAAAAAAGTGGAGAATCGTAATAGATTATAGACTTTTAAATAAAAAAATAGTAGACGAAAAGTTTCCGTTACCAAATATACAAGAAATTATTGACTCACTTTCGGGATGCTTATACTATTCTCATTTAGACCTCAGTTCTAGTTATTACCAGCTAGGGTTATCACCAGAGTGTAGGAAATTCACTTCTTTTACAGCTGATAAGCAATATCAACTGAAAAGATTACCTATGGGTTTCAAAACGAGTCCTAGCGTATTTTCTAAACTTATGTCTATGGCTCTATCGGGTTTAAATTACGAGATATGTTTTCTATATCTCGATGACGTAATAGTTTTCGGGAAAAGCCTATCGCAGCATAATACAAATTTAATGAGTGTATTTGAGAGGTTTAGGTCAGTTAATTTAAAACTAAACCCTTGTAAGTGCGAATTTTTGAGGAAAGAAATTAATTATTTAGGGCATGTTATTACGCCAAACGGGGTGTTGCCAGACAACAGTAAAATCGAGGTCTTGGAAAAGTTCCCAGTACCTAAAAATGTAAATGAGATTCGTCGTTTTGTGGCTTTTGCGAACTTTTATAGAAAATTCATAAAAAACTTTGCCACAATAGTGTACCCACTAAACCGTCTTTGTAAGAAACATGTCGAGTTTCAGTGGACGGAAGAATGTGACGTGGCATTTCAGACCTTAAAAAAGTCACTTAGTTCATTTCCTGTCTTAGATTATCCAGATTTTGGAAAAGATAATGTTTTCCGGTTGCAAACCGATGCGTCAGGGGTAGCCTTGGGGGCTGTATTATCAAATGGAAATAATAAGCCCGTAGCTTATGCAAGCAAACAATTAAACAGTTCAGAAATAAACTACCCAACCATTCATAAAGAGTTATTAGGGGTAGTGTGGGCTATAAAACATTTTCGACCATATTTATACGGACGAAAATTTAAAATATTAACAGATCATAGACCATTGGTTCATTTATTTAGCATAAAAGATCCTAGTAGCCGTTTAACTAAGTTTAGACTTTGGTTAGAAGAATATGATTTCGATATTGAATACATAAAAGGTTCCGAAAATGTAACGGCAGATGCCTTATCGAGAGTCATTATAACATCAGACGAGTTAAAAAATCTAAATTCAAATTTTTTGGGGGTATTAACCCGTTCAATGAAAAGAACCATGGAGCAAAATAATGAACCCGCTACCTCTGGAAGTAGCAGGGTTGAGCCCCCTGTTGATCATAGGCAACCAAGAGTGGTAGATATTATGCAGAAATCACAAAATGATGTAAGGTTAGATATTTGTTCGTATGAAAACTTCGTGAAGTTGAGGAAAAAGAAAAGATACGTCTCACAGACGGGTGATATGTTATTTAGTGACTCTACTATTTACATAAATCAGGAATCTCTACTAACGGAGGCGCGCCGAGACGCAACGATAGGAGAACTGAGTGCATTATGTAAAAAATATAATATTGTAGAAGTCGTTGTGATTAAAAATGGGTTTAATAAAAAGTTTATTAAAATTTTGACCCAAACTTTCATGAAACATAAAGAATTACCGCGGTTATGTATTATTAATAACCAAGTTGAACATGTTACAAATAAAGACTTGATACGTGTTATACTAAATGATTATCATTTATTGCCGACAAGTGGTCATGTAGGCATAAATAAAATGACTAAGAATATTCGAAAAAAATATTTTTGGAGTAATATGCAAAAAGACATAACTGAATATGTGACTCGCTGTAAAGATTGCCAAAAGCAGAAATTTTGTAATAAAAATAATAAAGAGAAAATGGTAATAACCACTACAGCATCTACTTCTTTTGAAAAATTATATTTAGATATTGTGGGGCCGTTGGAGGTCGATAATTTGGGTAATAAATACATATTAACAATACAATGCGAATTGACAAAGTTTGTAGAAGCTTACCCAATACTTGATAAGTCAGCTGAAACTGTTGCTAGGGTTTTTACTGAAAATTTTATTTTACGATATGGTACTCCCAGGGTTATTGCGACTGACTGTGGAACGGAATTTATTAATTCCACGTTAGAAACAGTATGTAAATTGCTAAATATTGATAAGTTAAATTCAACACCCTATCATCATGAGAGTATAGGTTCGCTAGAAAACTGGCACAAACATCTCGGATGTTACTTGAGAATACAAACACAGAATCAGTCGGCAAATTGGAGTACCTGGATACCATATTGGTGCTTTGCTTATAATAATTCTGTAAATACTAGTACCAAATACTCCCCTTATGAACTAGTTTTTGGGAAAACATGTAACGTACCTAGTAATTTAGTTAGTAAAGTTGATCCCTTATATGTATACGACAATTATCCATCGGAGTTAAAATTTAGATTGCAAAAAGCTCATAATGATGCCAGGAACAACTTATTAATATCAAAACAAAGTAGAAAAACTAATTATGATTTAGATTGTAAGGAAGTACACTACAAAAAAGGTGATCTACTCTTGTATAAGAATGAAAATTATAATAAATTGAATGACTTGTATTTAGGTCCATTTGAAGTTTTAGAAGAGCTAGGTACTAATGTAAAAATATTAAAGAATAATAAAGAATATATAGTTCATAAGAATAGGACTAAGATATTTAGAAAATAAGAGTTTACTTTTCAGGGAAGGGATGCCTAGCCTTTTCAGGGGAGGTGTGATATAGTGAATTACACTATCAGCACGTACTCAATAGTACGTGATAATTAAGGTCTTCCTGATTGACAAGGCGTCCTTCCTCTAGTCACGTATAAATGTGATGTTAATTAGTATTTAAGATGATACACTAGAGGATAAAGATTATTCATTAAACGCAAGACATTGTTTCATTTCGGGTCTCCGTCTCTACACCATTACAGACGGAAACTGTCTGGTGTGCACTGTGGATGACAGATTCGCATTTATCGGCATCTATCGATCACCTTCATACTCTAATACAGATGCATTTTTATCAAGTTTCATTAATCTTGTTCGCAGTCTTAATACATTCCAAAACATCTCATTGTTGGGGGACATTAATATCGATATCAAGGCCAATAACACTGACAGATTATCTGATCATTACCTTACTTCGACTGCTGCGCTTGGGCTTCTACCAGCGCACACGTATCCGACACGTTTGGATAAATGTATAGATCATATTCTTTTAAAAACTCATCTGCCCTCCAAAGTCATGGTCTTGGATCCCCTAATAACCGATCACTCACCAACATTACTGTGCCTTGAGACTGGTCTCGATGGAAATGCTAAATCATACAGGACAATAGTTAGAATCGACTACGAGTCAATCAAGAAATCCCTCGATGATGCGGATTTCTCCTCTGTCATGAGCACTGTTGACGCAGATCAGGCGGCCGATAGGTTGGTAACCATAATCTCCAGTACAGTTACTTCTAATTCGATAACGACTGTGACAACTCGTAGGAAAAATATTCTGAAACCGTGGATTACTACAGGATTGCTTCGATGTATGAGAAACCGGGATAAGATGCATATGAAACTAAATAACGATCCGGACAATCAGATACTTCAAGTTACCTACAAACGATACCGCAACTTTCTGAACAACCTACTTCATCAACTAAAGCGTGAATATCAAACAGCGGAATTTAATAAGGCCAAAAATAACCCCAAAGCGATGTGGAACGTGATTAAAAAAGCGACTAACTCCACTCGTAACGTGGAACCTCCTCTAGAACTTCTAGCTAAATATGCCGATCCCCATGATGCTTTAAACTCTGTCAACAATTATTTTGTCAGTATAGCGAGAAATTTAGCTGCAAAGATCACTCCGCCAGTGACTAACTTCCCCTCGACATCCAGCAGTCAAACAAACTCTCTGGTACTTACTGAAGTTGACCATAGAGAAGTAGAACGCATCATTTGTGGTCTGCGTGATGACTGTTCTCCTGGATGGGATAAAATCTCTCCTGCTATAATTAAAGCCTCCAGAAATGTACTGATACCACCAATCACACACATGTGTAACCTCTCAATTTCTACCGGTGTTTTCCCTAGAGTACTGAAAAGAGCACTAGTAAGCCCTATTTTCAAGCAGGGTGATAAAAAGGAAGTGGCTCATTATAGACCGATTTCGGTCCTGCCCGTTCTCTCGAAGGTCTTGGAGAGGATATTAAACAATGTGCTGGTCAAATTTCTGGAAAGTTATAACATTATAGCAAAAAATCAATTCGGTTTTAGAGCTGGAATCTCCACTGAAGATGCAGTTGTATCTTTCATCAGCGAAGTAGTGGAAAAATTAGATAGCAATAAGAAGTGTTTCGGTGTTTTTCTTGACCTTTCCAAGGCCTTCGACACGGTATCGATATCTATCCTGATCAAGAAGTTGGAGAGTCATGGCATCCGTGGTCGTGAATTAAACATTTTTCGGAGTTATCTTTTGGATAGGGAGCAGTGCGTTAGGATCGGTCCGTACATTAGTGACATGCAGTCTATCGACTACGGCGTACCACAGGGCAGCATTTTGGGGCCGACACTTTTTCAAATATATGTTAATGACCTGTGCAAACTCAAAATGCATAACTGTAGTGTATTTGCTTACGCAGACGACACCGCACTTTTAGTGTATGGACGTGACTGGAAGACTGCTAAACAGTACGCTCTAGATGCTCTTAAAACTGTTCTGAACTGGCTCTCAGCTAATCTTCTCACCTTAAACCTAAGTAAGACTCAGATTCTCCCCTTCTACGCTTCTCTTACCACCTCTCCGCTACCCGCTGACTCGACAATCGTGGTACACACCTGTTAACGTGTGACTGTAATCCTCTTAAAGCTACTAATAGTGTGAAATACCTGGGTGTATTAATTGATTCAAACTTAAAATGGGGCCCGCAAATCAAAGCTGTTAATGGGAGGGTACGTAAACTTATATACATATTTAAGATAATTAGGCAGTTTGTAGATCAAGACACAGTTAAAAAAAATATATCTCGCATTATGCCAATCAGTCCTGTCTTACTGCATACCGGTCTGGGGAGGAGCTGGCAGTACACTGATGCTCGGTCTGGAGCGGGCTCAACGAATGATCCTTAAGATAATGACGTACAAACATATTCGGCACCCCACAAATCTGTTATACACAGAGTGCCAGGTTCTAACTGTCCGGCAGCTATACGCTCTTCGAACTGTACTGCGAAAACACACAACTCTTCCTCTTGATAGTCGCATCCTTAATCGTCGACAGGTCAGAACTCAAGTATGTCCAACAGTAAGGTGCCAAACAGTTTTAACCAAAAGTCAATTCCCAGCCCGCTCTTGTAAGATCTACAATAATATTCATAAAACATCAAATATCTACACCCTTAACCGCTTCGAAGTAAAGCGGAAAACCATGGCTTGTCTGCTGAAAATGTCATATTCCGAAACTGAAGATCTCCTTAAATAATTGAATTAATTTGAATATATATATAAATATATATATGTACAAACACACACACACACATACACCACACACACACACCCACATACACCACACACACACACGCACGCACACGCACACACACGCACACACACACACACCTACACACACACGCTATAGTCATATTGTAGTTAGATAAGTTAATTAAGTCAAAAATGTCGAGGAATCACTGACACTGATAATACAGTTTTTACTAGTCTCAATGTCAGGGATTCAACCTCCTAATGCAAATGTATATCTAACCCGGCCTACACCATGTATCAGCTGACCTTG
This sequence comes from Eudonia mercurella, assembly GCA_963082485.1. Classification (NCBI taxonomy): domain Eukaryota; kingdom Metazoa; phylum Arthropoda; class Insecta; order Lepidoptera; family Crambidae; genus Eudonia; species Eudonia mercurella. The sequence continues at coordinate 122,937 of CAUJAO010000001.1, forward strand.
TAAACTAACATTTTTGGGTTATGAATAAATGATTTATTATTATTATTATTATTATTATTATAATAGGAATTCTGTAAAACTTTTGCTGCTAATGGGTAATTTTGTTTTCGTCTGATGCTAATTTTTGCAGGGTCATCATAGCTAGGAAGGGCGCCGCTTTAGTTTCATACGTAACTGTGCTCATTTCATAAGTTATGATAGGTTGGTCAGGGTTTTGTCGCCATATAAATTTTTGATAATGTTGATCTTGTTCGTTGACAATTATTTGCGTAAACATTTTTTCTATGTCGGCGATCCAAGCATTTTTAAAAGTGCGCCATTTCAAGATAAGTGATTGTAGATCTTGTTGAAGGTTTGGTTCGGTGTACATACAATCGTTTAAGCTAAGCCCTGATGATGTTTTAACCGAGGCATTAAACATGACGCGAAGTTTGGTGGTGACAGGAAGCTGCGCATTGAACGGCGTGATGAGGAAGGTAATATTCCAAGGTCGAATTATGTTTGCTGGGTTCATATGATTTATTGTAATGTATTAATTTATAAATTCCTTATAATCGCTTGCTAGCCCTAGGTTTCTGTTAAATTTATTCTCCAAATTATGAAATTAAGCTAAAGCCACGGGCTTCGATTTTCCTAGCTGATTGATGACGTCATATTGAAGCGGTAAGCGTACTTCATACCTGCCGTTTGCTTTTCTAGTGGTCGTTTCATGGTAAAACTAAACACATTGCTGATCTACGTTTGATAATGATTCGTCATCGCAGATGTCTTCCATCTCCCAAAATTTTTATATCTCGTTAACATTATTTAAAATTACGTTGCATTGATAAGTCTTCATCATGTTACCGCACAAGACCCACCCCAGTTGGGTTTGTTGAGCGATAGGCTGCTCAGCGTTGTTTTCTTTCAAAATTCCTCCCATCATAATTATAGAATAAAAATTCACATATTTCGCAGTCCCCGCAAGAATCGGAGCATTGAAAATGAATACAACAATTTACGAAAAACACCATTTTATTTTAAATAACTCAATTCCAACTTGAATGCACTCCTCGCCTGTCAATAATCATAGAAGCTACACCCGTTTTTCTACAATACCAAATCTAAAGGGACCACAGGTCACAATTATTAACCGATTTTCAAAATTTTTTTTCCATTTTGTAGCTAAATTAATACCCTAGGACCTTTTTTATTTTTTTCTAAAGTCGGTTTTCTTTTTAAAATATTTACAATTTAGTATACAAACACCCCCCCAAAAACCTCGTTTTTTTTACATTTTTCAAAATTCTAAAAAAGTTTCCAGCCGGTTATCAAAATTCAAACGCTCACACGTGTTACGATAAATTCCTCAACTTTTGGTATTATTTCCATCTCGATTCTCTCAATATCCTCGGAGCTATGGCCAAAAATACGTCTCAGGCGATTTGCATCTGATAACTATTTTCAATGCTAATATCTGCACCCAGCAGCATATCTACTGGCTTGCTTACATTGAAATCTGGGTCTGCTAGTTTAATATTTTCGATATAGCTCCATGATGGTTTGGAGAAGAAATAGTTCGGTAAATTTTTAATAAGTGAATTCATAATAATGACGTTGGCTGTGTAAGTAAATTGATTGTACATAGACTTACAAATTATTGTTAACTTTCCTTTGCTATTGTTTTGCTGTTCTCCAACCCCAAAGATCGCACCCTTACAGTATTTTCAAACCTAGCAGTTGGGCTGCGCTTTTTTTTATTTATTTATTTATTTATTTATTTATTTATTCAGGAAAACACACAGTCATGCACAATAATAAAATTACAAAACAATTTACAAACAGACCAGATAGTTCCATTAAATGTTACAAATATAGAATGTTTGAGTTTGCACAATGGACCTTAACGCCTATCCAAAATAAAATCAAAGACATAAAAAATAATGAAAATTAGTAAATATCAGTTCGTTTAAACCTGTTGTCTATTAAATATTAAATCACCAATTTTTTGTTTAAAGGTTGATAACGATGAAGAAAAAATGTCAACATCTTTTAAGTTATCTTCGTAATATCTACAAGAACGCTTTATAAAAGTGTTTCTAGCATAATTAGTAGAATAAGGAGTATTATAAAAGGTACTTTTAGAACGCGAGGAGACTCTAGGGATTTTGAAATTAATGAGTTCTAGTAATGAAGAAGAATCAATTTTACCGTTGATTATTCTGTAAAGAAATGCTTCATCCAGATAAACATGTCTATTTTCTAAAGAATATAGTTTATGTCTTTTAGAGGCCGTGTCATAGTCAACAAAAGAATGACCTGTCCGATAGTCTAAGGCTTATGATCGATGTTTGCGACCCTTGATCTATATGTGCTCGCAATTCATGATGCGTACCATCTGCTCCAATGACCTTTACAAGTGCTGTTGATAAAAGAATTTCCGAAAAGTCTTCTTGCGACACGTGTGAGGCCGTTGTCACATTTTCATTCGGTTTTTGATTGTAATAGAGAATATGCATGTTTTTTTTTTTTTCTTAAATTGATCATTAACATCTTTATAACATAGAAAAAAATATATAATTAAGCTTGAAAATCGTCAAATTATTTTTCAAAATGAAATTTAAAACATTGAAATATTGAGCCGTTTAAACGCCACAATTTAGCGCGCCATTTTGATGACGTCATTGGTTGTGTCTCGTGTTTGTTTACAATAGCGTTTTAGTTCATCATCATCATCAGCTCATTTTATGTCCCCATTGCAGGGGCATGAGCCTTCCCTATGGATGGATAGGGAGAACGGGTCATAAACCACCACGCAGGCCCAGTGCGGTGGTTGTTAACGACTGCTAATGCAGCCGGGACCAGCGGCTTAACGTGCCTTCCGAAGCACGGAGAAGCTCGAGATGATAATTTTTTGGTCACCCATCCGATGACCGGCCTTTGCGAAAGTTGCTTAACCTCAGCACTCGCAGACCTGGCGCGTTAACCACTGCGCCATCGAGCTCCTCTGTTTTAGTTACTTCATACTTATTTTCAGTTTTAATTGCTATACAAATCATGGAAGAAGTTACAAAACCTTCTTACAAGTATTGTATGGTACCGAAGTGCAAAAACACCATTATTAGTACAGCCCATAAAGTGTTTTTTCGTATTCCACGCGATGCGAAAGTACGAAAAAAATGGTGTAAGATTATGAGAAGGGATAATGTATCTTCATTATCGGTTGTATTTTGTTTGAAAGATCATTCTAACGTAAGTATGCTATATTTATGTACAGCTTAGTGTAAATTAGCAATTAACCAGCCCGCCAAAATGTTTTCAACATTTGTGTTTTTGTAATTTGTTCGCAACAAAATTTGCGTTAAAAATTATTTGAACATAAAATGTTCAAAATCCGTCCGTCCGTCCGTCGGTGAGAGGTCACGCACACATAACCGTGCTAGTAGTAGTGTACCGTCGCAGCGCACTATAAGGAAGCTTTCACTCTGTTAGATATATTTACTCTGTGCCTTTACTGTCGGAGTCGGAATCCAACTTCCGTATTTTTTTGCTTAATCGTCTCAATTTCTTTTCTATTTTTGCTTTTTCTCTTTCCAGCGTCCTTTTTTTGTCATTATGCATTATAATTACACTATTTTACACTTTTAATTGTGTAATCCCTGAAAATCGTGGCGCCAGTAAAGTGACATAAGAAACGAATAACAGCAAGAGGCGCGGGACGGATGACGTTCGATTGACGCATTCAGAAACGTATTTTTGAGGAGCGGCGATGCGTTCCGAACGCAAATATTCATTAAACTTTTAACTAAGTATGTGCCGTCAGTGAGTACGAAGAATCGATACCAACAAGTAGTAATCCTCATCATAGAGGACGAGACAACAAGGTGCATAATTAATTATACCTACATGAAAAACCTTATCTATAACTAGACACTTCCACACTATAAATACTTTCTTAACTATGACAGACACTACTTCTATGACGGTGCGGCGGAGTTTGTTAGTTGAGTCACAGTAAATATCAGTGATGTCACTAAATTCATTTAACACCTAACACAGTCTGGTAACAGGTGAGTTGGCGCCTGACACTGTTCCACGAAACGGTCTTATAAGAGGGGGGATCTCATTACGAGGATCTATATCAGAACAACGTTATCTTATTAAGTATCAATCCATATTGTCTGAAATATTCAAAATTCAAAATTCAATTCAAAATTCAAAAACATTTATTCAGTTTAGGCTACAAGTAGCTCTTATGAATGTCACTATGCCATCGGTTCGTAAGTCTACTCTGGGCGGGAGATCTTGTACTGAGAAGAACCGGCAAGAAACTCAGCAAGTGTCCAGCTCTTTTCTCCCTTACAGCGTCAAAAATATTGGAAAATGCCCTATCATAGCAGGACACTTTCCATTACAATAAACACAAAAAATATAGAAGACAACCACAACATGTAAAAAAAGAAAAAACACAAAATAAAAAAATATACGTTAACAAATTTCCATCAGGTAACAGTTGCAATTTCCACAATGTCATACAGTACCACTACAGTACTATCGTAAAAGGAAAAAAATTGTTTAAGAAAAACAAAGTCAAATTATAGTGAATAATACTAAAAATAAGATAAGTTAAGTATGCGTGAGCAGACCAGCCTCCACAGGCGGCACCCGTTCACGAGTATGACATATGAATCAGCCATCGCTTCGCTCAACCATATTTTAGGGAACGTAACGACCCGACGCACACGCCACCACCGCAGAGACAGTAAAGAGAGCATGACACACTCAAGATACTCTAAATAAAAACTTAGTGATCTATTTAACGCAACGCTGTTTGTTATCTGTAGGACACTGTTGATAAAGGCTATCATATCAGTATAAAAATTATATAAATTAATTTTATTATGATGATTCAAATAGAGTATAGTGTGTTTTTATTATAACCAAGCTGTTTTATCATCTAAATATTCTTTTACTGTATAATAACCTTTTTTGAGTAATAAAGATTTCACATGTTTTTTAAACTTATCTAAAGGTAAATCTAGTACAGTACTTGGTATTTTATTATAATAGTGTATACCTTGCCCCAAGAAAGAACCAAGAACCTTTTGTAACCTGAACAGTGGCATTACAAGTTTTGTCTTATTTCTAGTATTGAAATTGTGTACGTCACCATGTTTAGTGAAGGAGTTAATATTGCAACGTACAAAAACTATACAATTATAAATATATTGAGATGCAACTGTCAGGACACCAATCTCCCTAAAAAGATTTCTTAAGGAAGTTCGTGATCCTAGTTTATAGATTGTTCTTATCGCTCGTTTCTGTAGAATGAATATAGTTTCAATATCAGCCGCTGTTCCCCACAGTAGGACGCCATACGACATGACACTATGAAAATAACTAAAATAAACTGTTCTAGCAGTTTCAACGTCTGTTAACTGCCTAATTTTTCTAATGGCATAAGCAGCAGAACTGAGTTTACCGGCCAATTTCGATATATGAGGATTCCATTGAAGTTTTGAGTCAAGGGTTATGCCTAAAAAGATTGTAGAATCTACCAATTCTAATTGATCACCGTTTATTCTAATATCAGTTGGTTCATTTCTGACATTTGGTAATATAAATTTAATACATTTTGTTTTCTTAGCGTTAAGCTGTAAATTATTAATAGTAAACCAACGGAGTACCTCTGAAAGAGCTTTATTTACATTTTCATAATTAGTTCTACACCTAGTTACATTAAAAATGAGTGAAGTATCATCTGCAAATAATACAATTTCACAGAAGTTCTCTACAAAGAATGGCAAGTCATTAACGTAAATCAAGAATAGAAAAGGACCAAGAATCGACCCTTGTGGAACTCCCATTTTTACATGAGAACCAGATGATTTAGTACCATTTATATCGACAGTTTGTGTTCTAGAGCTAAGATATGACTGTATTAAATTTAGAGCAAAATCTTTGAGACCGTAATAATGTAGCTTCATCACCAGAGTCCGGTGCTCAACGCAATCGAAAGCCTTGGACAAGTCGCAAAAAACTCCAAGAGCGTTTTGAGACTTCTCCCAGGCATCAAATATATGTTTTATTAGAGCAACACCTGCATCAGTAGTAGAACGACCCTTAGTAAAGCCATATTGCTTACTATGTAAAAGGTTGTTTGTGTTAAAATATGTCATCAACTGTTCGAGTATAATTTTTTCATAGATTTTACTTAGCGCTGGTAATATTGAAATGGGCCGATAGTTACTGGGGTCTTCTTTGTTTCCTGATTTGAATAAAGGTATAACTTTACTAAACTTCATAAGATCAGGAAAGATTCCTTTATCGACACAGTTATTAAAAATTTCAGCAAGATACGGTGCAATAGAATGAATAATATCCTTAATTACTTTAATAGATATACCCCATAAATCACTCGTGTTTTTCATTTTAAGTGATTTGAATGTTTTAATAATATTAATTGAATCAATGTATTTAAATTGAAAGGAAAGATTACATTTTGGTACATATTTTTTGAGTAAAGTTTGTGCAGCTTCTGGTGATGAATTTAAATTTGACGTTGTTATTACAGGTATATTTACAAAAAAATCATCAAAAATATTAGCAATTTGTGAATCTGAATTAACTAAGTTTTCGTTTACTTTTAAAGTGAAAGTATTATCCCGTGGTTTAAATTTACCTGTTTCACGGTTTATAATATCCCAAGTGGCTTTAATTTTATTGTTAGACTTTTTAATTTTTTCTTTAATGTAATTAGATTTTGCTACTATGCACACTTTCTTAAACATTTTCGAATAATTCTTTACATATTCCGTAAAATTAACATTTTGGTTATATTGTTTTAAACTATATAGATCATACAATTTATTTCTACTTTTATATATACCAGTCGTGGCCCAGTCACAGAACTTAAGTTTATGAGTAATTTTTATTGTTTTTGGTGTAAACACCTGGTTGTATTCGGTCTTGATTAAGTTAAAAAGATTACTATAAAGTACATCTGGATCATCTTGTACAAAGGGTAATGCATCAATTTTACAAGCTATACTATTTTTGAAACACTCAACTCGCTCTTTTGTAACTGGTTTACAGTTCACTATTTTTGGTTCATCCCTAATATCAAAATCATAGGTCACCTTCAAACCGCAATGGTCAGACGTAAGATTACTAATGAGTGACTTAGAAACAGGGTCATAGTCTGTAAAAATATTATCGAGACAAGTGGCAGAATGTGAAGTTATTCTAGTGGGTTCGAGAAATAAATTTAAAAGATTAAAACATTTAAATAAGGCAAGAAGACGAACACTCGTTGAAGTGTTTTCTAAAATATTTATATTAAAATCTCCACATACTAAAACAAATTTCTTTTTAAATTTTAATTTTCTAAGTACGTCTTCCATTACTGATTCAAAAATATCGAAATTGCCCGATGGGGGTCGGTATACACACACTATTACAAAACTATTGAACTCCACACACGATAGTTCAATGTTATAAAACCTAATTCATTATAGATAGCAGCGCAGTACAAGCTGTGCAAGAAGTGGAAGCGCGGTTACATGGCGTACCCCAAATCCATGAAGCTGGCGGTGCAGGACGGGCCGGCGTGCATGCGCTGGTCCGCCAGCTTTTTCTACTACTTCGTGGACATCGTGCTGGTGGTATGGCAGCTCGGCATCTGCTGCATTTACTTCATCTTCGTCGCCGAGAACATCAAACAAGTAAACCTCTCTCCTCTCTCCTCTCCTCTTTTCCTATCTCATATTTATACCGCTCTGTAGTCTAGTGGTTAAGACCAGGTAGGCTACTCTTGACGCAAACTCAATCTCAATACAATTCCAATGCGATTAATATGTATCGATATTGGGATAAGTTTCGCAATTTCGAAACGTCCCATCTCGCTAATAATTTGTTCACTCAATTTCCACGTAATTTAATTTCAGTGTAGCGCTATTTTCGCTTTTAAGAGAGCCATTTGAATTTTTTAGATTTGGGATTGAAAATTGATTATTGCAATTGTGTTTCAAAAGTACCCACCAGGCCGTGACCAGGCCAGACCTACCAGGCCGTGGCAGGGCTTGTTTGTCGGCCTGGCTAGCTACCACCATCCTATCTAAATATGTCGCCATATCATCAATGTTTGTAGCGTTGTTGTGTTCCGGCAACTAGATGAGATAGCCAGTTCCTCAGTAGTTGGGGTTTCCGAGTGAAGTGCGCTTCCACTTTCGCCCTTATCACCACTTAACATCAGATGAGATGAAGGCCAAGTGCTTACTCGTAAGATATAAACAAATGTCTGATGCCTTCCGCCTCCTCTTCCAACGTTATATTCCACTACTCCTCTGTCTTGCCGTGTTTCTTGCGGCTGCTTCTCGGTACAAGGTTTCCATTGTAGGGTTTACGAAGTCATGGCTTTGAGAATTGACATTCCAAAAACACTTGTTAAAGTTGTTTTGAATAAAAAATTTGAATTTTGAATTTCTCCTTTTACAGATCTGCGACTTCTACGGCGTAGTGTACTCTCTGCGAATGCATATCATCTTCCAACTGATTCCACAGATCCTTTTAAATTTAGTAAAATCCCTGAAGCTAATGAGCCCTCTCTCAATGATCGCCAACATGCTCATTTCAGTGGGCCTCATTCTTGTGTTTTTCTATCTCATTGAAGACGATGTAACAATAACAAATGATATGTTCAACGTCAAACGCATGGCCGATATTCCTATATTTATTGGCATCACATTGTTCGCACTGGAAGCTGTTGGAGTGGTAAGTGCTGTTGCATTTTTCAAACTCAAAATTGTTTTATTCAAGTTTACCTAAGTTAACTTGAATAAAACAAAAAATACTTATAATTTAGCTCCTTCGGATCGTCATATAAAGATGGTTGGCCTACCTTCACGGCTGTCATATCCACCATATACTTAATACTTCTTAAGCTTAAGCTTCTAAGCTTAAATTAGTCATAAACATAAACGTAAATTTCGATACCAACTTCAGATCGAATAACTTGCTTATTAATCTTGCTTGAAGACTTAATACTAAAGGATTGACTAAACGATACATTCGTAGACCCACTCAATATAATATAGATACGAAGCTTATGGGTGTTTCTCATTTTCTGCCTACCCAAGATAGTTCATTGGCAGCGAGGATTATTAGTAATTATTCGTAATGCCTATCTGGAAAATCAGTTATTTCGACGTGCGTTCCGGCTACTGATCGTTGTATAATAACGAACGTTTTTTTATTTTATTTATTGGAACGCCATTTTGGGTTCGTGGGTTAGGCCCCCGGTGTGTGATGCCCCCGTGGTGGAGGCACCCGATTTTCAAGTAAGTTATAACAGCCGATTTTGTCGTAATAAAAGTCATTTGTACCACATACAGGCAGCAACAACATGTTTCTAAACTAAATAAGTAATTTAATTTCACTGTGAAATTTCATGTTTATGATTATTATGAGTATGATGCGTTACAGGTCACCAGCACTAAGATGTGACTATCAAAACTGACTGCAAAAATATCTGATCATTGGTGGAAGGCATATATATATATATGACGATCTAACAAGGCATAAGTATGTGATGATTTGTCGCCGGTACAAATATAACTTTTCGATAATGGCATAAGTGTCAGAACACCGGGCCGCTTCAAAATATATGATATTGCACAAAATCAAAATTATGTAACCCACCACCAGCATAAATATTTATTCACGGTGAACATTTATATGTTCACCGTGAATAAATATTTATGCTATTTCCGATGTTTACATCGGATCACAGATGGACCGCATAAATACCTAGCACAAAACAAAATCTAAAATATATAATCAATCTGCAAATATGAACTTTATCTTGTTGTCTTACGAAAATATTTTCAATACATAGACCTGACGTTTTATGGAAAGAGTGCAGACTTATCAGAGCATATGTCCGTCTCACGTTTCAGGCTATCGCAAGTTTGACAGATCCTATGCTATTAAATAAAATTGCTAACTGGAACTAGGTATGTAGGTATGATTATGTAAATCATCCTAATATTTAACTGTGATTTTTCTTTTAGGATCTGTGATTTTGCATGTTAATGTTGCAATATTTTAATGTTTAATTATTTTGTTATCAATGTTGTAAATATTTAAGTAGATACGTATATCATTTATAAGGTATATAAAATTACCTTAATTACATTTTATATTAAGTACTTTAAATCATCTGATTTTATCAAATTGTGATTTTTAAATTGTAACTTGACTAATGTGATGTTATTAGATAAGCAAATTGTTGTTTCACCGACATTATTAATAAAGATTTATATTAAAAAAACTAAGACAAACTAAATTTTTCAAATAATTTCATATAGACACTTATAAACATTTTTATAATAGGTTACACTTTGCTATCTGACAGTTATCTGACGGTTACACTTTTGATAAAAATATTCAACTAATAAATTTTATCGCACTAAAACGAAATCGGGTGCCTCTACCACGGGGGCGTCACACACCGGGGGCCTAACTCACGAACCCGCCATTTTCGTACTAAATAATAGTAAACATTGTTAAGGCTAATACAATTTTCTTTATTTATTTACATGCTATACTATTTAAATACAATTGCTTACAAAATTTAAAACACCTTATATATTATATTGAGACACACATACATATTTATTTTACACATTTATACACTGACATAACTTACTTTTGTTTCTATGATTTGCACATCTAACAACAGCCTCCATATATTTTATAAGTTTTATTCTATAGTTTTTGTTTCTTATTAGTGCACTTATTGTGTTAATGTCCACGATTTTTAATTCTAGTTCATATTTCGCTTTTGCGCAGTCTAACATCAAGTGCTGGATGGTCTCGTTGGAATCAGTGTCACATTCACATAGAGGGCTCTCCTTGCACTTGAAACGGTGTAAGTAGTCGGAGAACCCGCCGTGTCCTGTTAAAGCTTGTGTAAGGAGGCTGTTGTGGCAAATTTTTCGAATTATAGTGTAGGCGATCTTGGCGTCTGGGAAAAATATTTTGGTGGTGCCAGCAGTGTTCTGTGTACGGTATCTTTCGTTCCATATGTCAAGAGATGCTTGACGAATGCATCTCCTGACATATGAAACTGGAAACTGGTCTTAGTCTGGCTTTCTCCTCAACTTTATGGCCGCTTCTTTCGCGAGTTCGTCGGCGCGCTCATTCCCCGACAGACCCGCATGTGCCTTGATCCAGAACAAGGAAACTTCCTTGTTTTGTATCGCAGCCAAGCCCAGGTTTCGCCTTGTCTCTACTGCTAGGGGATGAGGAGACTAGATGTTGGTAACTGTCTCAGTACCGCCCTAGAGTCGCTGTAGATGCCAAACGTAGATTCCTTCCTCCCAAGGATTACGCTTGTGGCTTTGTTTATGGCCAGAAGCTCCGCCTGGTACACCGTGCAGTACGCGGGTAAGCCAAGTTTGACGGCTTTGGTTTCGGTCTCACCGTGCCACAAGGACAGTGCAGACTCAACATTACCGTCAATCTTGCTCCCGTCGGTGAAGATACGCACCATCTGCACGTTGTACCTGTCTACCAGTTCTAGGTCTACGAGGCAGACGAAACCTCTGTCCACATCCAAAGCGGGTAGAATTACTTTATCAAATCCTATCGGACGCTCAACCTCCCTGTCTTCTGGTATGTATGGGGTTGACTCTCTCCTCGCTACATACTAGGCAGCTGCTTCATGTATGCGGAGGTCTAGAGGAAGTAACCCCGACAAAACCAAAGCTGAGTTCAGCGAGACTGTGCGGTAAGATTTGCAAAGCTTCTGAGCGAAACCTCTCTGGACCGAGTCTAGGAACCTACGTGTGCTCAGTTTGTTTGCCGCAGGAGCCCACGCACATGCAGCGTACGTAATCACTGGCTCAACTGCGGCTGTGTAGATGGAGCGGACTATCTCGGGGTGAAGCCCCTAACTAACTTTAGCCGCTCTAGCCAGTAGTTTGTAAAGTTTTAGTGCTTTGTTTCATACGTTTGCGACGTGTGCGTTAAATGTGAGCTTGTCGTCGATAGTGAGTCCAAGCAGCTTGATGCTAACCCCGCCCATATTCAGTGATGGTGTGTCATACTTAATCTTCCTCGTCAACACCATAGCTCAAATCTTGTGTGGTGCAAACTTCAGCTTGTTTCTGGCGCCTCATTTCTGTATATGTCCGAGGATCTCATTGGCTTGTCGCTCGATTTCGGCCGCATTGTTCCCGCTAAAAACTAGAGCTACATCGTCCGCGAATGCCTGGGCGAAAATACCATAGGTGTCGAGGAGTTTAAGGAGTGGGTCGAGGAGAAGGTTGATGAAAGGATGAAAATAGTGTTGAATAATTTCGGCGGGCTGGTTAGAACCACGATAGCTCAATTGGAAGAGCACCTGACCCGGAATGTCAGAAGGGTGCAGCTTCAAATCCTGCTCGTGAAAAAAATTTTTTTAACATTTTGTGTTTTTGTAATTTGTTCGCAACAAAATTTGCGTTAAAAATTATTTAAACATTTTATAATAGCTTGCTTACTTCTTAACTGATCTTTAGTATTTGTAAAAATATTATGATCGGATGTTGATGACGGTAGTTGTTGACATGGAATGGGCGCCTTTAGCTTTCAAAGTAAAAATGTAAATAGTGTTGAATAATTTCGGCGGGCTGGTTAGAACCACGATAGCTCAATTGGAAGAACACCTGACCCGGAATGCCAGAAGGGTGCAGGTACAAATCTTGCTCGTGGGAAAAAATGTTTCAACATTTGTGTTTTTGTAATTTGTTCGCAACAAAATTTGCGTTAAAAATTATTTAAACATTTATAATAGCTTGCCTACTTCTTAACTGATCTTTAGTATTTGTAAAAATATTATGATCGGGTGTTGATGACGGTAATTGTTGACATTGAATGGGCGCCTTTAGCTTTCAAAGTAAAAATGTAAATAGTGTTGAATAATTTCGGCGGGCTGGTTAGAACCACGATAGCTCAATTGGAAGAACACCTGACCCGGAATGCCAGAAGGGTGCAGGTACAAATCCTGCTCGTGGGAAAAAAAATTTCAACATTTGTGTTTTTGTAATTTGTTCGCAACAAAATTTGCGTTAAAAATTATTTAAACATTTTATAATAGCTTGCCTACTTCTTAACTGATCTTTAGTATTTGTAAAAATATTATGATTGGATGTTGATGACGGTAGTTGTTGACATTGAATGGGCTCCTTTAGCTTTCAAAGTAAAAAGTAAATAGTGTTGAATAATTTCGGCGGGCTGGTTAGAACCACGATAGCTCAATTGGAAGAGCACCTGACCCGGAATGCCAGAAGGGTGCAGGTTCAAATCCTGCTCGTGGTAAAAAATTTTTCAACATTTGTGTTTTTGTAATTTGTTCGCAACAAAATTTGCGTTAAAAATTATTTAAACATTTTATAATAGCTTGCCTACTTCTTACTGATCTTTAGTATATGTAAAAATATTATGATCGGGTGTTGATGACGGTAGTTGTTGACATTGAATGGGCGCCTTTAGCTTTCAAAGTAAAAAGTAAATAGTGTTGAATAATTTTGGCGGGCTGGTTAACCCGGAATGTCAGAAGGGTGCAGGTTCAAATCCTGCTCGTGGAAATTTTTTCAACATTTGTGTTTTTGTAATTTGTTCGCAACAAAATTTGCGTTAAAAATTGGTTTTTTAGGTTTGTAAGGGTAGAAGGGTTGCTTAGGTTTAGTGTAGGCTAGGTTTTTTGGGTTTTTTAGTGTTGAGTCTATTTTTAGTTAATTTTTTTCGGAAGATCGATTTTGACACATTTGTGTTAAAATTCGGCCGACCTGTCTTTCTTTTATTTTTCATAAATTTGGTTTTGGGTTTTTCTTTGTGTTTGTTTTTGTTAGTTTGTAGGCCGATAGCCAACGCGTCGGCCCACACTCTTAGTTTTTTGAAGTTATTTCGGGAACAGGGTGTTTTAGGCCCCTGAACCCGAAAAATAGTTAATTTTAGGAAAAATTTAAATTTTGTATGAAGAAAATTACCGCTTAGGTAAACTTTTCTCCATACTAAAATTTTTACGTTACGTAAAAAATCTTTTTTAATAAGTTGTTTTTAGGTTAGGTAGAGATTTTAGGGGGTGCAAAGCGCCCAAAAAATTAGTGTAGGGTAGAGTAGGCTAGTCTTCGTCGGTTAGTTTTTAGGTTAGGGTTGTTTCTGCTCGGGGAACTTAGTACCCCAAAAACAACTGGTGTGGAACCCAAAAGGGTTCCAAAAATCAGTTGGGCGCTCTATCGCCCAACTGGTTAAGGGACATGTCCCAAAAAGGTAGAGCACCAGGTGGAGAGCCTAATTTGTCCGAGAGTGGTGATAACAACTCGGATGAATCAGACATAGAGTTTGAGTCGGTGCCCGATCTCATGGAGTATGTCATGGAGGAGGGTAGAAAGCGGACGTTCGCTAACTCTACCATCGACCCAGACGACGATGAAGTAGACGAAGAGTCCGGAACGCCGAATGAGAGGAAGGTGAGCTCTGCAACTAGAAGCAGAGCCAAAAAGGTTGCGATAGAGCGCGGTAAAGCCGACAAGCGGGAAATACTGGGAACGTCTGTCGGGCTCGCTGCGGCTAAAAGGCCTGTCAGAGACCCCTCCGAGGAAGGAGAATCAGACGTAGAGCCTCCTGCTCCCACCAAGACGGCCGCCCCTAAAAAGGTATTTCTGAAGGGCAAGGAGGGCGGAAAGGACGATCCGGCGAGTAAGCTCCTCAAGAATCGAGATGTAGCAGCCTTGGAGGTCCAGATGATGGAAAAATCTAAGCATGAGCTGTTGGAGACGGCCCATCAAAGTCTGTGGAAGGTCTGGAACTCCGCCGCCATCTCCACAAAAATAAAGGGAACGTGCCGAAAGAACATCAATGACGGGCTGAAGGCGATGCTTGCGTGTATGGACGCTCTCAAAGATCTATCTCTCTCAGAAGAGTCGAAAAAACTACAGAGGGACAATGAAAGACTCCGACGTGAAGTAGAAAATTTGAAGGCCGAAATAAAGGCTGTCAAGGAAAACCAGGAGAAGCGACGGCCGACCCGCAAGGGTACGGACGTACAGACGGAGTTGACGCTTATTTTAGGCGACATACTAGAGACGCACAAGAGCGACCTCTATAAGTCTCTTGGGGGCATGCTCAACGCCCGTATGGACGAGTTGGAGAAGAGGCTCCCATACGAGCCCCCTATGAGGCCGCCGCTGGCGCACGATAAGAGGAGAGCCGAGGCTAGTTATGCCAAGGCAACTGCTGGGCCTTCAAGGGCCCCACAGGTTGCGGCGCCTGTGGTCATGCCACAGGTGCCTGTGTGTGATAACTCCCCGCTGCCCTAAAGGGCAGTGAGTAGGACGGGGCTTCCTCCCACAAGATCGGCCTCCCCCGCTCTGGCAGCGGCTTCCAGCACGCCAGCCGTCGAGTGGAGGGAGTACCTCTCGGAGAGTGCCAAGAAGAAGGCCAGGAAAGTGACCGCGGCGGCCGCCAGGGCCACAAAAGCGGGTGCAAACGCACAAAATAAGACGACAGCCGCGGGTTCTGCACCCGCGGCTCAAAGAGGGAATGTGGTAAAGTTGGTGCCACCACGTTCGTCGGTGGTGACCATCACCTTAAAGCCGGAGGCCCAGGCCAAAGGCGCCACTTACGCCTCCATTATGGAAAAGGCAGTTGGCATCATAAAACTACAGGAATTTGGCCTGGAGGCAGTGCGCATGCGGAACACAGCGGCGGGTGGTCGTAAGCTGGAGATACCAGGCGCGACCAGTGAGCCAAAGGCCGACGCATTTGCGGCCAGGCTCAGAGAAGTAATAGCGGAGGAAGCCGACGTGGGGAGACCATTCAACAAGGCCGAACTCCGTCTTGTGGGCCTGTCTGATTATATCAACCAGGACAAAATTATGACGGCACTAGTAGAGAAGACCGGCCTCTCCCCAAACATGATTACAATGAGAGAAGTCCGCGTTGGACCATGGGGTTCCAACTCAGTTTTGGTACGGCTTCCGGTCGCGCAAGCGAAAAAACTGGTAGAGGAGGGTCGCTTGGCAATAGGGTGGGCGCACGCGCAGGTCATCGCACTGGAAAACCTGCCGGTGCGGTGCTATAGGTGTTACTTCAAAAATCGACAGGAATGCATTGTGTTTCCGTTGCAGCGGCCCGGGCCACCAAGCAGGAGCCTGTACGGCAGAGAAGCCCCACTGTGTTGTGTGCAAAGAAGCTAACTCCCGTACGAGCATTATCTGGGAGGGAGGACCTGTAGGCCCCCTATTACCAAGCCGAAGATGGCCCCTTGGACAAGGGCCACTCCAGCGACGGCAGAGCGCAGCGCGCCGATGGACATCGTAGAGTCACAAACGGGACCTAATGTCAGTACAAACTAAGACAGTCCTACAGGCGAATCTTAACAACGCTGCCAATGCCCAGGACCTCATGGTCCATCAAATGATGGCTATTGGCGCGAATGTAGCAATTGCGGCGGAGCCCTATTCCGTACCTGCGAGGGCAAACTGGCTTGCCTCTACCGACGAAAAGGTGGCAATTACAACCCCGGCCAACTCCAACTCGGCACCAATCTCTCTGCGTGAGAGGGGCGTTGGGTACGTGGCGGTCGCATGGGGGGATATCGCCATCGTGGGGTTGTACTTCTCACCCAACCGCAACCACGGCGAGTTCGTCGAGTACATAGGTAGAGTGCAAGGAGTAGTCCGCAGATTGGCCCCGCTGCCAGTTATCGTTGCCGGCGATCTAAACGCCAAGTCAAGGTCCTGGGGATGCCCCGTAACGACCAACAGAGGAGAGGTTGTGGAGAACTTCTGCATTGAGGCTGGCCTGGTGCTGCTTAACAGGGGTGCCGTCAGCACGTGCGTAAGATGGCAGGGGGAGTCCATCGTAGACGTCTCGTTTGCGACCCCCTCCATTGCTGCACGTGTCACGGAGTGGAGAGTGCTGGATCAGGAAACCCTGAGTGACCACCTATACGTGTCCTTCAGGATATCCGGTACTCCACTAGCTGGTCTTACCCCTCAGCAAGGCGTACAAACAGAGAGGTTTAAGCGTTGGGCGTTGACGCACCTCAACAGGGAAGCTGCGATTGAGGCGGCCATGATTGAGGGCTGGCTACTACCACCACCAACCGATACGGAAGACGACGTGAGGGCAGTGCTTCTCCGCAGATCCCTCACAAGAATATGCGACGTTGCCATGCCCCGGGTTTGCCATGTTGCCATGCTCCTCAAATCGGAAATAAATAGACAAATAAAACAAATATTCCTCGTGAGAGAACTGGAGGCATTTTGCAAGACACAAAAGACAAATGAGGTATGCATACTTCAAAATAATGTCACGGCTTGTGTTATAATAGAGCTAGCTCAATATATTAATAATAAATGTGAAACATCCGGGTCCGGACCACGGTTATGTATAGTAAAATGTGTCACGAGAATAAATAGTAAAGATGATAGACGAGTCATATTAAATGATTTCCATTTATTGCCGACCAGTGGGCATGCAGACATTCGAAGAATGACTAATAACATGAAACGTTATTACTACTGGCAAGGCATGGACAGTGATATTATTAAATTTGTAAGAAATTGTAATAAATGTCAAAAACAAGTTTCATAGAAACATTAAGCAGCCAATGTGTATTACTAGCACGGCAACAACGGCTTTAGACAAAATATTTCTAGACCTGGTAGGTCCACTAACTAAAGATACAAATGGGTACTGCTATATATTAACGCTACAGTGCGAGCTTACAAAGTATGTAAAAGCATACCCACTCCTAAATAAAGAAACGGAGACAGTAGCGCGCGCGTTTATCGATAATGTTATATTACGTTATGGAATCCCTAACGAGGGGTACCGAATTTATATGCAAGAAGTATGTAAACTTTTAAAAATTAACCAGTTGCAATCAACCGCTTATCATCATAAAGGCTTGGTTCTTTAGAAAATTCACATAAAACATTAGGAGCATTTAGCAGATAACCAAGCTTATAAGTGGTCAGATTGGTTGCAATATTGGTGTTTTTCCTATAATACAACGATACATACAGCAGCTACATATACACCCTATGAATTGGTGTTTGGTAGACTATGTCATATACCAAGTAATAATATTAATAAAGTAGATCCAATTTATAACTTTAATTCATATGCTGTAGATCTTAAGTAGGTATAGATTAAAAAAATCCCAATAGGATGCTAGAAATAATTTAATTAAATCAAAAATTAATAGAAATATAAGATATGATTTAACTACTAATTCAATTAATTATGGAATAGGAGATTGAATATTATTAATAAAGGAAAATAGAGATAAGATGGATCCTGTATGTTTAGGTCCATATACTGTTATTGAAGATCAAGGTGTAAATGTCAAAATATTAGTTTTAGGTAAAGAAAACACAGTAAACAAAAATAGAACACAAAAATATAAAAATAGTTAAACAAAGAGACTAATATATTATACATAAGGACACATTTTATCAACTGCAAATATTTTGAGGATAAATTTAACAACATATATAAACTAGTTTTATGAAAAAACCTTAAATTTTTAAACGCTAGTTTTCAAGAAAAACGCCAAAAGAAATTTCGATTACAAAGAACAATAAAGCACTTTCGGTAGTTTCAATTCAAAGGAGCCGAAACAAAGAGGCCGCAATGCCTACACCGCTTACACGTGCCCCTAGTTTCTTTCAAAAGAGCCGACAGAGACTTACCTGAAGTGAAGTTTGACCGTAATTGTACTTCAACGTTGCATCCTCGAGATTTATATTCACAAGGTATGTAGTTCACTCTTTAATGTACCAGGCATCAAATACATATTTAAAGCTATCAAAAAAAAAGTTTTTTTTATTAGAAAGGCATAAAACGTTACTGGTAGCATTGACACAGGCGCCCTCTAGTGCCTACCAACAGAGTGCACGTGTCCGTCTCCCGCGCTGTCAACGTCATTCACTTTTAGAGCTATTTTCGCAAAATTTAGTATAATATACATATTATTATAGGGCAAGCATGTAAGGGAAGGGAGGGAATATTATACAACGTTAGTGGGAACGGGGGTACTAAGCCGAAAGGAGGGTAAAGTATACATGTAGGTATACTATCTATCACTATCATGATAGTGAATAACATTTGTCTAAAAACTTTTCCTTAAAAATGGATAATTTTATATTAACAGCTTTTTTAAGATTTCAAAAGAAATTACGCTGTGGTAGCCCTGGTGGTCAGCTGTTTTAAGAGAGAGACATTTGTGTTCATTGCCGGTGTTAACAAAATGGCCGTTCTTATCAACTGTAGAGAGTAATTGTAAACATTTCAGAGAACAGTTTTTTACCTACGAAAGTCCGTCCTCCGAAAGACTCCATTTGATGGTGTGTAGGTGCATAATTGAGGAGCTCGATGGCGCAGCGCATTTTAGGAGCTCGATGGCGCAGTGGTTAACGCGCCCGGTCTGCGAGTACTGTGTTTAAGC
This sequence comes from Eudonia mercurella, assembly GCA_963082485.1. Taxonomy (NCBI): domain Eukaryota; kingdom Metazoa; phylum Arthropoda; class Insecta; order Lepidoptera; family Crambidae; genus Eudonia; species Eudonia mercurella. The sequence continues at coordinate 142,420 of CAUJAO010000001.1, forward strand.
AACTTTCGCAAATACCGGTCATCGGATGGGTGACCAAAAATTTTACATCTTGAGCTCCTCCGTGCTAAGGCACGTAAAGCCGTTGGTCCCGGCTGCATTAGCAGTCGTTAACAATCACCAATCCGCACTGGACGTGGTGGTTTATGGCCCGTTCTCCCTATCCATCCATAGGGAAAGCTCGTGCCCCAGCAGTGGGAACAAAAATGCGCTGATGATGATGATGAGGTGCATAATAAGTAGGGTTAATTTCATTATTATTATTAATGTATAATTTCATTATGCCTTTCTCTACGTCGCGTCGGCGTCTCGTTGACCTACCATAACATTGTATGACGACAGCCTTAAATAAGATGGTTGTAGCTAGCTAGGTGGACTTATAACAAGCCCTGCCACCAACCAAACCGAATACAATGTACCCTCCGCTGGGAGTCGAAACTGGGACCTCTGGATTCTCAGACCGGGCTTACCATGATCTTACCACTAGACCACCGAGGCGGTAAAAGTAGTAAGTATCAAAAAACATTACCATGTTCATTAACTTGTGCGGCGGATAGATAGGTAGCCTACTAACTATGCTAATGTCATATGTAAATTGTTAATTATTGCATAAACCATTGCATTTTCAAAATTTGCTCATACATAGGTAATTTAGTTTTATGTTTTACTCAGTCGCTTGCTACCCTTTCAGGAGTCTACTCGAGTCGGTTACATCATACGCAAGTCGTTATCAAATGTAAAGTTATTGTTGTTATTTTGTCGTTATTGTTTTTGTTTTTGTTATCGTTATTTATCATGACCTCGGAATACAGTAATCGGGAATATTACGACATGGTGATGTGTGTCGGGAGGTGTGATAGTGTAATAACTGAGGCTCGGGAATTATACCGGCAAAGGTATTCAAACCGTCCTCTTCCATCGTATCGGTGTTTTCGACGTTTTGTGTATTGAACGACCAAGAGGGCATTTTGAACCGTTTCTGTGACTGTGTGCCTACCTAAAATTAAAAGTTCAGAACTAAGTGTTAATTCTCTACGCCTTAAAAAATTGTATGACTGAAAAGCAAAGTGTAGGTAGGTAGGTACCTACATCTGTGCTTGTGTTCTAATTAATCTCGCTTGGATGTGCGCAATCGCGTACCTATACCACGGTAATAATATCTAACAGTAGTGTAACTTTATACAAACGGACGAAGCGCGAGCTATACCTACGCGCTCGGGTCTCGGCATGCGCTCGGCATGCAACAGTCGCGAATGTGCCGCAGTGACTAGCCGCAGGGCGTGTTGTTTTTTAAACAGTAAGCGATTGTTTTGATTAAAATAAGTTATGGCGAGGATCAATAGTAGAATATATTGTGCTGTTTTTGGTTGCATGAATTCGTCAATAACGCCCCCAGATAAAACATTTTTAGATTACCTTGAAACTCCGAAAGGTACTTACGTAAGACTATAAATAAAGTGGTACACGAGTAAACTAGGTAGGCGGTTCGTTTATGATACATACGGTAGGTACCTACGTTCGTGTTAAAACCTCGGGGTTGTAGGTTTTTGGAAACATTATTGAATTAAACGATTGATTGATTTTCATTTTTTAAACTAATCAAAAAACATTTCTTTTTATAGAACACTTCCTATTTCATTCACAACGTATTTTATTTGTTTAAATAAAAAATATACCCCCTTATTCATTTATTAAGTTAATCATCGTTGTTTTGTCTCTTTTTCTTAAATTCAAATTGACGTTTGTGTGACGTTGACAAAACAATATTTAACGAAATAATGCTTAAATAGTTTTTAGGAATAAGGGGGATCATATTTACAATCACAAAATACATTCACAAAACTAGATAGAAAGAAACTCAAAGTAGGCAGATGTAATTAAAATACTGTTGTAGGTGGGCAGCCCAGCCAAAGAAAATATACGCCCAGCCCTAGCGCGTGTTTACGTACCGCGCGGCTGTAGGCATTTATTTCAAAGATAGGGCCGAGTTACGATACTGTAGATATTATTACCGTGCCTATACCTACGAACAACGGCGCCGGCGCTATGAACATCAGAAAAGGTTAGTTGTTATTCGAACTAAATTTTATTTAACTAAACGATAACTAATTTATCTCGTCAGGGATTTAGATGTAAGTATTCCTAACATGAGACCTAAGCGGCCTAGTACTTTGACTAGGCCGACAAGTCCGTACCTACATCTGTCAATTCGGCCCAAGTAACGATAATAACATATCGTTACTTGGGCCGAAGAATAATGGTGATGTGTTTGATAACGAATTTAAAAGGGGTACCAGGGTTGACTAGGCCAGTATCATACTACTAACACACCTGTGGCTTCGTCGTTTATTATTTTTCTAAGACATTTTAAAATAAGCGAAAAAGGGGGAAATGCATAAAAATAAAAATTACTCCAATTTAAGGTAAATGCATCTATGTCAAAGGCGTAGAGGGATCTCGTTGCCAAGAGACGTATTTATTGCATTTAGCATTTAGATGAGTAGCGAAGAGATCTATGTTAGGTGTCCCAAACGATTGAACAATCTTTTTGAACACATTGCCATTCTGTGTCGATATTCATACGTCTGGATTCCTCATCCGCTCGGCATTATCCTTAGATTTTATATATGATGCAAAGACAAATCGACGGTCCCAACGTAAATTATCGAAACGCTAAATTCTATTTTTTTTTATTTGTTTAGTCTGCTCTTATTGAGGTATATTTTACACCCTGCTAAAAAGGATCGTAATTTCTTCGTTTTTGGCAAAAATTTCAATCGTAAAACATCGAAACACACTAATATTTCCACCGTAAATAATCGAAGGACTAGATTCTATCATTTACGCCGGAGCGGGTGGAGTGCGAGCGAGACGAAACTACCACTGTCGACAGTTTACGCTGCGAGGCGGTTAGTGAGCAACGGGCGACCTTGCGAGCAACGTGTATAGTGAAATTAGTTATAATTTTTGTTTCTTTAGATACGCTACAATGAGTAACTATAGGTTTAGTGGTTTAAGATCAAGAAAAATGCTTGATTTAGTGAAAATAGACAGTACAACTCAGCGCGAACATAATATTGAAATACCTAAAGCTGGTAAGTTACATATTTTTATTAGTTTTATTAAGTAGAAGTCTTTTAAGCTTAATTTAATAAAATTAAGTGACCAATATTTTTTTTAGTAGCAAATAATTATTATATGGCTTTTGATAGAACATCGTCTTAAAGAATCGAAACTGGCAGTTTCAATACTTTACGTCGAATTTAAACTTTGCCTTTGTATCGAAATTAAAAGTTTCGATTTTATACATCGATATTTTACTATGAAATTACATCGAAACGAGTAGTTTCATTATTTTACTAAGGAGTTTAATATATTGTTTTCTAAAGTTTAAAGTTTAAATAAGGAGTTTAAGTTAAATAATACAACGAAACTGTCAGTTTAGATATTAAACGACGGAAATTATGTTTATTTTTTTGTGTTTCGATACGTGACATGGATTAATTTCCTTTTTGTTTCAGATTCGCCGTTGCCCGCTGATTGTGATTTTGAAGCCAGCGAATGGGCTGCGTTGGAGGGCATCATTGAAGATGAACTATCATCTGATTACATTATATTATATTACATTATACTACAGCAGATTTTGAACTTTTGCAGACAACGATTACGCAGTTACCCACAAATTTAAACAGCGATAACGAATCTTTAATTTTAGGCAGCTCAGAACATACACCACTGCCGTCCCAACCACAAGATTTTAATTTTATTACCCAAGATCAAGTTGCAGACTCCGCCAGTAATAATAACTCCTGATTTCCACCGCTGCTGAATAAATCAGATAATCAGGTGCAAATTACATCTGCTGAAGTTCCCCCATCGCTCGCTAGTGTAAGTATCAATGTGCCTACAAACCAAATTGAAAATTCCAATCACGCTAAAACAAGAGCGTGTTCTCCAGTAATATCATTGGTAAATGAAACAAATAACGAAATACAACTTACAACTGTCGAGAGTCCAGTGCCAATTGCCAGTGTAAGCTCTTTAGTAACTATTTCAGAGTGTGATTCTCCTTGCACAGATAATAATTTACGAAAAAGGAAAAGCACATTTAAGACAAACCCCGGAAAAAAGAGAAAAAGCTGTACTGAGAAATGGATAGACAATAAACGCAAAGTATTATTAAATTCTGGTCAAGAGTACGTAACTAGAAAAGGAAAAGTTAAAGCAGACAAGAAGTTGCGACCGGTATGTTCCACTACATGTAAATTGAAATGTCACGAAAAATTCAATACATATATCAGGCAAAATAATATTTTGCCTGATATATGTATATATTAACTCAGTTTTGGCAACTGGGAGATCACTGTAAGTAATGGGAATACATAAATAAATTCAGTGAAAAAAATGACAAGAAAAGTACTACCACGGCGGGTCCTTCTCGACGAAAATGCACAACACAATATTTTTGCCACTACCATTTAATGATTCTGAATCAACGTCCTATAAAACAGCATGTTTGCCTCAAAAATTTATTTAAATACATTGTGCATCACTGACCAATTTATACGCACTGCTCATTCTAAATTAAATCAAGAAGGAATTACTATTTCCGATGACCGAGGAAAGCACCAGAACCATCGAATCGTACTTACTTCAGAAATGGTAAAAAGTGTATGTCACCACGTCGCTTCGTTTCAACCAGTCCCATTGCATTACACGCGACAAAGCACTTCAAAAGTTTATCTCGACAATAACTTAAGTATGACCAAAATGTTCTCTTTATACCAAGAATGGGATCAACTCACAACGTATGACAGTAAAACCTTGACTTTACGTCAGTATTCTGATATAGTGAACGAACACATGAACGTTGGTTTCTTTATTCCAAAGAAAGACATTTGTGACAAATGTCATTCATTTTCAAATGAAATCAACCCGACTGAAGATCATATAAACGCTCATTCTAACAACATTGAGAATAAGAAAATTGCCAGGGAATTTAAAGAAATTGACAAACATGTAGCTCAAAATTCCTCTGAAATAGTGTGCGCTACGTTTGATTTTCAAAAAATTTTGAATTCACCACATGGTGACGTTGGATTGCTCTATTATAAGCGAAAACTGTAATTTTATAAATTTACGATGTTGCTGCATCAAACAAAGAAGGTTTTTGCTATATGTGGACAGAATGTACAGGAAAAAGGGGAGCCAACGAAGTTAGCAGTTGTTTGATGATGTTCATGAAGACTCTGATAGATAAAGGAGCGAAGTCATTCTTGTTTTGCTCGGGCCAAAATCGTAACAGAGTTGTTTACTCCATGTACATGCTTTTAGCACGGTTGACATATCTCATAAATTTCTTGAAAAGGGCCACACCCAAAATGAGGGCGACAGCGTGCACGCTCTCATTGAAAAAGAATCCAAAAGAAAGATGATTTATACTCCTGAGCAGTGGTACGCATTGGTAAGGTGGGCTAAAACTGACCGCAAACCTTACAATGTCATAGAAATAACGCAACAAGATATATTTGATTTCAAGCCTTTGTTAGATTAACGTAATTGGAAGAAGGACACTACTAATAATAACGCAATGTGGAACAAAATCAAAGAGGTCAAGGTAGAGAAGACAGTACCTAATTGTCTTATCATTATTATTATTATTATTTTATCTTGTCTTTTATCATTGATATGCAGAAGAAACAGCGTGGGGGACAGAACGGAACCTTGAGGGACACCAGCGTTCACTGACATGAACCGCGAAGCGCATCCATCAGACAGGATACGGATTCTCCGCTCATGTAGGAAGCCAGCGACCCAGTTGCAGAACTGAGCAGGCAGACCGTATGCCGGGAGCTTGGAGAGAAGAGCTTTGTGCCAGACCTGATCAAAAGCCTGGCTATGTCAAGGCTAACATCCATCGACTTACCATGCTTGTCAATAGCCTCACCCCAGAGATGTGCAACGTACGCTAGAAGATCACCCGTTGATCGTTTCGGCCGAAACCCGTATTGGCGACCATGAATTATGGAGTGTTCTTCCAGGTAGTGGACAAGTTGTGATTGACAAGTGGACAAGAATGATTTTGAATTTGAATTTGAATTTGACCTACAAGTATATTTCATTATTCAATAAATAAAACACATTGATAACGAAAGTTAAGAAATTTAAATGTGCATTTTAATTGGTTATTCCATTAACCTGTCTATTATGTTGAATTTCTCATTGGCATACATAGTTACAAAATAGCTTGCGAGTTGCTATTATAACATTATTTGTCTAGTATATAATCACGGCATTGCCAAAAGATGATATTTTAAACACTCACCTGATTTACTACTCGATCGTCGTTTACGCAATTTTTTCTCGAGCTTACGTATTTTCTTGCGTATTGAATCATCATTATCCTTATTGTGCTTCCTTTTGCCCATATTGTTTGCAGAATAAATCACTTTAATTAAGGTTACGATGTTTCGATGCCCGAACACAAAAAGTGAATGACGTTGACAGCGCGGGAGACGGACACGTGCACTCTATTGGTAGGCACTAGAGGGCGCCTGTGTCAATACTGGTAGTATTGACACAGGCGCCCTCTAGTGCGTTTTATGTCTTTCTAATAAAAAATCTTTTTTTCGATAGCTCTAAATATGTGTTCGATGCCTGGTACATTAAAAAGTGAACCACCTTGTGAATATAAATCTCGAGGATGCAACGTCGAAGTACAATTAGATGTTTTGTCAAAATATTTGCAGTTGATAAAATGTGACCTTGTATATAAAAATAAAAAAAACACAAAACACAAAATACAAAACAAAAACAACACCATCCTCACTCAACCAAAGATATAAGTTCTTCTAACCCATCTAAGTCAAAAAACACCCACCGCACGAAGAAAAACTAACGATCCGACGAGAATTCGTAGAGGGTGATGTGTGTGTCGCTGGTATACCTCAGCACCAACTCGGTGTGAACCACGACTTCCACATCGGGACTCGGGTGGTCAGGGCACAGTAGGGGGTGGCCCACGGGTGCACCAAAACAGGCGACGTACTCTTCATAAGCATTTAGTCCCGGCGGGTGTAAGGGCGCGATATGGAAACAGGTCCACACCATGTTCTCGAGAGAACAGCCCGCAGCGGATGTGATCTCGATCAACACCAAAGACATGTTTAAAAAGTTGTAGAATGTTTTTGCTAGGACGCGTAGATGACAACTGAGGCTAATTCGTATTGAATAATTAAAAGAAATAAAATATATCAGCGAATGTAATAAGAAGCCTATATTACAAACAACTTACCTGTATCCAAAAAAGGAAAACCATTTCTCAGAACCCAGATCATATTGTATATGCTACGGCTAATAGCCGAAGTCCGGCTACACCTAATTATAGCCGGCTACAACTAGGTGCAGCTGGCCACATGCAGTTAAACTTAGATGTATCCCACTCATCTTCGGTTAGAACTAGGTTTAGCCTTCATCATAGCGGCTAGAACCAAGTGCAGCCGCACACCGGTGGTTAAACTTAGGTGTATCCTATTTATCATTGGCTAGAACTAGGTTTTCAGTTCAGTTAAGCATTTTGGTTTTGTGATGAGATTTTTATCTTGCGTTTCTCGATGGATTCGATTATATTGAAATAACAAAAGACGATTGTACATATTTTTTTATATCTCTTGCCTTATATTATTATTTGAACGCTCGGGGTCACCAGTTTAGGGTTATCTTTATAGTAAAGTCTTTATAGAAACACAACTGTCTTTTATTTCAACTCCGTACAAATGGTGCGTAACACGATAGTTAACCTTAACGCTATAGTGCGACTCTAATGGGCCCCGGTATACGCCTGGCGATGGCGTCTCCCCGCCCACCGCTATTTGCGTCGCCACGTGGGGAACGCTTACGCATCATAAAACGTTATCGCATGGTCCCTACAAGTTTAAAAAATTACTTCCCTATCAAAATGGCAAGCACGTAACTATAGATAAATCTATACACGATCAGTCCGTATGCGTACTGGCACAGTATATTATGGAACTAGCTAGTTAGTTAGGTCACTACGAAGTATACGCGAGTATTTGCGTGCTAGTCTTGTATAGATTGGAAGAATTTAGTAAAAAAGTGGTTTTCAATTTATACGCGATTAGTTTCACACCCCTGCGTTCTAGCCTTGTGCAGAATGGAAAGACGCCCCCCCAGTCCTCCGCCTTTTGCATCCAACCACTTCCCGCCTTCTTCAGGTCGTCAGGCCATTGAGCGGGTGGCCGGCCCACGCATCGCTTTGAGCGCGGTCTCCATTCGAGAACACGTTTGTCCTAACGGCCATCGGCTCTACAAAAAATATGCCCTGCCCATTGCCACTTCAGCAAGCAAATTTTTTCTGCTATGTCGGTGGCTTTAGTTCGATCATTTCACCTATATAGGGGCCCTGAAGTGAAAGGATCTGCGGGGCACGTGAGTTGTCCTTAGTTGGTTGTTCTGCTCGGAGGTTTTTATTGAGTAGGCTTTCAACATCTCCGGCACTAGTCTGGAGAACTAGTAGAGGCGCCCGCTAGATGCAATGTCTCCGGTTGAATCAGCCGCGTAGGATTTTGGAACTGATGAGGTGGCTGGATGGGTACTGAGAAGTGAGTGGGCTTACAACTCCGCCATTAAAGAGGACATTTGGTAGTCGACTTTAGAGTTGACGACCCGAGCAGTGGCAACTGCGAGTTGTACTCTTAGTGCAACGAGAAGTGAGCGAGTTTGCAGCTCCGGTAACCTATCTGGATATTAGGTAGTGGACTAAACGTGTCCACGGGGCGACTAGCTCGAGACACTAGTCTTAAAAGTACCGGATGAAGAATGCGCTTCGGCGCGTCCTGATCTAGCGTCATGACCTGACGTAGATGGTCCCTTGCGCTTGCGCAAGGATGTCTGACACGACATATACTCTAAGATCTGACGGTTGGTGGGAGGTGTCAGTAAATATATCGATTCAATGGATATTATAAAAACATTTAAATCACTCAAAATGAAGAACACAAGTGATTTGTGGGGCATATCTATAAAAGTAATTAAGAATATTATATATTCTATTGCACCATATCTTGCTGAAATTTTTAATAACTGTGTGAACAAAGGTATCTTTCCCGATCTTATGAAGTTTAGTAAGGTCATACCTTTGTTCAAATCAGGAAACAAAGAAGACCCCAGTAACTATCGACCCATTTCAATACTACCAGCTCTAAGTAAAATTTATGAAAAAGTTATATTGGAACAGTTGATATCATATTTTAACATTAACAATCTTATAATAGTAAACAATATGGATTTACAAAGGGTCGTTCTACTACTGATGCAGGTGTTGCTCTAATAAAACATATATTTGATGCCTGGGAGGAGTCTCAAAACGCCCTTGGAGTTTTTTGCGACTTGTCCAAGGCTTTCGATTGCGTTGAGCATAGGACTCTGGTGATGAAGCTACATTACTACGGTCTCAAAGATATCGCACTAAATTTAATCCAGTCTTATGTCAGCTCTAGAACACAGACTGTCGATATTAATGGAACTAAATCATCTGGTTCTCATGTAAAAATGGGAGTTCCACAGAGGTCCATTCTTGGTCCTTTTCTGTTTTTGATTTATATCAATGACTTGCCATTCTTTGTAGAGAACTTCTGTGAAATCGTATTTTTTTTTTTTTTATACATAGCACGGCAAATGACTCCAATTCACCTGATGTTAAGTAAATATGGAATCCAGATGCGACGACAACTGGTGCAGCGTGAGAACAGCGCAGCGTCAGTTATCCTCACTTTGCCGGCCCACAAGGTGCCTCTTCACGCCTCGTTTGAAGGACCCCATATCATAGGAAGGAGGGAAAACGTGTACTGGCAAACTATTCCATGTTTTGGAGGTGCGACAAAAAAACGAGTCACCAAATTTCTTAGTGCGCGATGGAATATTAGAGACAGTGAAGCGGTGACTCCGGAGAGCAGCACGTGTACTCCTATGGAAGAAGGGAGAAGGTGGGATGAGGTCAAAGAGTTCTTCAGAGCACTCGCCATGGTATAAGCGGTAAAACACACTGAGTGACGCAATATCTCTTCGCAATTGCAGAGTTTCAAGAGTATTTGTGACGTCTGCGTTGCCGATAATGCGTACAGCGCGACGCTGCAATCTGTCCAAAGCATCGAGAAGGTACTTTGCGGAACCGTCCCAGATGTGCGAGCAATACTCCACGCAAGACCGTACCTGTGTCTTGTACAAAAGGCCCAACTGGTCAGGCGTAAAGAATCGCCGCACCCTGTTCAGAATACCGAGTTTTCGCGAGGCTGTTTTGATCACGGCTTCGATGTAGTCCTTTTGGTTCAGATCGCAGCGAATCGTCATACCGAGCATGTTGATACTGCTCTGCAGGCTTAGAGATGTACCCTGAAGAGTTGGAAGGAGAAGGAATGGTGACTTTTTTGCCGTGAACGCACACACCTGTGTTTTCTTGGCATTGAACTCAACAAGATTATTGGAGTCCCATTTAGATATGAGGTCCAATACCCGATCGAGCTCAATGACAAGATTCACTCGGTTAACTTCGGTTTCGACCCGCCCAGCCGCTGGGTGACCGTTATATCCCCCATGCACTGTGCTATCATCTGCATAGCAATGAATATTTCCAAGTGGAAGCATATCATTGATATGCAGAAGGAACAGCGTGGGGGACAGAACGGAACCTTGAGGGACACCGGCGTTCACTGACATGAACCGCGAAGCGCATCCATCAGACAGGACACGGATTCTCCGCTCATGTAGGAAGCCAGCGACCCAGTTGCAGAACTGAGCAGGCAGACCGTATGCCGGGAGCTTGGAGAGAAGAGCTTTGTGCCAGACCCGATCAAAAGCCTTGGCTATGTCAAGGCTAACAGCCATTGACTCACCACGCTTGTCAATAGCTTCACCCCAGAGATGTGCAACGTACTGTTAGAACGAGCCTTGCGGTTAGGGTTTTAAAAAAAAGGAATTAAAATTAAACACGGAACATTGGATTTTGTAAAACTAGCAGCCGCTTTGGAGGTTGGAACAAGACTGGCGTATGAAGGAGCGGGCATACGGGTGAGGGGTGTGTAATGCTGAGTGTGCGAGGCAAGGATGTGGGATAGGCGAAAAGATATACATATACTATCTATAACACCTCCCAGGGGTAGACTAAACATCGGGGTTTAAATTTCGATGTTTAGGAAAAGTGAGAAAAAAAGAAAAGGAGAAAGAGAAAAGGGGAGAAAGATAGAGAGAAACTAAGAAAAATAGAGTTTGTTACACATTTCTTCGGATACTAGGATATGGGATGTTTTCTATTTCAGGGTTAGGCTTTATGACTTTCATAGGAATAGCGGGTTCAGAAGTTGAGGTCTGTTCAGAAGTTGTTGGAGTGGTTATAGGAAGAAGGTAGGTAGGACGGCTGCGTGATTTAATACATAAGAACATTTTATATATACAGAATAAAGAAACTACACAAACTACTATAATAATAATAACCAAAACTGAGTAATGAGTCCCGTATTTAATAATTTGATGTTGGTTAATGATAGAGTCTGCTTGATTGGATATTGATTTTAAGTTTGCTTTGGTTTCTAATGTAAAAATATCGAAATTAACATTCTGCAAGTTCAAAGGGGGCTCGTTACTCATTACTGTCTTAAATTTATCTAAAGTGCAACAAGAGTCATTAATAATGTTAAAGTCGGAGTGAATTACAGTTGCATTGATTCTAAAATTATTAATTTTAGGTATTAATTTAGTGCTTTTACAATAAGATATACAGTTTTTAGGAGTAGTCAATATTCCGGTACCTACTATATTTATTTCTACAATTCTTTGGTTAGGACATTCAATATATAGTTTGTTATTTTGAGATTGTACATATATCCAGTTGTTATTGTGAAGTGGTTCCCATAGGTCTATGTGTCCATGAATGAAATCGGTTTTGCACTGCAATGGTAACACTTTAATCACTTTTGTGATTAATTCACTTTCGCAGCTTGGGTTTACACTGGTTGGAAACACGGCCATGACGTCACAAATGTATCCGCGGGAATTTATCGCTATACATTCTTTTAATGAATTGAGATTACAATATTCTGATTTATCTTTGGTCATTGCTATGTATCTATTGCTAGGTAGTATATAAGTAAAAGAGTTTGGTTTTACATTGTCATGTGGTGTAGGTAACGCTATATTATGGAACAGATTGAATTCTTTCGGGGATACTAATGGTATTCTTAAAATAAATATGATTTTGTTGCTTAAACTATAACACATTATACTAGATACATTCATTAATGTGTGAATATTACTTATCGCTAAACTTACAGGTAACTTAAAGTCTACGGGTATATATCTATAGTTATCGATTAATTCTTGGTATAACTGTCTAGGGGATAATATAGCCGGATGCAGGATATTTTGGCTGCTAAGTATAATGGCACTTGTTATGTCTTCCAATCGAAACGATAATGTCAATAATGATGCTTCTAAATTATTCAGAATATAATTTATGTTTGATTTTACAATCAATTCATTGGAAATTATTGTTAGATTTTTTAATTTTAAGGTGAAAGCGTCAACAGCTTGGTTAAGGCTAGCTTCGTTAAGTTTTATGGTATGTAGTGTATCATTAAGTTTTGATAGAGTCGAAGATGTTATCAAAATGTTTTCTTTCATTAATGATGCCAGCCTCTTCTCATTATTTTGTATATTTCTGATGGCGTTATCATATTTGATACCGTCGTCTTCATCTAGGGTTCCGAATATAGTTTTAGAAAGAGAGCCAATACCACTTATCCATGCTCCTCGTTTGATTCTTTTGTCTACTAAATGAGAGATAGACGAATACTCTAAAACTATGTCGTGATATCGAACAGTTAGAGGTTGAAGTATATTAAAGCATTCTAAATTGTATGAATTTTGATTTTTTATTTGATTGCATATGTAACGCAATGTACCTAGTATTGAGTTGATGTTTTGAATGTGAGGTTCAATATATGAGATGTCAAGTGGAGTCACTATATCTAAGTGGCTTACACGAATTTTGAGTTCACCAATCGGGTCAAAGTATATACCGGAGCTCGAGTTGATTTCCCGGACAAAATCCGGATGACCCTGGACCAGAATGCTGTAATGAAAAGAGATATTCTATAGTATATATTTGTTAGGTATATACGATATATTATGTATGCAGTCTATACTTATGGAGTACTAGGAAAGACACCTGCCAATTTAACTTCGTCGTAGTGATGTTTAACATGGCGTCTATTTATAAGAAGGGTTAAAGTGTTGTTTCCATTAATTGCGATCACCTTATATGGACCCTTCCAGATAGGAGATAAGGCTTTTCTGAGTCTTAGATGATTTTTGAGATAGACGTAGTCACCTACTTTGTATTGAATTGATTTTGATTTATTATCATAATAGTTTTTTGATCTTTCTTTAGATTGTTGGATATTAATGGATGCCTTTTCCCAGGACAATTTAAGGCGGTGTTGGAGCATCCTTACGTACTCGGGATAGGAAGAAGTGTCTTGGTTGTGCACGGAATCTGGAATGAATGTTTTGTGTCCGAATAGGAGTTCATATGGTGTGAAGTTAGTAGTGCTATGTATGGCCGAGTTATAGGCCAGAATAGCGGTATAGACATATCGGGGCCAATCATCTTGATTTTTTTGTTGACATATGATTTTAAATATTCTTTGAGAGTCGAGTGACTTCTCTCTAGGGCACCTTGTGTTTGGGGGTGATAAGGACTTGACCATAATTGCTTTATTTTTAGGAAACTGCAGGTTTTTTTGAAGAGTTCGGCAGTGAAGTTTGTTCCTTGATCGGTAAGTATGGTTTTAGGAATCTCGAACAGGGATATGAAGTGAACGAGGCAGTCCGTTGTTTCGAAGAGGATAAGCTGCTGAGAACTTAGTGAGGTCATCTTGGAGAGTCAATATATATTTTAATTTAGCAGGTCCGGATTCTGGTAAGGGGCCAACAATGTCTAAGGCTACCCTTTGGAAGGGGCTGGTAGAAGTAGTGGTAATTTGCATCGGCGCGCGATTGAGTTGTCGGAGAGCTTTGTTCTTTTGGCATAAGGAACAACTTTTGATGTAATTTTCTACATCGCTTCTCATGCCTTTCCAGTAGAATCTCTCTTTGATGCGGTTGAGCATTCTATTACAACCTAAATGCCCTGCGATCGGGAGATCGTGATTATCTTTTAAAATCTTTTTAATTTCGCTAAGAGTTGGATAAGTAATGTTATCGTGGTATATGTTTACTTGGATATTTGTATTGTGGAAGAGGTATACTATCATATTGTATAATTTTGCAAATATTAGTTTTTCAAATGGATTTCTGAAGTCTGAGATGGCAATTTCTGAGATACTGTCTTCTCCTGTTGTTAAATGGGTTTTAATATTTTTTAGAGTTTGGTAGATTTCAGGATAGGTGCACTCATCGAAATGATGCACCTTAGTGAAGATAAGATAAGTATTTTTGTTAGGATCAGATTGGATTTTTTCAAAGGAATAGAGTCGTTTTTCTTTATAGCGCGTCTCATCTGACATTTTTTCTAAAATTTCAGGTAAGTATGGATTGGATTCATCATAGTCTATTGATGTAGGGATGAGGATATTCTTACAGTGGGTTTTCGCGAGGGATTGGTTATGTTCAATGATGATGGTATTAAATTGATTCTTTTTGTCACTAATTTCTTTTAGGAATTTGGAGTACTCGTCGTTGGTGTAAGTATCATCAGGAGCTGGAGGAGAGTCGCAAGCTTGCGTGGGAGAATTGGGATCGTGAGTTGGGTTTGGTCTAGGAGATTGTAAAGGTAAGTTTTCAGGACTCAGTGGGGCTTGCAAGCTTTCGGGATGCAGTGAAAGTTGTTCAGGTAAGTGATCTCGGATTTCAGGGTTTGAGGTAGTAGGTATAGCAGGGTTTTGAGTTGGAGTTGAAGGAGTTGGTACAGGTGAGTTTTCTTGATTAATAGACGCTAAAGGGTCATTAGATTTAGGAGATTTTATTCTATCGACTCTAGCAGGATCAGTGGGGCTATAGTTGAATGGGAATTCATCGGTATCATCTAGCAGATCTATGCAAGGTAAGCTACTGCTGTCATAGTCAGGTGTGGTAGGGATATTGACGCCTAAATCATCAAGTGTCAATGGACTGAATAGGTGGGGTCTATTATCGTTATTAGCATCGGTAGAGTCGGGATTAGTATTTTGTTCCTCAGATTGTTTTGGAATGATGGGGTTTACAGGATGACGGGAAAGAGCGTCTGCGGCGGAGTTAAGTCTTCCTTTTCTATAAAGGATCTCATATTCATACTCTTCAAGCTTTAGTCGCCAACGTTGCATTTTGCTACTCGGGTCTTTGTGATTGAAGAGCCACTTTAGTGGTCGATGGTCTGTGATAATTTGAAATTTTCGGCCATATAGGTATGGTCGAAATGTTTTACAACCAAAAATGATTGCTAGAAGTTCTTTTTCTGTGGTACTGTAGTTCATTTCACTTTTATTTAGAGTACGAGATGCGTATGCGATGGGACGATCTTGGCCGACAGGACCCTGAGATAGAACAGCGCCAACGGCGTAATTAGAGGCGTCACACGTAAGTATGAATGGTTTAGTGAAATCGGGATAGCAAAGAACAGGAGCAGTGGTTAGTTTTTGTTTTAGAATGTCGAAGGCGACTTGTTGCTGGTTTTCCCAATTAAAATGGGTGTCCTTTTTCAGAAGTAAGGTTAAAGGTTTGGCAATTTTAGAGAAATCAGAGATGAATCGGCGGTAGTACGAGACAAGGCCCAGGAAAGATTTGATATCCCTTGGTGATCTAGGAGTCGGGAAGTTTACAACAGCTTTGATCTTGTCAGGATTAGGTTTGACTCCGTCAGATGATATGATGTGACCAAGATAGCCGACCTCGCGCCTAAGGAATTCGCACTTGTCAGGTTGCAGTTTAAGGTTGAATTGGCGAAGCCTTTGGAATATAGTGGCTAGATTCTGGATCATAGTTTTTAGATCGAATGAATATGAGACGATATCATCGAGATATACGAAGCAGCGGATACCTTGTAGGCCAGATAGAGCGGTATTCATTAACCGTTGGAACGTAGAAGGTGCGTTTTTTAAGCCAAATGGCATGCGCTTGAACTGGAAATGCCCTTGGGGTACACTAAAGGCAGTTTTTTCGGCATTGTTTACCGGAATTTGATGGAAACCGGAAGCTAGGTCCAATGTAGAAAAATATTTACTGTTGCCTAGTTGGTCTAGAATTTCAGTGATCTGTGGGATAGGATAAGTGTCACCAATCGTGACATCGTTTAATTTTCGGTAGTCGATAACTACGCGCCATTTTTGCACATTTGAGGCATCCATCTTTTTAGGTACAATCCAGATAGGAGAGGACCAAGGAGATATGGATGGTTCTATTATTTCTTGCTCAAGCATCTTCTTCATTTGTTTGTCGACTTCTTTTTTATGGACTTCCGGGAATCGGTAGGATTTAGTATTGATAGGTTGATCTGTGGTTGTTTTAATGTCATGTTTAATGGCATTAGTGTGAGTTAGTTTTTCATCAGGAAGATGGAAAATGTCAGAGTAATCAGTGCAGAGTTGGAGGAGAGCATTGGCTTCTTTGTCGTTGAGGTGGTCTATACGAAGAAGATCTAGAACTTGAAGGGTTCTTTCAGCAGAGTTTTTATTCTCAGGACAATGATCGGAATGGTTGACGGGAGTGGTTTCATTATGATCGATAGGTGTCATTTTAGAAAGTTTAAGGTTAAGATCAGTTTTTATTATTATAGGGGATTCAGAGAGATTAGCGACTGTTAAGTTTACTTTATTATTTCCTTTTACCTTTACTAGACAGTTGGCAATAAGAAGGTTCTCATGTGGTTTTTCGTCGAGAATGAGTCCTTCTTTAAGTTGAGGATTGGAGACAGTGGTTTCTATTACTTTCTCAGTGCGTGCAGGAATTACATAATAAGGTTCTGAGAAATGAATGTGAGCATAAAAGTTTTTAAGTTTTAATATGCTAAACGTAAAGTCGATATTTCCTTGAGATTCTATGAGGAAGTCATTACCAATGATACCATCGTATGGGAATTCTAAATTGCTTACTACGTGAAATTTATGAGTAACGTGGTATTTGGGGTTTTTGTCATTAAGGAATAATTGTAAATTGAAGGA
The DNA here is from genome assembly GCA_963082485.1 of Eudonia mercurella. NCBI lineage: Eukaryota > Metazoa > Arthropoda > Insecta > Lepidoptera > Crambidae > Eudonia > Eudonia mercurella. Next base: position 159,624 of record CAUJAO010000001.1, read on the forward strand.
CCCTGAAGTTGGGATAGTGTCACTTTGCGATGTGGTAGAGGTGAGCCCTTTTAAATAGAGGATTTCTTTTAGGAGTGGAATATTAGGTTTAAGAACTGTGTCTTTGACGAAACTAATAAAAGAACCGGTATCTATGAGGAGTGTCAGCGGAAGTTCTGACGCTGCACTATTTACTATTATGTATGGTAATGATTTTTCTGACGGGTCGAAAGAGATTTCGTAAATCTCCATGGGATTAATAGATTTAATATTTAGTTTAATAGATTTAGCAATGACTTCGGTAGGTTTGGTATTGGACTCAGTGGATTTAGTAGATTTGGTATTGGATTCAGTGGATTTAGTAGATTTGGTATTGGATTCAGTGGATTTGGTAGTGGGTTTAGTAGGTTTGATATTGGATTCAGTGGATTTAGTATATTTGGTATTGGATTCAGTGGATTTGGTAATGGGTTTAGTAGGTTTGATATTGGATTCAGTGGATTTAGTATATTTGGTATTGGATTCAGTGGATTTGGTAATGGGTTTAGTAGGTTTGATATTGGATTCAGTGGATTTAGTAGATTTGGTATTGGATTCAGTGGATTTAGTAGATTTAGCATTTGGTTTATTTGATTTAGTGGATTTGGTAGGATTAGTATTTGAATCAGTGGATTTAGTGGTGTCTGTGTTATAAAGGCGTCTCGTGCGACACCCGAACGAGACGGTTTCTAGTTTAAATTAGCCAAGTTGTCAGGGTTGCAGTCGATCTCATCATGGCCTTCCTCCTGTCCTTCGGTGAAGGTGATTCGTCGCAATTGGCTGGAATTAGAAGTTGAAGGTTGAGGCCCAGATTGGCCTCTGAGTCGATTGTTGTACTCTCTTTTACGGCACTGTTCGATGTTGTGCCCTGGGAACTTGCAATATCTACAGATAAGGTTCGAGTTAGTAAATCCGCGGGATGCTGGAACCTGGGTGTTAGGATAATTTCTATTTGGTTGCGAGAATGTATTACGGATTTGAGTAGAATTAGAAAGGCGTTGAGTTCTATTGAAGGGCTTACTATCGGTCGGAACATTTGTTTTATATAATGTTTTCTGTATTCTTTCTTCCGAAACTGAGAAGTTAATGGCTTCGTTTAAAGTTTTTAGTGTTTTACACCTAATGATGTTAGAAATTCGTGGGTGGAGACCGATAAGGAAATGATGTAAAGCTAATTCGTCCATCGCAGCACAACGACCTGGAAGCTCTTTTACTTTGCTGTTATTTAATGAAATTTCAGTGAGTAGTTGCGATAATAACGTTTCGATTCGGAGAGCAAACTGGCTTACGTTCTCGGTCGGAAGCTGCTTGCTTTCTTGTAACTCCATTAGGAGGTGTGAGGAATGTTTGCGGTCACTGAATTGAGTTTTAAGAAACTCTTTAAGCTGGTCCCAATTTGAGAACTCTTTAATCGAGCAAGCAACTTCCGCCTTACCCTGTAATTGACATAATATATACTTAAAAAGAATAAGCTTTTGTTGGTTGGTTGCTAAATCGTAAGCGTTGTTACAATTTATTATAAAAGAATTTAAAGTTTCTCTGCTGCCATCGTAAGGCTTTATAAATTTTAAAAGAATACTAAGATCTAGCTCTGTTGAAAGGGAAGGGGGAGTCCTTTTCCCTTTTCCTTTTTGTTTTTCGACTGGGCTAATGGCCCTTTCATCATCTGTATCAGCTGGTAATTCAGTGTATGACGGAATTTGCAAAGTTGGATTCGACATATTTAGATTCGGACAACAAAATAGTAAAGAATATAAAATACAAACTTAGTCTAGTTATTGTTATAAGTTTAAGTTCACACTCGCAACGAATGTGAATAAAAATAGAACACGATTAGAACACGACAAAACAATTAATAAAATAATAGTACGACTTACAATACGCGGAACGCAGCTACGGCTACGATAAGGTTCATTGCGGCCAGATATGGTAGAGTTTCTTAGAACGCTGCAACAATGTTGCGGCCCACTGGCGATGTATTCGAGACGGTTGCGCGATTAAGGCGTCCTTGTTGATGTAGGAGGATCGCAGGTTTGATGCTAGGCGTACTGAACACGGCGATGAAAAGGTGAGTTTGCACAGGACACGGAGATGAGTGATGATGAGTTGACACTGGACGCAGTGACGAACTGGCACAGGACACAGGTTTGATTGTACGGGATACAGAGGAGAGTTTGTACTGGGTACAGATGTAACTTTTCACTGGACACAGAGTTACGCTTTCGCCGGACACAGGTAAGCTTTCACTGGACACAGAGTTAGGTTTTCACTGGACACAGAGGTAACTTTTCACTGGACACAGAGGTAAGTACTTACTGGACACAGAGTTACGCTTTCCCGGACACAGGTAAGATTTCACTTGACACAGAGTTAGGTTTATTTAACAGGTTTTAATAAAATTTGTAGTTGTAACACTTCGGAACGGAGACGGACCGAGGACCCTATTTTTGGATCCCTTTATGCTGCCACCAATGTTAGAACGAGCCTTGCGGTTAGGGTTTTAAAAAAAAGGAATTAAAATTAAACACGGAACATTGGATTTTGTAAAACTAGCAGCCGCTTTGGAGGTTGGAACAAGACTGGCGTATGAAGGAGCGGGCATACGGGTGAGGGGTGTGTAATGCTGAGTGTGCGAGGCAAGGATGTGGGATAGGCGAAAAGATATACATATACTATCTATAACAGTACGCTAGAAGATCACCCGTTGATCGTTTCGGCCGAAACCCGTATTGGCGATCATGAATTATGGAGTGTTCTTCCAGGTAGTGTACAAGTTGTTTATTTAAAATACGTTCCATGATTTTGCACAAAACTGAAGTAACGGCTATGGGGCGGTAATTAGATGGGTCTGACCGATCTCCTTTTTTGGGGACCGGTTGCACATTAGCTTCTCTCCAAGATTCCGGCACACAACCAGAAGAGAGCGAGAGACGGTAAAGGCGCGTTAACACGGGGGACAACTCCGCTGCACACATTTTCAGGACTATTGCTGGGATGCCATCAGGGCCATTAGCTTTCCGGACATCGATTGACTGCAGCTCCGCACGGACATCACACTGCCTGATTTTAAAATCAGGCATTGTGTGGCCACAGTGAGGAATTGAAGGTGGCTGTGCATTGCAGTCATCGATTCGGGAGTTAGCTGCAAAGAGTTTGGCCAGGAGATCGACCTTCTCCTGCGGCTTGTGAGCTAAAGTCCCGTCAGGACATCTCAGTGATGGCAGCGAGGGTTGGCAGAAATTTGATTGCACGGCTTTGGCCAGACGCCAGTAGCTACGGCTGCCCGTAGGATGCGTCAGTAGTTCTTGGCCGACCCGTGCAACGCGCTGGGCATCCGCTCTAATGTAGGCTCTTTTGCAAGACTTGGTGGCATTATTATAGGCTGCTTTCAGCGAGCGAGTTTCGGGATCCCCAAGAGCTTTACCTCTGATCCAAGCGCGGTATGCCGCCTGCCTGTTATCGACAGCGTTGGCACACTCACGGTTGAACCATCGGTTGCGCCGGCCTTTGCTGACGAGATAGGAGTGCGGAATATAGTATTCCATACCTAACACTATCTCATCAGCAACTGCAGTCGCACTGGCTGTCGGGTCCTTCCCACTGAAGCAGCGCTGCCCCCAAGGAACGGATGCGAAATAGTCCCGCATACCATCCCAATCTGCCGACGAGTAGTGCCAAATTTGGCGTTTCGATACCGCTGAAGGCGGTAGCGGGGCCAGAGGCGCTTTGCTGGATACCAAGCAGTGGTCCGAAGATCCTAAAGGAGCTCGAACTTCCACTCGGTAACCAGCTGGGCGACTCGTCAGCAGAAGGTCCAGCAAAGAGGGCGCGTGACCGACTATATCTGGGATCCTGGTGGGCTGGTTCACCAGTTGAGTCAGGTCGTGCGTGAGAGCGAATGCGTGGGCAGTTCTACCAGCATGGTCAGTTTTGGAGGAGCTTAACCACAACTCGTGGTGAGCATTGAAGTCCCCCAAAAACACCAATTCCGCCGAAGGAAACCGCTCCTGCGCTTCATCTGCCACCCGACTAAGGTGTTCTATAAGTCGAGTTGTCTCCATGTCGCCATTATGTGATCGGTAGACGCAGACGTAGACACGGCTATGAGAGCCCAAGTCAACGTGTACCACAAGGAGGGAAAAGGAAGGGTCCTCCAGACAGCGCAGACGGCGACAGCAAACGTCTGTCCGAACAAACAAGCAAACTCCGGCTTTGACTTTAAAGGATTCTTCAAGCACAAAGCCGGGATAGTGCAGGTAGGTGGTGTCAGCTGGACAGATTATTTGTGTCTCCGTCAAAAACAACATTGCTGGCCGTGCCGTCTCAAGATGGTGGTGGACGGCATTGAGGTTTGCATGGAGTCCGCGGATGTTAGCGAACTCGACCTCAAACGGTATGGTTGTGGTGGGGGTGTGCACCGCTGTATTACCAGTTTTTGTTTTAGGCGCTGTCATGGTGGAGAGAAAGAGGGAGGCGTGAGTCGAGGAAATGCTACCGCGATGCAAATAGTCAAAGTGCAGCGGCCTGTTTCACCAGGGGTCTGCCTAAAGTTGAGTATCATTAACCCGCCGAACGGAAGGGCCCCCGAACCCCCCCGGGAATGGCCGCCGGGACCCCACCTTCCGGTCACCAACCGGCACGACGGGCCACCCCGAGATTATGCGTGGCATGGTGAGGCAGCCTCACGAGTTGGTTAGGCTCGCTTGGGCCCCTGTACTGTGCCACGGGCGGCCAGCGGGACAGCCGTTTCTACGGGTCTCCCTGGTCGGCGGGTTAACAAGGTCTTCCTGGCACTGGTTAGACGGAAGCCTTCACAGACCAAATGCATCGCAGCACCATTCACTCGAGCTCTGGTTATACGCTGGCTGATCCCGAAACGCGACCGACAAGCGGTCACTTGACGGGTTTAACACCATGCGTACGGTGGTCACTAACCAGACGGGGCAAGCCCTACCACGCACTGGAGCATATGGGAGCTCTAAATTCCGTTAGTCGCCTCTTACGACACCCACCGGAGGAGAGGGGCGGTGAATTGTATTCTTTCTCCGTCACCGCACGGATACTATTACTACACGGTATTATTTGCAGTATGATACTTCACTCATTTTTAATGTAACTAGGTGTACTGTATGACATTGTAAAAAATTCAACTGGTAAATGGTGTTTTTGCAAACTAATTATTTTTTTTTTCTCATGTGATTGTCCTTTATATTATGTGTTTTTTATTTGTGATGGAAAATGTCCTTTTATGATAGGGCATTTTCCAATATTTTTGACGATGTAAGGGAGAAAAGATCTGGACACTTGCTGAGTTTCTTGCCGGTTCTTCTCAGTACAAGATCTCCCGCCCAGAGTAGACTTACGAACCGATGGCATAATGACGTTCATAAGAGCTATTTGTAGCCTAAACTGAATAAATGATTTTGAATTTTGAATTTTGAATTTAGTATAAACTTTGAAGTCGTGTGTAGTGGGTTGTACTGAAAGATTGATAATAGTTTTGAGCATTATATGAGTACCTCTTGCTGGTGTTTAGATCCTGGCTTTGGAGTACAACATGGAGAATCCGAAGCAGTTCGTCGGCTTGTTCGGGCTGTTCAACGTGGGCATGTTCTTCATCATAACGCTGTACGCGGTGGTGGGCGTGTTCGGCTACATCACCTACGACAGAAACATCATGGCCTCCATCACGCTCAACCTGCCGCAGGATCATAAGTTAGTGGCTCCGACACGCACTCTCTTTCAATTTATACTTAGTTTATGGTTACTTGGTGGCTCACGACCTCACCAAATACTGCAAATTTTTTTGTTGTGAAAAACGGCAAGCGCGCCCACTGCTGGAAAGTGGTGATTGCCACCCATGGTCAATTGGACATGGACTATTAAGTTTAACAAAAATATGATTTAATTATCTACGCCTTGGAAACTGATGATTTTATTCAAAGGGTGTGGGGGTGCGATGGTTAAACGTGTCAGTAAAGCCAATTCAAAAGTTCTCTTAAACCTAACCGTTCACGTTCAGGAGAACACCCACCAGGTTTGACGTTAGTCAGTTTTTATTTGTCCTAGTGTATATTAAAGTATTAAACTATGACAACTATGACACTTCTATCGACACCTGTGCCATTCAGTAATGAGACTTTGTAAACCCATTAGTCTGTTTGCCTGCGCGTAACTGACACTTATCTGATATATTTTTTACAGGAAAGCTCAAGTTTCAAGGATTGTAATCGCGATTGCCATATTATTTTCGTTCCCGCTACAGAATTTCGTTGCATACAACATCATGTGGCGTAAAGCTCAAAAGAAGATACAGGACTCACAAAAGGTCGTCGTGGACTACTCGATGCGAGTGCTGATGGTGTTGATACCATGTGAGTGCTCGCGGGGATTTTGATATAGATGGACTCGCGTTTTAGCCACAATTTCGGTTTGATTTTTTTTACATAAACATTTTCTTTTACATTGTGTGCTTTGATAAGTTGATAGATTTTGATAAGTTTTTGTAATGTATGCCAACTTTCGCTATTAGATTTATTTATTTATTTATTTAATTCAATTTACAGTACACTTACAGTATTGCTTACTAAAACGTACACTGTGCAGTTAAGTATAATAAATTCAAAATTCAAAATTCAAAATCATTTATTCAGTTTAGGCTACAAATAGCTCTTATGAATGTCATTATGCCATCGGTTCGTAAGTCTACTCTGGGCGGGAGAACTTGTACTGAGAAGAACCGGCAAGAAACTCAGCAAGTGTCAAGCTCTTTTCTCCCTTACAGCGTCAAAAATATTGGAAAATGCCCTATCATAAAAGGACACTTTCCATCACAAACAAACACAAAAAAAGGACAATCACAACACCCAAAAATACAAAAAAAAAAATAATAATAATAATAAGTTTTGCAAAAATTACATCAGGTACCTACCAATTTCAATTTTCACAATTTCATACAGTACTAATAAAAGTCAAAAATTATCTAAGAAAACAAAGTTAAAGTATACGAGTACAATAATAATAAAATAAGATAAGTAAGCAAGAGCAGACCTGCCTCCACAGGAGGCACCCGTTCACGAGTATGACATATGAATCAGCCATCGCTTCACTCAACCATATTTTAGGGAATGTAACGACCCGACGCACATGCCACCACCGCAGAGACAATAAAGAGAGCATGCCACACTCAAGCTACTCTAAATAAGAACTCAATGAATTGTTTAACGCAACATAAATATTGTTTGTAAACTGTAGGACACTGCTGATAAAGGCTATCATATCAGCGCTAAGATATTAAAGTATAATGATTGATACAAATAAAACAAAATGTGGATTTTTTATTATAACCAGGCTGCTTTATCATCTAAATATTCTTTGACTGTATAATAACCTTTCTTAAGTAAAGAAGATTTTACATGATTTTTAAACTTATGTAATGGTAAATCTTGTACAGTACTAGGTATTTTATTATAGTAGTGTATACCTTGCCCCAAGAAAGAGCCAAGAACCTTTTGCAGTCTGAATAGTGGCATTACAAGTTTTTTCTTATTTCTAGTATTGATATTGTGTATATCACCGTGTTTAGTAAATGAGTTGATATTGCAACGCACAAAGACTATGCAATTATAAATAAACTGAGATGCAACTGTAAGAACACCAATTTCTTTAAAAATAGTTCTTAGAGTAGTTCGGGAACCTAGTCTATAGATGGTTCTTATTGCTCGTTTCTGCAAAATAAATATAGTTTCAACATCAGCCGCTGTAGCCCACAGTAAGAGGCCATACGACATGACACTATGAAAATAGCTAAAATAAACTGTTCTAGCAGTATCAACGTCTGTCAATTGTCTTACTTTTCTGATGGCATAAGCAGCAGAACTTAATAATATAAATATATATAAGGGTCTTAACAAAAAGACCCAATTACAAAAAAGTTTCAACTACCTACTTAAATAGATACTTTATGCACTCACACAAAACGTAAGACTTTTGCGTAAGTACATCGGCCTCCGGGATCTGCTGAAGATGTAAACAAGTTAATGACCCTTGCTGTCGGGCCATTACATCCACGACGCGTTTGGACTCCCTCCAGATCGGCGAACAGGCGCGCGCGCCGGCGAGGTGCTACGTCGCCCGCCCCACCGCTCATGTAGCTCTTTGGGACGATTAATTTAAAATTTGCTACCACTTCCATGCCATCGATTTTACCTTGTAAGATCGCATGGTAGTGTAGTGCTAGTGCTAGCTTCCTCCGTAGAACGAGTGTATCCTGCCCCGTCATACCCGAAACGAACAGAGAAGGATATAGGTATGGGTAGTAAGCCATACATTCGCCTATACATGAATCGTAAAAACTTCCTCTGTAGTTTTTCAATCATATAGCAATACTTGTGCTCATATGAATCCCAGACAATTGCGTTGTACTCCAGTTTACTCCGAACATACGCGTTGTACAAAAGAAGTGGTACCCTATTATCTTAAACTGTGAACTTATCTGCATTATGTATCCTAGTGTTTTATTTGCACTTTTACACATTTTGTCAATATGCTTCCTAAAATCAAGGCGAGAGTCCATAATGAGGCCTAAGTCATGTATTGTTTCGTCCTCCTGTAAGTTAGTGCCATTCAGTATATATGTGTTATTCAAAGTGGCCCTCTTTCTACTGAAAATTACAACCCTACATTTTAATTCATTAAACTGCAACTGATCTCACTGGCCCAATTTGCTACTAAAGTAATATTACGCTGTAAGAGCTCCGCGTCAAAAGAATCGCCGACAGCATGATAAAGTTTCAGGTCATCTGCAAATAATAGACACCTTGCAGTTCTTATTACTTGAGGCAGATCATTGACCATAATTAAAAATAAAGTGGGACCCAAAGTACTACCCTGGCTCACACTAGAACGGATGTAATAAAAGTCAGAGCGATATCCCGCTACTTGCACAAATTGCTGTCTTTTACTCAAATAGCTGGCAAAAAGCTTGAGAAGTTTTGGAGTAAAACCCAGGGATGAACATTTTTGGAGCCGAATATCGTTGTTAACTAAATCAAATGCCTTTTTGATGTCGGAATAGGCTACATGGATTTGCTTCCCATTGTCCAACGCTCGATGTACATAATCAACAAAGTTTATGTGGTTAGTCACAGTGGATCGTTTTGAACGGAATCCATGCTGCGAGTCATCAAGCCAGAGCTGTCTGCTGCCTGATATTCTTCTCCAACACTGATTCCAACACTTTCCCAAATACGGACAATATGGCAACGGGTCTAAATTGCTGAACATCTGTTCCAGGATACTTTGGTAGCGGTGTAACTATAGATACTTTCCATGCGGTTGGATACTTGGATTTATTAAACACTAAATTATATATAAATAAAAGAGGCGCTGCGAGAACAGACACACAATCTTTGACCAAAGAACGTGCCTTCAACTTCCTCACAGCAGCTTCGATATCTTTCCTACAGACAGTATCTATTGCCACTCTACGTGATGAATAACCAGGGACACCGCATTGTTCCGCGTTACTAACATCAATATTAGATTAGATCTGAGTAGTGAAGATCTAGAGAAGAGTAGTGACAGATAAAGAAGCAGCAAATGCCTTTGCTGCTTCTTTATCTGTCACTACCTTATTGTTATGCTTATACCCATTCACTTTCTGACGACTTTGCTGTTTACTTTTGACATAATCCAAAAATTTTTTTTCCAATTTAAGTCTCTTGTGGTGCATGTATTTTAATTTTATTAAGTTTATTATTTCCTTAGTGTACCAGTGCGGATATTTATGTTTATTGTTAGATATGGCATTACTTTGTTTAAGCGGAACATGATTATCTATACAAGTTTTCAGGTGATAATAGAAACAATTAACTGCAGCGTCCACGTCATCCCGCTGCTCATATAAGTAGGACCAATCTATGACAGCAATGCTGTTATACAAAGAACAGAGATCTGCTTTACGAAAGTTCCATTCACCATTACATGCAATCTTCGTTCGTGATGGCGGCAACTTTCCTGACAAATAACGAAATGAGATAGTTAGCAGAAGTGGCGGATGATACGCATGAGGGACAAGTGGCTCAACGTTACCGGTTATATTTACATTACTCTTATCAAGGTTCCCAATTATCAGATCCAGAAGGCCGCCCTTAGCATTTACAACATTATTATACTGCTTAAATTTACAGAACTCTAATAAATTATTGAAATATGATTTTACGTTACTACTGAAAGAATTAAGGTTGAAGTCACCAAATACTACAAAGTCGTAATCTGCGTATCTACAAACAACATTTACAATACAAGTTAAGACTCTCAGATACTGTTCTTCTTTATAACTTGGTGGTAAGTAAACTACACTGAACAAAACCTTAATATTCTTTTATCTACACTAATGTTGTAACATTCTACTTATGTTTCCAATACTTGACTTATAATTACTACTGTTATAGCGCAGACAACAAAACACTCAATTTAAGCAATTTCACATGATGGTATAATATCCACATCGATATCGTAAAATCTCATTATAACATCAATAAAACGCGACCAATTAACCTGGCGAGCCTTATGTCAAAATCCTCATACAAGTTGTATACAATTTTGATATTAGGCTGGCTTTTGAAATCAGTTGGGTTATACGTGAAAACTTCGTCGAAACTACTTAACTTACATACACAAAACTCTTTGGTAAGATCTTGTGCCAATTAAATAAAAAAAGAACAGCGCGCGCTCGCTCCTGATTGGCCCTGCGCGCGCAGCTGCGCTCTCATTGGTTAGATTTTAATGGCGGCAAGTTCACTGTGATAATACACGTACGCGTGAATTTAATGTTTCGCAATGTGTTTTGTTTTTAAAATACAAATTAAAAGTTAAAAATGGACAGCGACGATGATATTTGTACGCCTCCGGATATTCTAGAATTGGCAACAAAAGTAACTCACAGTCTTTTGCCAGAAAAATCTAGAAAATTATATGAAAAAGAATATAATAACTTTTTGGCATGGAAGATCGAAAAGAAAACTACATCATTTTCTGAAAATGTCATTCTTGTGTATCTCAAAGACCTCTCCGACAAATTCAAGCCATCTTCTATGTGGGCTAAATATTCTATGCTCAAGTCCACGCTGAGTATCTACAACAATATTGATATCACGAAGTATTCAAAAGTCATAGCGTTCCTGAAACGCAGTTCGTCCTTCTGAACAAGGAAAAAAAGTCCTTGACGTTTACATCAGGTCAAATAAAGATTTTCCTGGAAGATTCACCAGATATTTTGTATCTTTTTGAAAAGGTAAGTGTATTTTAGTTCTGTTATTTAATCTACCTAGTACTTACGTACTACACACGCAAGTTATCTAGACACTCCGTTTAAGCGCTTTGTGTATAAATTAGGTAGTAGGTACCTACACTTTACTACTTCATAAATCATAGTTTTTGCCTTGGCTATGTACCTCAAGCTTATTATATCGTTTATTGTTACAGGTTGCACTAATCTTCGGCATAATGGGGGCATGCCGAAGGCAAGAGCTATACAACATCCAGTTCGATGAAGTCTCTAACATAGACGACAGTACAATCATGGTGAAAGTTTCGAAAACAAAAACGAAAATAGATCGTTCTTTCGTTGTGACGGGCAACTGCTATGCCGTATGTAAAAAATACATGGAACTTCGACCCACCCCCTGTCGAAACCCTGACTTTTTCTTGAGCTATAGATCGGGGAAGTGCGTCGATCAAAGAACTGGTATTAATAAATTTGGTGCTCTGGGAAAAACTATCGCAAGTTTTTTGAATCTGCCTAACCCAGCGTTGTACACGGGGCATTGCTTCCGGCGCACCTCGGCGACCCTTCTCATAGATAGCGGTGGTGATTTGACCGCACTGAAACGACACGGGGGGTGGAAGTCTTCTACTGTGGCTGAAAGCTACATTGATGAGTCTTTAATGAATAAAATTCAAGTCTCAAATACGATCTTGAACAGTATAGAAAACAAGACGAATGAAGTAATTATAAATATTCCGACTCCGTCTACGAGCTCTACTGCTTGCCCCGCGACCGCTACAGCTGTTGGATCAATAATTAACATTAACTTTCAAAATTGTACCATCCAAAATTTGAACAATTATTATAAATAAACTATTGTCAGCTTTTACTCTTGTTGTTTGACTAATAGCATTAGTGAAGATAAAGTAGTGTATGCAACTGCATATAACACGGGTATTAAAACACTCGTTACTATTATGAAACTCGCTGCGCTCGTTTCATAAACTCACACTCGTGTTTTAATACCCTTCATTATATGACAGTTGCATAAACTACTAATATGATGTCATATAAGAATATTATGTAATAGCAAATACAATTTCCATATCGTCGTCTAAGCCATCGACATCCATAATTTGCTTGACAGTATATTTGTTTTGTATAGCTAGCATGACCCCCATGAAGGGGGGGGGGGGGGGGCAGTTTTTCTGATAACAATATAGTCGGGCGGGAAAAGTTCAGCATCATACAGAGAACTGTTCAAAAAAGTTTCCGTTATAGCAAAGACATCAGATGCGCCAGCAAGAACATTCTTAGAAAACACCTCAGTTTTGGAGCGCAGTCCCTTAACATTTTGATAAGTTACTTCAATTTGTAGTGTTCTTCTTGAGTGCTTTATTGAAGTCATCTTTGAAGCGAAAGTTATGGCGCCAGGGTTTGATGCAAATGTTTTCAGTCCAGTTCTCAACAGCAGTAACTCTATCATAGTATTGGTCAGGCAATCCTAGTTTGAATGAGGCATAATTTCCTCGAGATTTTAAGGTTTCTGTTGTGCAGTTATCCACCCCACATACAGAATATAGATGTTCATGGACTAGTTCCTCTGTTGTGCCCAGTTTGACATAAAATAGGTGAAGATATTTTCGTTTCTTTTTTTCTTTTTTTTATACGTAGCACGGCTTATGACTCCAATTCACCTGATGTTAAGTAAATATGGAATCCAGATGCGACGTTAACTGGTGCAGCGTGAGAACAAGGCAGCGTCAGTTATCCTTACTTTGTCGGCCCACAAGGTGCCTCTTCACGCCTTGTTTGAAGGACCCCATATCATAGGAAGGAGGGAAAACGTGTGGCAAACTATTCCATGTTTTGGAGGTGCGACAAAAAAAACGAGTTACCAAATTTCTCGATGGAATATTAGAGACAGTTAAGCGGTGACTCGGGAGAGCAGCACGTGTACTCCTATGGAAGAAGGGAGAAGGTGGGATGAGGTCAAAGAGTTCTTCAGAGCACTCGCCATGGTATAAGCGGTAAAACACGCTGAGTGACGCAATATCTCTACGCAATTGCAGAGTTTCAAGAGTATTTGTGACTTCTGCGTTGCCGATAATGCGTACAGCGCGACGCTGCAATCTGTCCAAAGCATCGAGAAGGTACTTTGCGGAACCGTCCCAGATGTGCGAGCAATACTCCACGCAAGACCGAGGCTTCCAACATATTGGCTCCAGGTGCAGCCTTTCCACGCAGAACCCCGGGTACAGATGCTCTTGACTTTTTTCTCTTTACTTCTATCCACTCATCTGTGCATTCTGTAGCAGTTATGTTTATTTCTCGGTCATTATAGCTTATTCCTTTATAAAATTTTCCTGCTCTTACCATTGACGGTGTAGTTTGTGCTTCTGATACGCTATTTTGTAGATGCTCTTTCCTTTTTTGTGCAGTCTTTTTGATGATGTACGAGTGTTGTTCGGATTTGCCCGGGTCAGCACTCGGTTTATGGTGGAGGGGGAAGTGTAACACTCGGTGATATTTTATTAAGCGAAGACTTACTCCCACTAGGTTCTAGCGTATTCGCTGGTGGTGTTTCTGAAGTTTCAGCATTCTTTGCTTCATTTTTAGGTTCTTTTCCCATTGACTGATGTGCCCAAATATTAGAAATGCTCTCTTCAACCTTAGACAGCTTATCCTGAAGAACTGCCACTTCACCCCTTACCACTTTATAAAGGTCATCCCTCAATAGTGCAAACTGCTCCACAGCTAATTTACGGAGATTTTCTTCACGTTCAGTTTTGAGTTTTCTAATTCCATCACTGATAACTGTGTGCAATTCACTAGTTGTATCAAGTTTACCAGCTACATTCTGCAAGAAACTGCTGGAAGTAAATAAGAAATAAAAAAACTAAACAAAACTAATTTCTTAACATGAACTTAAATTAAAGGAAAACAAAATAAACATTTTAACTTAGTAAAGTGTAAAATTAATTTATCAGACAAATATTAAAATAAATCAACTTAACTTGCAACTGGCAACAACACTAACTTCTTAGTGGGACGCCTAAGTAGTCCCGCTCTCGTCTGTACTTCCGCAACCCGCACAAAACCATCTTTCCCAGGAATCTTTGTAGCATCGAAAGCGATGAACGTTAGTGGTCAGTGGTAAATGAGCGACACAGCTTCTCCATTATCACTCCAAAATTTGGGGAAGTTCCGCGTCAAGCCGATGCAAACCTGGCAGCTGTTAGATCATTGATAATAGGAATGTCCGGAATAGCTTTTCATATCCTGCAGAATTGGCACTTACAAGTAACTTTTCGTATGGTGCTTCTGTAATAACAAAGGAGATGCACGACGCGGTGATGTCCATCTAATACTTTGTAACCACGTTTTGTACATTCTCCACAGCTGTAGGTGAATCAAGCCATGCTCATCTAAATTCCCATGAAGTTGGTGTAACTTATTACCTCGTGGTAAGGGCGTCTTCAAGTGTGCATATTCAAGTTCCTGAGCGAATGCTTGAAATTGATAAGTTGTTAAAATGTGTATTAAGGCCCGCTCAATATCCATGCGAATGCTTGAAATTGATAAGTTGTTAAAATGTGTGTTAAGGCCCGCTCAATATCCTCGGCCATAAAAGAAGAAGAGTTTGAAAAGCAATTGCCAGTTACAACTATTCTATATGAAACAACCTTGTTTCTAAGCCATCTTACTTTAGATAAAGGCACAACTCTGCTTACAAGAACTCTTACAAATAAGTTTCTAGTACAAGTGCGCTAATGCGGTGGCGGGAATAAATCATAGCCAGGAACTGAAACGACTACAATCAGCCACTAGTGGCGTATAGCGATAAATCTACGGAAGAATACCTATATAAGTCTAACAACAGAAGAATTGAAGCAATGCGTCGCACAAGATATTAATCGCTTTCTATGTAACGCAGCCTTACCAGTGTTCAACTTACTCGATAACAATGCGCTGTGCGAAGCACAAATGATAAGCCAACGACCTATATCAACCTGTCGCACACTGAGCTTACCTTGCAAGGACGCCTGGATCAAACTACACGCAAAGAACAGCTGGTTGACAACTTGCTGCTCCGGCGAATGTCCGATTCGTGTCATATGTAACGATGACGTCACAGTGCAAACTTTAACGACCTCCAATCTGATTACCCTGGGACAGAGCTGCATAGCTCAATCAAAGGAGCTTACAATCTTCTCACACAATGTGTATGAGAAAATACATAAATGAGCCCTAAAAAGAGCCCTATGCTACAGTAGCATCTACATCTACGGCGGCGCCGGTGCCGGCAGCCGAGAGCTCATCGCAACTTCGCAGCATGAAAAACTCTCGTCAAAAATCTTCAAGACATAACCCTATTTTTAGTTTTGAATAACTTTGTTTTAATTTTTTACTTAACGTTTTACTTCTTTATTTTTATATTTTTTACTATTTACTATAATTATTTTTACATTGTGAACATTTTACTTAGTTTCTTCCTCTCTCGCTGGTTGGGAATATGTACGGTTTACTCCGCACATTACGCTTGATCAGCCGTTGGAGTGCATTGCACTTAAGGGGGTGCAGCGCGGAATTTAAAAATTTACGTGTTTTTAAGTCACTGGTGCTAGGCGCTGAATAGGTCTTATACATTAAAAGGACTAGTATAGGTTAGCTTGATCCTTTCACAAGGTCATAGTTGTCTTGGAATTTGAAACAAATACCCAGAAACTGCATAAACAATACGTAAAATAATGATATCTAAAAACTTATTTCTTCAGAAACTTTGTAAATATAGCACAAATGAAACAATGATCCGACATCAAAATGTTTGTATTGATATTCCGCAGGTCACTGTTGTCTTATTTTTCAATAAAAAAACATGAATATGAAAATATTAAGATTTTTCTTATTGTTTACTCAAACGCCTATGATTTTACGAAAGTAAACATTGCTCTAATTAAATCACCAGCTTACTCTGTACAGATATTAGTGTGCGTGCGTATTCTTGTCGTGCGCCGTTGTCACACCACTACCACGCGCCGCTCGCTCGCTATCCTTCGATCAACAATACACTAGATAACCGGTCAGGGTGTCAAAAACGGCCGAGCGAATAACGCCTCACATTCAAAGTGGGGTCTTATTTCTATTTAGTTCGCTGTTGACTGCGCCAACGTGATAACGTACCACAATGCCTCAATTTGTATACAAAAACTGTAAAAATAACTATCGAAATAAAAATATATCGGAAGGAATATCATACTTTAGGTAAGTAAATGCTTTTTCATAACATAAATAATAAAATACCTAACTGTTTTTATGAAATAACAATTATTAATTCTTAAAACCAACCCACGCGCCATTTGCTAATGTTTGGCCAACGTATAGTTGCTCTGGAACAGTGAATCTATGGAGTAGTTTAAAAAAAATTATAGATAGGTACTTCTACTGGCGACCCATTTCAATGTGCAAAATGTAGCGGAAGAGAGACAGGAGGATTTTTTTAGACCTAAAAAATTCTGTAATTTGCTCAATACATTTCAAAAAATGAAAACTGAAGGTATTATACGAAATTTACTTCGTGTAAGTGGAAGTAAGTCTATGAAAAGGATTTATGATAAAAATTATATTTGTGTAACAGTTTTAAAGTTATTTATTGGTAAAGATGTGTTTCTTGGAAGTAGCCAACACAATCATGAAACCGACTTATTAAAATCAGTGATCGAATCATTTTGTTGATGTAAGGCTACATTATTTGTGCAAAGTTGAAAATGCTGAAATAAAAGACAAATCCAAAAGACAACTATTTAATAAGCTTAATCTATTTAAAGGTAATTGATAGAACTAATCAATTTGTTAAATGATTCAAATATTTATGCATAAATGATAATTATAACAGTGTTAAGTGATTAAGTTAAATTTACTTCATGCATTATGCCGTCTACGTACAAGCCGGTTAGATGTTGCTGTAAATGACATGTAGGTATTCATTAAATTAATTACGTAATATTTACTTTGTTTTATGATTTTAATTTTAATTATTTTATTCTATCAAATGACCATGGAGTAATGACCTTACAGTTTTGAATTATTGTGATGATTATACATGTATTTAGAATTATTTTACCTTTTGTTAATGTACAATTATTTTTAATTGTTTCCTTAATTATTTTATATTGTTCGTATGCCGATAAGGCAGATCGCAGTGAAACCTTATAATTAATACAATTAGACCTAATGACTTACCTGTGCTGTGAATCACGAATAAATAATTTAAATTTGAATTTGAATTTGGTTTATTGTTCTTTATATGAAAACCACCTCAAATAATGTATATTGTTACATAAATAAAACAATTTGATTGTGATTATATTGTTATTTATATTACAATTTCTCATCAGGATTCTTTCATTTAAGCATGTATTCCAACCACGCTCAAGGTAGGTATGGTTCAATATCAGTTAATTTGTACTAAATCTACTATTACATAAATGTATGCAAAGTATAATAAATTGCTTTTTGTATACCATTTTGCAGTCAAATGCATAAGCCATAAAATAAAATAAACCTAATTCTTTATTAAAAATAACTTCCTTAAAACAAAAAATAAATTACTAAGTGCGACTCCATAATACTCTGTCGGAGCAAGTAAAGTCAATAATGCAAAAATTCGAAATGAAGTAAGTAACACTTCGTGTCTGCTATTTGCTGTTTTATTTTTATGTAATAAGGTCGAATTTGGATGTAAAGGGTCTTTGTATATATTTTTAAATACACAAGTGATTATTTCAATTTCTTATCTCTTTCTGTCGTTTTCGACGTAAGATCGTAAGTGAGTGTCATAATAATCAAAACTGTGCTTTATTCCTTGCAAAAAAAGTATAAATTAGGTTGAAATTATCAAAACTTAGAATAGTTTTTCTCCATTTATAGTAATGTCAGCCAATGCCACATTTGAGATTTGTTTTAGTTCGTGAGGCGATATCTAGTGTATTGTTGATCGAAGTCGCTATCATAAAGAAACTTGAAACTCGCAGTTTTGCGTCCGCGCTGCACCCCCTTAATAATAACCTACTTAACGTAATTATGTTTTGTTTATATATTATGACTAACACTAATAATTTTAAGTGTCTAACTAACTCTACTACTGGAAACTACACAATAAACGGAGAACATTTTACTGTGGGTTTTTTTCTCGACACTTCGCAACATCTCTACTATACTTAGAAGACTCATACATCAACGTCATCTGATAAATTTATGGTGAACTGTCGCAGCGTGGTCAACTAAGCGCTGCACCGTACATAATTCACACTTAGACTTCTGAAGAATTGCCCCTGCTTGTTAGACGGGTCTCTATCGGATCGCCTAATTTTTGTACGCCTAATTTGCAATGGCACCCAAACGAAAAGCCTAAAATTTTTTCGCCTAATTTCACTCTTCAGAATCGTGTTTGCCCTAATTTCACTTCGCCTAACTTTTTATCGCCACATTGTCATTTACCAAATGCGTCATTTGGCAGAACAATTCGTAATTCCTAAAGTTTACAATTCCTAAATATTAATTCGCACAAAATTAAAAATAAAACATGCAACATGCATGCAGACATGCAGCATAACATGCAGCATGCATGCAGACATGCAGCATGCAAGCAGAAACACAGCATGCGTGCAGCATGCATGCAGATATGCAGCATGCGTGCAGGCATGCAGCATGTAAGCGTGCAAGCAGGCATGCATCATGCAAGCAGGCATGCAGCATGCAAGCAGGCATGCAGCATGCATGCAGGCATGCAGCATGCATAGTTTCCGTCACGGCTTCGGCGCTGCGGGGCTCGCGGGTCCCACGCGAGCTTTTCGTCGCAGATGGTTCTCCTGATCCATGATGATGGTGCTCCTTAGCTCGCGGGCCGCCTCGCCCCTCCGCGCCTACGCGCTTTTATATTGCACTCTAGCGTAGGGCAGACAAGACTACGTGGAGTCGGGTTTGCAGCGATTCGCTTCTGTCAATTTATTTTCTCAATAAAATTCTATGCTTTTATTCCAATACATTATTGGCACATTTCATTTTAGATATGCTAAAATTAGAGCTTTTATAAATTTTGCGAAATAATCGTTATGCCAAAATAAAGTTATGCCAATATAAAGTTATGCCAATATAGTTTAGGCTATTTTACATTAGACATTCTAAAATTAGGCCTTTCAATTCTTATGCCAAACTATAATGGTGGCAAAACAATTTTTAGGCGAAACAATAATTGTACGTTTTAAGTTTAGGCCAAAACGGTTTGGCCAAACCATATTAGGACAAACAATTTTAGGCGAACCGAAGGGCACCCTTGTTAGACTGATGATAAAGAGCACTCACAAGCATATTATACGCACATCCATGCACCCTCATGCACCACATTTAATGTCCATTTACACTACACACACACACACAAACATACCACATACTCACACACTCACACGCTCAACTTGCACTCGCACTCGCACTGTTCGGTGCGTACCTACCTACCACTGATTTACTTTAACTTATTTGTTTTTTAAATTGTTTTTGCCGTTTCTAAATTATTGTGTTGTCTATCTGTTTTGTTTTCTAATTTGCTTAAGCGACATAAATTAAATATATAGTTTTACAATGTAGGGATCTGTAATTGGCAGTAGGTTAAGTATACAATGTAATAACTTAGTTTATAAAGTGCTGTAGATTCCATGTTCATAAATAAATTAAAAAAAATTGGTTGTCTGTAAAGTCGGTTTACTGACGATAGTTGAACGTGACAACGAAACAATTTAAAAAATTTTTTACATAAAATTCTTCATTTAGAAAATCATTTTATATTTAAGAAATAAAAATACAACAAAATATATGTTGTATTCGAAATCGGCACCCCCGAAAACCATGGAAATGATACCCATATTAATTTTACATAAAAAAGTCACGTCCGCCATCTTGGATCTCGAAATAGATGTTGTAGTCGAAATCGGCACCCCCGAAAACCATGGAAATGATGCCAATATTGATTTTACATAAAGAAGTTGCGTCCGCCATCTTGGATCTCGAAATAAATGTTGTATTCGAAATCGGCACCCCCGAAAACCATGGAAATGATACCCATATTGATTTTACATAAAAAAGTTGCGTCCGCCATCTTGGATTTCGAAATAAATGTTGTATTCGAAATCGGCACCCCCGAAAACCATGGAAATGATACCCATATTGATTTTACATAAAAAAGTTGCGTCCGCCATCTTGGATCTCGAAATAAATGTTGTATTCGAAATCGGCACCCCCGAAAACCATGGAAATGATACCCATATTGATTTTACATAAAAAAGTTGCGTCCGCCATCTTGGATCTCGAAATAAATGTTGTATTCGAAATCGGCACCCCCGAAAACCATGAAAATGATACCCATATTGATTTTACATAAAAAAGTTGCGTCCGCCATCTTGGATCTCGAAATAAATGTTGTATTCGAAATCGGCACCCCCGAAAACCATGGAAATGATACCCATATTGATTTTACATAAAAAAGTTGCGTCCGCCATCTTGGATCTCGAAATAAATGTTGTATTCGAAATCGGCACCCCCGAAAACCATGGAAATGATACCCATATTGATTTTACATAAAAAAGTTGCGTCCGCCATCTTGGATCTCGAAATAAATGTAGTATTCGAAATTGGCACCCCCGAAAACCATATCTATATCATAGATATCGCTCGCTAATTATCGCTCGCTAATGCCGCGTCATATCGCTCGCTAATGCCGCGGCATTAGCGAGCGATAATTAGCGAGCGAGGTAACGCGGAACTTTTTCGTGCATGCAGCCGGGTCTATCAATTTATAAGACGTTATCACGTCAAAAAAGTAACATCAGGATAAACATTAAATCAAATTGATGTGTAAAATAAACGCGAGTAGATCCGTAAAAGTAGTTTCATTTCAATGTAAAAGTAGGTTCTAAATTTTTGTACAATACCTTTAATAAATAAATTATAATCATAATCAAATCATAACCATACAGATCATAACTTACCTTTTACAAGACGGGCGCTTACCAGCTTACGTTTATTTTTAATACTTTCCTTATCGCTAAATTGCTTACTTTTGTTACTCATGTTTGAAAACATTAATTTAGTTTATTTAGTTATTGTATAATGAATAATAGTAACATAAAAAATTCACGATAGGTTTACAGTCAACATTATCTTGCCAAAGTATCAAAATTGTTCGATTACGCTATAATTTGAGTGTAAGAAAAAAGAAATTTGTGTTTGTGTGTGTGTGTGGCTGGAAACAAGCGATACGTCCTCTCGTTGGGAAGACCCGACGCGTACTAATCGGAAAAAAAATTGACGGGCGCTATTATATAAGTCACTTTAGAAAATTATTACTAGTAATAACTGAATATGTAAATTGTTAAGAAAAAATACGAAACGTTAGAGTAATACCTCTTTCTCTTTATTCATAAAAAAATGTAAATGTATTAAGGGGGTGCAGCGCGGAATTTGAAAATTTACGTGTTTTTAAGTCACTGGTGCTAGGCGCTGAATAGGTCATATACATTAAAAGGACTAGTGTAGGTTAGCTTGATCCTTTCACAAGGTCATGGTTGTCTTGGAATTTGAAACAAATACCCAGAAACTGCATAAACATTACGTAAAATAATGATATCTAAAAACTTATTTCTTCAGAAACTTTGTAAATATAGCCCAAAGGAAACAATGATCCGACATCAAAATGTTTGTATTGATATTCCGCAGGTCACTGTTGTCTTATTTTTCCATTAAAAAACATGAATATGAAAATATGAAGACTTTTCTTATTTTTTACCCAAACGCCTATGATTTTACGAAAGTAAACATTGCTCTAATTAAATCACCAGCCTACTCTGTACAGATATTAGTTTGCGTGCGTATTCGTAGTCGTGCGCCGTTGTCACACCACTGCCACGCGCCGCTCGCTCGCTATCATAAAGAAACTTGAAACTCGCAGTTTTGCGTCCGCGCTGCACCCCCTTAATAAAATTGGCTAATCATTGTAATAAGAAAGTTTAAATGTACAGACTTGGGCAGTTTTTAATTATTATTTTCTATGAAAAGTAAAGCGATTTTTGTAATTTGGCCTCTATACGGAACTCGTTGATAATATATTGTTTAAGGAAAAAAATATCATAAAATAAATTTTCATTCTATAACAGCTATACTCTGCGTCAAAAATGCCTCTGACCTGCATTTTAAAAAATCCGCTTGAACAAATTGTCTTTATTTGAAAAAACCGTTGATAAATTATTTTATTTTATTCTATAATTCCCTTGTTTAAGACTTCTTCTTTCTAAAACCGACGTTTTCATCAATGATACTCCTTGTACTCCAAAGGAATTTCCTTTGAAAAAACGCATATTTAGTGATATTTTGTTCAAAAGGGAATGCACGCTCTTAATGTTAAACCTAAATTTCTCCATAACTTTTTATGGACCCAAAATTTGGTAATTTGTTAATTTCTTTACGAACCTATTTTGTCCATAACTCTTTATGGACCTATGCAGATAATAAAAGTTAAATAATATAGTTACTGTCTGCCTAAACTCCACCATTTTTTTCCAGCAATTTCTGTGATGTCATCGGCCCACCTGTTTGGTCTTCCAACCCTTTTCCCCGCTGGTCCAAACCACAGAACAGTGTCCAAACCATTTGGTTACTTGCAATGTCCATCGATCGCTGTATAGCGTGAAATATTTTATGTACATGTTTATTTATTCATCATAAATAAACATAATTAATAAAAAATTAAGTAAAAGACATACTAGGGCTGTTCAATAAAAAGTAATAATGAGTGTGAAGCAGTTATATATTATTTATTGTTATTTTATTTTTCGACATTACCTTTGAGGTGTATACACTTGGCTCAGATTAAATAAAAAGTTAAGACGGAACTCTGCGAACAGCAAAGTGAGGCCAGTTTTTTAAATGTGTGTGTTTTAAACGGGTGTTGCCATGATAATTCAATTACCCCAAAAGTACAAATATAACGTTAAAAATTAGCAACATTATTTTATTTTTAACGTTATTAATTAATAACGTTATCATATGATATAAATAAAAGTGATCTATTCCGACGTAAACTGTCGGTAAAAAGTGGTGGCGGTAGGAGAAAAGAAAAGGAAAAGTGGTTCAGGAATAACTTGTCATTAATAATTTATCCAAATAATTTAATTAAAAACCTTTATGTTGAATTAATTTCTTGAATTGCATTCCTGACTTCATGTCAGGTCCATTTTTTCAATTTGCTATTATACCGAACCAATTTTGATATAATGAATATGGGATGAGAGACCCACCCTTAAGATAATAATTTATGACTTGTGTTTAAACGCCTACCAAAAATGTATCAATTCTACCAATAAAATTAGAAACGCTTACCAGAACGGATAAATGCTCACCAAATTGTGTTTCCTAAAATATTATAAAAAGAATACAATTTATATTTTTATTAAATGCAATAACCTTTTAACTGCATTTCAGACCAAATATGTTATTTTGTCACCAAATAGATAACACCAATATTTTATGCCTCGAGTTTCAATTTGGTAATTTTTGCTTTCTGTTGTCTAATAAAAATCAGCAGCTAGTATCCTCAATCATTTGAATAATAGTGTAAAAATTTGGTGAGCATTCATCCATTTTGGGTAGCAAAAATAATATTTGTACAGTCATTAAATTTGGTACTTAGGCTTAGGGTCTAAAAAATATTTCTGGTGAGCGTTTAAATTATACCCATAATTTACTTAAGGAAAAAAAAAATACTTAATCAGTTCACCAACGGCGAAGATATCGCGTCGTGTATTCATAAACATTAAAAACAG
Source organism: Eudonia mercurella (assembly GCA_963082485.1). NCBI lineage: Eukaryota > Metazoa > Arthropoda > Insecta > Lepidoptera > Crambidae > Eudonia > Eudonia mercurella. Next base: position 183,780 of record CAUJAO010000001.1, read on the forward strand.
TTGAATTGGGTACCTACCTCCTAGTTTTTAAAGTCTGTAAAAATTTACTAATAAGCATTACAAGAAACAAGTAACGTTACGTTGCGTGTCACAGACGCCACAGTACCCAATAATAGGGTGAACAAAAACACTTTAAAATGGCAACACTTGTGTTTCAAGCAATAACGTCAAAATTTTATTTTGATTTATTAAAAAATATTGGTTTCCAAATTACTTACGTGTGAAATATGATTCCATCCCGCTTTTTATCTTTTGAAGATTGATTCTTACGCCATTTCACAATACAATTCGGCATTTTCACAGGTAAATTTATGATTTTTCAAAACGACTTGCTTCCACGAGCCGCGGGCCGACACTGACAAGTTAAGGCGTAGTTTCGTTGTACGTGTGTGCGTGTAATTGTGTATGTACACGGCGAGGCGTAGTTTGACCCGGCCTCACTTCGCTGTTCGCAGACTTCTGTCTTAACTTTTTTTTGGTCTGAGACACTTGGTATATCGTTTTTATAATCCTAAGATTCCCTTCTTGAAAAAATCTTCATCTTGATCGCTTAAAAAATCATGTACGGCGGCAATCATTTCCTCATTCCTCAGCTAAAAAATAGACGTTCTGAATGGGTAGTAGGTAAAAACTGTTTGGACGATTCAAAAGCACTTTTCTAAAGTTTATTTGAATAAAAAATATTTGACTTTGACTTTGGATTTGACTTCATCATTGCCATATTTGTGACCTCTCAGTTGTTCTTTTAACCGCGGGACCAGGTAGAAATCAATCAATAATTCAAATCCAGCATCTTGGATAGCAGTCATCGCAAGTCGGGACTTGTGTGCGGGGGCGTTATCTTGGTGAAACAACACAACTTTAGCAAGTTTGCCGCGGCGATTTTCGCGTATTTCCTAACGCACTTTTTTATTTGTTCTGCGTATAAGGCTCCCGTAATAGTGGCTCCATGCTTGAGGTATTCAATCATTATCACCCCCTGGCTGTCCCAGAAAAGAGAGCCCATAATCTTACCGGCGGATGGAATTGCCTTAAACTTCTTAGGCGTTGGAGATGACGGCCTCTTCCAAGTCATGGACTGTTGTTTCGTTTCAGGATCATAATGGTGGAGCCATGTTTCATCCATAGTTACGAAGCGAGCCAAAAATCGCTCAGGAGCTTGTTGTAACACGACGATCTGCCAAAACAATTTTTTCAACTTTTTTATCATTTGTTCGGTAACTGCCCTGTCGTATGGCGTCCCGAGCGCGGGTCGTCTTTAGTTGAAGTTCTTCCTCTCTTAAACTCGGCACACTACCGCGCAACCTTAGAATACGGTGGCGCATTAACCCCTAATGTTCCTTTCAAGTTTAAATTTATTTGCTTGCTATTTTTAAAATGAGAAAAGAAAATCAATAATTTTAATTTTTTTATTTTATCAAATGTCTGGGCTTTACCTGCTAGTATTTACTTTTTTGTTGTTTAAGAAGTTTATATGCCATTATTACTTTTTATTGAACACCCCTGATGACCCCGTGATGTTTTTTAGCAACCTTTTAGACCTCCCCTGGTGATACGTGGTGAGGTTTTGTACTACCCCTCCCCCTACCTCGTATGTTTTATTTCATACACATTTTAATATAACACAACCCTGACCTATTAATCACATATTTCATTTTTAATTAATATTTTAATTGGTATAAATGTCTCACAAGGTTGTTCCGTGCAGTCACTCCGTTTATTGTGTTTGCTTCACATAGTGGTACTGTCGGTTCTTCAGTGGGTAAATCTTAATCTTCATAATTCTATGGTTCATTTAGGTCTCTACAGATATTATGTAGTACAGCGCAAGCAACTATTACTAGAATAGAATAGAATAGAATATTTTATTTCCTAAGAATATGGTTGGTATTACAAGAAGTTGGTCACATTTTTATAGTTTCACATATTCTGCCATGTAGACATGCAAAGTTTATAATAAAGTACATTTAATTCATTTAAAAATATCAAAATTGTATTTATAGAATGTGTTTATAGGTATGTTACTATTATTATTAAAATCATTATTATTCATTAATCCATAGCATTACTAACATAGTTACGATATTTATATACCTAGTTTCATTATTCAAAATTACATTCTAATATATCACATTATAAATTAATACATTAAATAAATTATATGTATGTTAGATTTATTTACTTATCCTTAATAAAATCGGACACTGAATAATAACACTTCTGGACAAAGTACTTATACAAATGTTTTCTAAAGGCGTTCAGATTAAGTTTTTTAAGATTATCTGGAAGGTTATTATAAAGCCTTACTGCCATATAATAAGAGTTACTACTGTGAACTTTAAGTTTTTGATCAGGTATGTACAGAGCGTTGTCACGTTGAGTTCTTTGTATATCCTCATTTTACTTTAAAAACAATTTTGGGTGTTTGTGAACGAGTAGACAGATTTCAAATAAGTACAGTGATGGCAAGGGAAGTATGTTTTCCTTTACGAATAAAGGTTTACAGCTTTCATCAAATTTAGCACCACACAACGCTCTAATGCACTTTTTCTGTGCTTTAAAAACTCTGTTTACATCTACTGAATTTCCCCACAGTACTATTCCATATCTTATATTTGATGAAACGAACGCATCATAAGATGAGCGTGCCGCTTCTTTGGTTGCCACTTGTCTCAGTCGGTAAATTACATATACGCATCTATTTATTTTGTTTACTAATTTTTCCACATGTGATTTCCAATTACAGTACTTATCAACTGTGATTCCTAAGAAGGCGAAATCGTCGAGTACTTCTATTGGATTATTATTTAACTTAACGCTTACTTGCATCGATGTGCTATTAAAAGTTTGAAATTCGACAATTTTTGTTTTTGATAAGTTTAATTTTAAATTATTTAATTCTAACCACTGAACAATAGAAGATATTGTATCATATATTTTATTATTAATTGTATTCTTGTCCTTTGTTTAAATTAATATAGTAGCATCATCAGCAAATAGCAAACACTCTTGATTTATGTCACTGGGTAAGTTATTTATGTAGCATAAAAATAACTAGGGGCCAAGTACACTTCCCTGAGGTACTCCGTAATTATTTTCGCGATGAGATGATTTGTATGTTCCATATTTTTTCTATGTACCCGTAGTTTTAAACCCAAGCATGGAAATCTTCTTTTCCACACCCCGTATGACCTTTCCCCCCGTTCCCTTTTCCCCGTATGATCTTTTTAGAATGAGTAAAATAAAGAAAAAGTGTGGCTGTTGCGGAGTACCTGGACACAAAATCAAACAATGTTTTAAGTGGATAACGGACGGCAAACCTCTTAAACCACCTAAACCAACAACAAGTCAAGCTAATGATACCAATTTGACCCTGGCGCTAATGCAAGTTGAGACTAATGCAGAAGTTAATGTTATTGGAGAAGATCTTGACAACTGGTATGTCGACAACGGTGCTACGAGTCACGTCACTTGTCTTAATGACATATTCTCAAGTTTTGAACATTTCAATCATAACCAAGCTGTGACGACTTCAAATGGTTCTAAAACTCAAGCAATTGGTAAAGGTACAGTTTAGTTGATAGCTGACGTTAATGGACCACCAATAAGACTTTGTGATGTATGGTATGTCCCTGCAATAAGAAAAAACTTATTTTCTGTGCTCGCTGCTCAAGAAAAACTTGAAAATAGTATCTATACATCTGAAAGAAAATGTTATCAACTGATAGTCAACGGAAAGGTTAATGCGGTTGGCACACGAGTCAAAAATGGAGGTCTTTACAAACTAAAAGTACAAACTATTAGAAACCAAACTCCAGAAATAAATACCGTGTAAACAGAAAATTTGCCACAACTCTATCACGAAAGACTCGAGACTTCACTAGAATAAAAGACATGTGAAACAAATTATAGAATATAAGCTTCTGCAGATGATTAAAGAAACAAAGACAGCTGGTCATTCTATTAAAACACTTCTCAGTGACAATGAAGGAGAATTCCAGAATGAAGCCGGATCCAACATCGTTGTACAATTTTTTACACACCAGAACAAAACGGGTGCAGTGAAAGAGTAAACAGAACTTTATTTGAAGCTGCTCGTACAATGATGCATGCTCATGAAGAACTGTCACTTGCCTGTTGGTCAGAGCTTGTCAACACTGCCACTTATATCCTAAACAGAACTGGACCGACTTCTATGGAAGGAAAGTTACCATTTGAGCTATGGTTTGGAAAGAAGCCATCGATAAAGTATTTGAGAGTAAATGGCACACAGAATGTTACGCTCATGTACCCAATCAAAACGAACTAAACTGTCCAAGAAAGCTCAAAATGCATACTCATTGGCTATGATGGTGATGATGGTTACGGTCATTCTCAGCAGGTCTGGTTTTTGAGCGTCCATACAAATAGAGAACTAGACTAGTTTGTAATAGTTTGGAGCTGGCTTTTTTTTGGGACTAGATCTTGCAATTGTTTTTTAAGAATTGGAATTATATACACATCATTTGGTAAAAAAAATCATTTTTTCTAAGTTCTTCATGCCAGCCTTTTCGAAAGTGTCTGAACGTCGGCAATCGTAGACCGGGCGCGTTAACCACTGCACCATCGAGCAAAATAATTATATTATACGAAATTTGCGGTTGCGAGATGCGAGCTGTTGGCGGGCGGCAAGAATGACGTCACGTCAATTTACGCGATCATTATTAGAGCGCAGCGCTAGGAAACTCTTTGACGTATACTAATTTAACTAAATTTGTAAATAGGTATTAATAACTGATTCGTTAGATCTCAAACGCATTTTTTCTTTGAAGCTAATTTTCGCATTTTTCCCCGAACGCGATTATCACTAGTCGCTCTTTTCCACCGCAGCTTATTTTCACAGTCGTGTTGGTCCTTTACCTTATTTTATCTCGTCTCTATTTTAACCTGCAGCTAATTTCCACGTTAGTTTTTTTTCCATGTCGTGTTTTTTTGTCTTGTCGGGATTGATTGTCAATGGATAATCCTCAGCACGAGTTAGCATCATCAGCCTTGAACAATTCGTTCTACATGGATGACCTTTTAGAAGGTCACAATGATCTTCAAAAAGCAAAATTAATACAAGACCAGTTAATATCTGTATTAAAGGGAGCTGGTATGAATATTCGCAAGTGGTCTAGCAACGAACCAGACTTAGTTAAAGATTTGTCATCAGAACAGCTGGACAGTCCCTTAGTATTCAAAGATACGCAAACTAGAAAAACATTAGGTCTGAAATGGAACCCGTCATCTGACTCGTTTACGTTTCAATACGATATAAACAGCGACGATAAACAATGTTATACGAAACGTCAACTTTTATGAACCATATCAAAAATATACGATCCACTAGGTTGGTTATCGCCATTAACAATAAGAGCTAAAATATTATTCCAAAACATATGGTCATTTGACTTAGCATGGCATGACGACCTTCCAACGGAACTTTTAGCTAAATGGATAAGAATAGCGGATGACTTGAAAAGCTTACAAAATGTATCAATTCCAAGACATTTCGGAAATACTGAGCAACCATATCATTTACATGGCTTTGAGTGATGCATCGGAGAGGGCCTACGCTTGTGCGATTTACATAGTAACAACTGACGATAAGGGCGTAGGCACATCGAGGTTAGTTATTGCAAAAACAAAGGTCGCTCCAAGAAAGAAAGCAATATCCCTACCCAGGCTTGAGATAGCTCAAGCCTGGGTAGGGATATTTCTTTCTTATTACTATTTTCTATTTACTATTACTAGTAGTACTACTTACTATTATTACTATTTAATCTATGTGGCGCACAGTTATTATCACAACTCATGAAGAAAGTTTTAGCCTCATTAGTAAGCAGCAATATTAAAGTCCACGCGTGGACAGACTCCATGGTAGTACCTGGCTGGCTGCATAGAGACATATCAAGATGGAAGCAATTTGTGGCCAATAGAGTACGCCAAATTACAGACATTATACCAGCTTCGAATTGGAATCACGTCAGATCAGAGGAGAACGCAGCAGATTGCGCCTCACGTGGCCTCAATAGTTCAAAATTAGCAGATCACTTACTCAAACATTGTGGTGGGAAGGGCCTAACTGGCTTGTTAATGTGGATATGAGCAAAATAAATAAAACTACTTTTCAATGTCCCAAATTAGAAGTAAAGAAAGCATGTGTGAACGCAGCCTTACATCTGAAACAAAACAATGAACTTATAATTAAATTATTAAATAACAACAGCTCAATTTCTAAGGTTGTAAAAACAATAGGCTGGCTATCACGTTACATCGCGTGGTTACGCTGTCAACAAACGACGTCACACGAATACACATTATCAGCCACTGAAATAAGTAATTAATTATGTTTTAATAACGAAATGTGTGCAATCAATAGAGTTTGAAGATAATTTGATCTCGATCAAATTAAAAGGTCACATTAGCACAAAAAGCAAGATTTTAAGTCTCAACCCATTCGTAGACGAACAGGGCATACTGCGGGTCGGTGGAAGACTATGTCATTCTAATTTAAAGCACTCAGCAAAACATCCCATCATCTTATCATCACACTGCCGTTTCACAGATTTGATCATCCAGCAAGCCCATTTAATCACTTTACATAGAGGCCCTCGACTTACTATAACACAAATCCGAGATAAATACTGGATTATAAGCGGTATTCGCACTATCAAAAGGCAATTAAGACTGTGTGTCAAGTGCCGAAGGTCCAACCTAACAAGCAAACAGCAGATCATGGGTGATTTACCAGAACCTAGGGTTACACCTTCTCGTCCATTCACGAACACCGGAGTGGATTTTACAGGGTTCATTGACATACAATCGAACAAAGGTCGAGGCATAAAGACTACGAAAGGCTATGTAGCAGTCTTTGTCTGCTTATCAACCAAGGCAGTACATCTAGAGCTGGTATCGGACCTGAGCACAGCAGCATTTCTCGCGGCATTTAGGCGAATGTGCGCGCGAAGAAAGACGCCAAAGAATATTGTTTGATATAACATAAAGGAGCTTCAAATGAAACTCGGAAATTTTCTTTTTAACTTGTAATTTTAATGAAATATACAAATTGCAACGCAGAGGCGTTTTATTATCGTGACAAATTCAGGAAGTGAAGTAAGAACACAATTATTTTGGTACCTACATTATACACAAAAAAAAAAAAAACTCCTATGAAACTATTAACTATGCTACGACAGCTGCGATTAATTGCTAGTTTGAAGATTCAGGCGCTTGGGCCTAAACATCTTCCCGCCCGTTGAAAGGAAGCCTTTCAAGCATCAAATTCTTCTGCCGACGGCAATAAACAAAGACGAACCAGGGGTCTACGAACACATCCTTTCGTTGTCTGAATGTCCGCAACACGGGATATTCCGTCTGGTCCAGGGTATAAACGTGATACTCTTCCTAGACGCCAGTTCAATGGAGGAACGTGGTCTTCTTAAAGAACAACCATGTCGCCGACGTTCAGCTTGGCCTTATTAGTTGTCCATTTCACCCTTTGTTGTAATTCCGAAATATATTCCCTTTGCCATCTCTTCCAATAGTGCTGTCGTATTTGTTCGAGGCGGGCGTACCTTCGCAGTCTATTCTCGTTGCAGTTTTCCAGACCAGGTGAAGGAAGTGCAGTCAGAGGTCTACCAATGATGAAGTGTCCCGGTGTAAGGGAAAGGAAGTCACTGGGAGAGGACGACAAAGGGCAGATAGGACGACTATTCAAAATAGCCTCCACTTGAGCAAATAACGTAGAAATTTCTTCAAACGTTAGGTGACTGTTTCCTAAAACTCTTTTTATATGGTGCTTAGCGGACTTAACTCCCGCTTCCCATATTCCGCCAAAGTGAGGAGCGTAAGCCGGTGAGAAAATAAACTTAATACCCTTCTGACTAGCAAAGTTAGATAGAGGTTCGTCATTTTTCTTTAAAAACTCTCCTATTTCCCTGGCAGCAGCAACAAAGTTTCGACCGTTGTCGCAAAATATTTCCTCCGGTTTACCTCTGCGAGCGATAAATCTTTTAAGCGTCATTACAAAAGCATCTTTTGATAAATCACTCACAGCTTCAAGATGGACACATTTAAAGCGCATGCAAATAAATAAACATAGGTAACATTTTATTAATTTACTACCGCGACCCTTGCGATTTAAAATATTAAATGGACCAGCAAAATCCAAGCCAGTCGACAAGAATGGAAAGTTGGGAGTGATCCTTTGTGATGGTAGAACACCCATTTTAGGACATAATGTCTTTCCGCGGATGCGACGACAGCGTACGCAATTATTGACAGTCCGTCTAGCGAGATGCCGTCCATTAACAGGCCATACAGTTTCTCTAACTGTGGCTAATAATAATTGGGGTCCAGCGTGCATACTATTTAAATGTTCGTTTTGGAAAATTAACTTCGTCAAATGGTGAGAAGCATGCAACAAAATAGGATGTCTTTTTTCGTAAGTATAATCTGAGGCTTCAATACGACCTCCAACTCTAATTAGATTATTTTTATCAAAAAAGGGAGACAAAAACAATAATTTTGATTTTGAACTTAAATTCTTATTTTTAGATAGTAACTCGTATTCAATAGGATAAATTTCTTTCTGAGCAATAGTGCACAAAAAAATTAATGACTCATTCAATTCTTCAATACTCAATTGACCCTTACGCTTATTGGTTTTACTCTTAAGATTGAAAATAAATCGTAATATATATGCATAAGTTCTTTGGAGTTTACTTAATTTGGAATAGTTCTCAAATATAACTATTTTATCTGAACTTGTAGTAGTGAGATTAGATTTTATTTCAGTCAATGGGGCGCTAGTGTTAGATTTTAAAACAGGCCAGTAAGACTCATCTTTCAACAAGAAGCTAGGACCAGACCACCATTGACTTAGACAGACTATTTGACTGAAATCTACTCCTCGGGAAATCAAGTCTACCGGATTAGCAGTAGTGGGCACATAACGCCAATCCGAAGGTCGTGTTCTCTCATTAATTTCTAATATTCGGTTAGCCACAAAAGATTTCAATTTATTGACATCATGGCTAATCCATGCCAACACAGTGGTTGAATCACACCAATGAACTAATTTATCAGGCTCTAATCTTAGTGATTCAGTAACAGAGTTGCACAGCCTGGAGGCTAGAAGAGCGGCAGCCAACTCTAGCCGCGGTATGGTACTAGGTTTTAAAGGCGATACCTTGGATTTAGCACACAATAGTCTCACAGAGACAGCGTTGTTGGCGTTTACCGACCGCACATATATACATGCTCCATAAGCATACTGCGATGCGTCACTGAAGGAATGTAATTCTATATATATAGGTGAATCGCAAATGACCCATCTTGGTATTTGCAAGTTAGATAGACAACTTAGATTTTTAACAAAGTTTAGCCATTCTTGTTTTATTTCATTTGAGACTGGCTGGTCCCAGCCAACCTTTTGCTGCCATAGTTTCTGTAAAACTATTTTTGGACGAATTATACATGGACTCAGTATACCCAGTGGATCAAACAACTTAAAAGCGTTTGACATTATGAACCTTTTTGTTAGATGTTCCGTTTCAGGAATAGGTTTAATTGGGAAATGTAAACAATCATTTGACGGATCCCACCCAAGTCCAAGCGTACTTGAGGACTCGCTGATAGTTAAGTTCTTTAGTGTATCTACATTTGAATTTTGAAAGAGATTTTGTAAATTACTTCTAAATTTTCTTAAATTAAAACAACCTGCCAGCAAAGCTGCCGATACGGTCTTTTGTATGTAACGTAACTCAACTTCGCTGTTAGAGCCAGTCACTAGGTCATCGATATAAAAATCATGTTGTATAATTGTTTTAACTAGTTCGTCCTCCTGTTCAGCTCCGATTTGTTTGATACACCTTGTGCTCAAGTAGCTCGCACTTGCTGTACCGTAAGTGAGAGTATTAAGCTTTAAGGTTTTAATGGGCTGGGACTCCGATTCTCTCCACCAAATTGAGCTGCAGGTTTGTATCAACACTACTTACTTGAACTTGGCGATACATTTTTTCAATATCGCCAGTCAGTAGATATTTATACTGCCTAGCTCGTACTAAAATAGAAAAAAGGGAGTCCTGGACGTTGGGACCCACCATTAAAATATCATTTAAGGAAAAACCAGACGAGGAGGGGGCCGAGCCGTCAAACACAACGCGAAGCTTGGTTGACTCACTACTACTCTTGAACACGGCATGGTGACATAAGAAATATGACGGATTTGGTTTTGCCACTTTAGACTCCGTAAGATGACAATCAATCTTTAACTGAGGATTCCTATAAAACCTTCTTTCCAAATTTAAAAAACGTCTTTTGGCTAAGGCGTATGAGTCGCCAAGACAGTCGGATGTATCAATTAACGGCAACTTCACGCAAAATCTACCAGTACTCAAGCGTACAGTATGAGATGAAAAATGAAGTTCGCATTCCTTATCACCTTTGCTCATGATATTTTTAGCGGGAAGTTCTTCCAACTCCCAAAATTTATTTAGCATATTTTCAATTTTATCGTCAGAGTCTTTAGTTATCAGACTGTGATTACATTTTATAGATGATGATTTATTTGGAACAAGGGCACCCACTATCAACCATCCTAGTTTTGAATTTCTTAATTTTGTATTATTAGCACCTAGAGAAAGCTCTTTATTTCCCAAAATTTCCCAAAAAATGTCAGCACCAATTAACATATCAATTGGGCTTGGTTGGTGGAATTTGGGGTCGGCCAATTTGATATTACTTGGCAATTTTAAAGTCGTGGGATCTAACGGTGTCTTTGGTAGATCGCCAGTTAGTTCATTTAAAACAAAACATGATATATTGCTTGTAAATTCGCTATTAAGAGATTTGATTTGAGTAATGCAACTTTCCTTCACTAGATTAGTACAATTGTTGCCAATACCAATTACCTTTAGTGCTTCAATTTCAATAAGATCTAAGCTTAATTTTTTTCTTAATCTTTGGGTCATAAATGATGACTGACTACCACAGTCTAGTAAGGCTCTGACGTTGAGTGTTGCACCAGTTTGCGGGTTACATACTTCAACCAAAGCCGTACTTAAAATAACTTGGTTGTTGCTGACATTTAGCTGTCCAGTTTGGCAAACAACTTCAGTTCCTTTGTTTACTTCTAAAGTTGGGTTGTGGAGAAGACTATTGTGCCTCTTTTTGCATTCTCTACAAGGGCCCATCCGACACTCGCTAGTGGGATGTCCTTGTCTAAGACAGTTCTGACACAATTTATACTTAGCTACATCGGCTAATCTTTCTTTGACGGATTTAGCCTTGAATGTAGCACAATCATATATTTTATGGTTTGCATTACAAATAACACATGAAAAGACATTTTGTTTTAAGTGGCTACTAGTACTAGCAAATGATTTAGTGTACGCAGATCGTTCTTGTTTATAATTTGAACTATTGGAACTATTATTGTGTGATGCCGGAGTGGCAGATCTTACGTTGTTAGAAACACCTTTTGACGAATTATTTTCGTATTTATTGCGGTTTAATGATTCTAACACGTCTGCGCGATCTATCAAGAACTTATGAAACTGATCTAAATTAGGCACGTCTGCAAATGTGTTGCGGTGTTCTTCCCATTTCATTAATGTACGACTATCAAGCTTAGAGGACAACATGAATATTACTAGAGTATCCCACTTATCTGTCGGCTGGCCCAAGTTTGCTGAGGCACGTAAATTCTTTGTAACGTGATCAACAAGAAAGCGCAAGGACCGCTCTGTCTCGCGACAGATAGAATGTATATTAAACAAAGAACTCAAATGGTGATTGATCAAAAGCCTCTTGTTATCATACCGCTCGCAGAGTAATTTCCAAGCCTCAGCGTAGTTAGCCGACGACACCTCGAGATTCGATACAATTCTTGCGGCATCGCCTTCCAAATAAGAGATTAAGTAATGGAATTTATGAATTGGCTTAATACGGCTATTGTTGTGTATCAGATTCTCAAAGGTGTCCCGGAACTCCAACCAGCGAAAATAAGTGCCATCAAATTTAGCAATTTGTATTTGAGGTAATTTAAAACTAACTTCTTGGTGTTCGAGAGTACAATGAGTTTCGTGAGCGATTGATGCACTTCTTATGTCGGATTCAGATTGGCTATACTGTTCTATTAAAGTTTTAGCTGCAGCAATATTATTGATAATATCACTTTCAATGCTCTCTCGCTCATCAATTTCGGAATCAATATTAGAAGAATTTAAAACCTCTATTTCACTTTGCAAGTCGTCGAACTTTACCGACAAGGCTTCAAACTTACTCAGTTTTAAATTTAATTCGACTAATGCAATTTTTGGAAGCTCTTCTACATCACTAGTAACCTTTAAATATTTTTTAAATTTAGTTATTTGCCCCTTTATAGAGCTACGCTTTGTAATTAACTGGCTTAACTTTTCATTAGCAGCGCTTATTGAGGCCTTTTCAGTAGGATTCGACATTATTAATTAATAACAAATGCGTCAATAACCAAAACAAAATAATAAAAAAGTATTCTCACGCTCCTCAATTTGGTTGAACAGGAAACCGGTTTGTTACAACTCCCGCTGATAACGCGCCGCGCCGGCTGTAGTTGATACAATAGCACAGCTGTGTAGCCGCATGTACCCACTGGAATAGTCGGCACAATATTTCAATAACGAGATAAAAACATTAAATTTATTTGTTTAATTTTGTATTAAGGGACAAGATAAAATCTGACAAAATTACTTAGGTACTTATTGCGACCAATATATTGTTATTTGGATTAAACGAGACTTACTTTACTAACTAGAAAAATAACTATCTGTACATAGAATGAACAACTTAAGTTAGTACATGTACAATGATGCAGCACAATTTTAACATTTGTTAACCTTTTATTTTGTTAAACAAGGCGGCACTTCAATAATGCCGTTGTGCTAAGTTAGACAGTGAAATACGCCTTTAATACTTATATTATAATAGAAAGTTAATATATCTTTACCTATATACTAATTGATGAACTTTAAAAATGTATGTTAATCACACGCCAAAATATAAAACAGTCATATTATGAAGTTACTTTTCGTTAAATTCGTAGTATAATGGTAAATTTTAGCTAGTGGAGATTATCTTCACAGTAATGTTAATGTGTTTTGGATGTTTTGGATAGGAAATAGGCAAAATATAGGTAGGGCGTTTAGGGATTAGGTTAGGGACAGAATGACACTTATCTTTTTAGATCTCACTCCGGTGGTAAACTTTTGCTGCTTCACTGCTCCGTATTAGCTAGATCTTCAGATTGTATTGTAGTATTTAGTATTTATTCCAACTTTAACCAGTCCAGGTCTCCAATCACCAATTTATTGCATCATCTTCAAGTAGCAATGATGAAATTGCAATCAACTTGCATCAAATATCTTCTTGTCCCCTCATGGGCCACCAATTCCCCTCATGGGCCACCAATTTATGTTTGATATAACATAAAGGAGCTTCAAATGAAACTCGGAAATTTTCTTTTTAACTTGTAATTTTAATGAAATATACAAATTGCAACGCAGAGGCGTTTTATTATCGTGACAAATTCAGAAAGTGAAGTAAGAACACAATTATTTTGGTACCTACATTATACACAAAAAAAAAACTCCTATGAAACTATTAACTATGCTACGACAGCTGCGATTAATTGCTAGTTTGAAGATTCAGGCGCTTGGGCCTAAACAAATATGTATAGTGACAATGGGACAAACTTCGTAGGCGCTGACCGGGAGCTGAAAAAGGAATATAAAAGCATTTTAAAAACAATTGATACAAACCTTATCAGTAACACCAGTGAGATGGACGTCACGTGGAGTGAGAGATCAAAATGGAGATCACCGTGCACTAATTTACAATTAAATGATATAATACTCATTAAGGAAGAAAACTTACCTCCGGGCAAGTGGGCCATGGGTCGTATACAGGAACTACATCCTGGAAAAGATGGTTACGTAAGAGTCGTGACTGTGAAAACAAAAGCAAACCTTATCAAACGCCCAGTTAACAAATTAGTATTACTTCCGGTCAGTGAAAGTAGTAAGCAACAAGAGCTAGTTGCACAGCATCAAAATCGTCAGCAATCATCGCCATCCTTGGCAGAATCCATCCCGCAGCAACGGAGAAAAACTGAAACTAGAGCAAAAGGACAGGTTTTCAAGAACTTTTTTACCACTCTTCTATTATTCATGTCATTCTTTTCACCAACAATGCAGCAGCAATCTTCATCTATTCAATATAATATCACCTCCTTTAATGAAAACAAGCAACTTTATTTTGACAAAATATCGGATCTGCAACATATAAGGCATGACTGGAAGTTGATTGTATACTATATTATGTCAACATCATCATCATCATCATCTCAGCCAAAAACGTCCACTGCTGGACAAAGGCCTCCTTCAAGGATAAACCATTTTGAGGGGAATTTGCCATAATCGCCACGCTTGGCAGGCGGGTTGGCGATATATGTATATATATATATATATATATATGTATATACATATATATGTCAACATACTGGAATGGAATTTATCACTTAAAACAATACGTAAATCATTTAAATCGATTATGCACCGATATGAATGACCAGTATGGAAGCGTCATGTTACAGTTGCAACATGAGATATCAGAAATGGAGCATTATAATGAACTGCTTATAAATCATGAACATGACATTAAAAAAAGAGGGTTGATAAATGGCGTTGGCTATATAGCGAATTCCCTGTTTGGTGTTCTGGATGACAGGTTCGCAGAACAATATAAAAATGACATCGAAAAAATTGTAAATAACGAGAATCACATGCAGCAATTAATTAAAAATGAAACGCTTATCATCGAATCTGAATATAACATACGAGTACTACGTCGAAATGAAAGAATCATTAACCAACAGTTCACATTTATTAACAATCACCTTTTATCGGAAGAAGTAAATAAGGTGCAACTAGACGTAAAACATGTAGGTTACATTACATCTTCCGCATTGGCAGCAAGTATTATTCTATCCAACTTAAGGAGGATTCAGCAAACATTAATCAACACTATAACTGATATAAGCCACGGTCGCGTGGATATTCACCTGTTGCCACCAGAGCAATTAGATAAACAAGCAAATATCATTATGGGACAGCTACATGGTGATTTCACTTTACCTGTAGGCAATGGTGATATCAAAAATCTATATAAATTGCTAAAGGTGCGTGCCAGAATAGTAAACAACTACTTAATCATTGAAGTTAGAATACCAATCTTGAGCAGCGAATTATATCAATTAGATGAAATTATTAGCCTACCACAGAGAGACAATACCAAAAGGTATCAAGTTATACCAGCATATCAATACATTGTTTTTAATCTAAGAATGTAGGATGTAGGTATATTCTTCTCAGAATCCGACTTGCAACTCTGTATACATTACTCACAAGGAAAACTATTATGCTCTCTCAACAAACCCTTTGTGACGTCTCATTAGTATACGGTGAAAAACGTCAACCTGTGTGCGCGACACTATAGCATGCGACAATAGATAGATTAAATTGCAGCGCCGGAACGTCTGGTTGTACTTCTGTTGCAATGAATGCAGAGTACACATTTTCTGTTCGGCGGGCATAGAAATAAAGGTTTTAAAGGGCAATGGACTTATCAGTTTAGGTCAAGGTTGCGCTTTGAAAGGCGATTCGTTTACTATCAATGCGCATAACAACTTTTTAAATCATATGAATAGACAAGACAATGAGATGGAATTCTCGCAGATATCTATTTTAAATAATATCATCAACACCAATATGTCAAGGGAGATCAATACTTGGACACCGGAGAAGCACGATCAAATTTACGAGCAAGTAAATACACAGATCGCAAATTTAAAGAAAGAAGCAGGGAAAGATCTTACTATACACGATATACATCACTACATCCTTCTGTACGTCGTATTAGCGGGACTCCTAATTAGTAGGAGTCATACTGTTCGTGTGGTGGCAAAGGAGACACCTGCAGGAGCAGGCGACTGGGGAAGCATCAGGGTGCCCGCCCGCAGAGCGGGTAGGAGGCGCCGTAGCCGGGCTCGCATAGCCGGGCACGCTAGTGCAGTGATCAGTGAGTGTAGTGAGAGTGAGCCTAAAGGGCACGTTGTGAAAAGTGTAGAGCAAGGGACCTCCCCTATAGTGTTACGGCCTGTTACATTTGAGGCTCCCATATACAGTGAAGTGCAGTGAAAAGAAAGTACTATCAGACTGAGACATTTTATAATAATTAGATTAGAGTTACTCATTATATTTAATTTATTCACTGCATTTATATCTATCCTAGTACTATACAATTTGTTTATATTTGTTTGTATTAACGTAGCAAAAAACAGCATTATGTCATTAATAATTAGTACTTAATTTGAATTGTTATTAATTTTATGATTATCATACCTACTTAGTATGTCATCTCGCATCTCTTTTGTTTGAGAGGCCAAGATGTACGAGTCATCGTACATGCAATTATTACTATAAGAATATTGTGAAACTGCAAACAAGCATTTACGCTACTGTAACGAATTATTTCGTTAGCAGGGCAAAAATGAATCAGTGCAATAAACGCATTCCTATAACGCGGTCGATTTATCATTTTTATCACAGCATTTCCCGACGTTATTTACCATCCCCTTAGCACAGCATCAGAATAGCATTACTGTACGGGATAACCCCTACACTAGGGTTTCAGACGTAAAACATTTATTACATTATCTAATACTGGAAATGTAAATCGTATCCTAATTCGAGTGGTTTTCCAACAAACAGAAACTGCACAGCAGTAGTACTAGGAAAGCAGTGACTGTAGATTTTGGCTTTTCGATGTTTTTACGGAACTCCAAATACAGAAAACTTTGGTTTATACCGCATAGATTGACAACATTTTTTCTAACACGTGCTTTGAAAGCAGATTGCTTTTTATTTTGTACAAATCAATTTGATCAAGCTGCTGAAGCGGAGCCGTGTAATAAGTATTTATTACAGGTTAAAAATATTACAAATACTACAAAACACCACACCGATTTATGTTTCGTTTGCTATTTTACTTATTTTAAGCCCAACTCAGAAATAAACATTATGTTTTATTTTTACACAAGTAGATTACCTACACTTAACAAACAACTAATAGTTAAACAATATCAAAATAGTAATCAGTCTTTTATGATTAATTAGGCCGGTGTCCTTTAAGATTAAAAACCCAAATTAGATTTATTTATTTATTTATTTATTAACCAACTTGCAACTATCATTACAGAATACTTATTCCTAATGCGATAGTGTAGTTCCTTATTATCTAACTATTTTTATAACAAAGAACATATAACGTGACTTTTGTGAATTCATTTAGAGAGCAGTTGAATATATCAATATCGTCAGCGACTTTATTAATAGTGCGCAGGGCTCGGGTAATTAGCGCTTCTTTCAAAATGTTAGTCCGCGCCCGCGGCACCTCGAGCAGTGGCGGGCGCCGCCTGCGCCACACGTACCGGTCCGGCACACACAGCTTCACAGATTGCAACACTCCTTGGTTGAACAAAACACCACGTAACAATTTTATTATATATGTAGCCAGCCCTAATTCTCTTCTTACTTCCAATTTGTTGTAGCCCACCATGCCAAGAACAAATAATGTCGGATACATTAACGGGTAAAATGGATATACTCCATATAATTTAAGATAAAGAAATCTTGTAAACTTGTTTTGTATTCGTTCTAACATTAATTTATATTTAGCCTCAGAAGGACTCCAAATAAATGCATTGCATTCCGAGTGGCTTTTTACCAGTGCTTCAGACAAAGCTCTTATTGCATTTAAATTTGTAAATCCCTCACACTGACGCAACACAAATCCCAAATTACGGTATGCCTTCTTACAAACCTTAATTATATGCTCTCGAAAAACAGATTGGTAGTAAAATGAATTCCAAGGTCTCTCACCTCAGTCACCCGCTGCATAGGAGCACCATCTAAGCAATATTGGATATGAACAGGGTCTCGTGACAAAGTAAATGACATTACCGAGCACTTAGAAAAATTAAAGCATAACCGGTTCCTACGACTCCAGTCCGCCACCCTGTCAATGTCCGCCTGCAGTTTAGCACAGTCGGAACCGTTCTGTATTTCCAATACCAGCTTTAGATCATCAGCAAAGAGAAGGCAGGTCGAATCCAGCGTGATGTCCGGTAGGTCGTTAACCATTAAAACAAATTCGAGAGGCCCCATATTACTCGCTTGACTGACTCCTAATCTAGTGAAGTAATGGCTTTGGCCAGTTTCATGAGCAGGACGTCTTGGCGATTGGCGACTGTATAGAACGCCTTTCGATAATCGAAATAAATGACATCCACCCGACTACCTCTGTCCACTGCTGGTGCCACCTGCGTCAAAATTCAAAATTCAAAATCATTTATTCAGTTTAGGCTACAAATAGCTCTTATGAATGTCATTATGCCATCGGTTCGTAAGTCTACTCTGGGCGGGAGAACTTGTACTGAGAAGAACCGGCAAGAAACTCAGCAAGTGTCAAGCTCTTTTCTCCCTTACAGCGTCAAAAATATTGGAAAATGCCCTATCATAAAAGGACACTTTCCATTACAAACAAACACAAAAAAGGACAATCACAACACCCAAAAATACAAAAAAAAAGAAAATAATAATAAGTTTTGCAAAAATTACATCAGGTACCTACCAATTTCAATTTTCACAATGTCATACAGTACTAATAAAAGTCAAAAATTAGCTGTAGTAGGTCATCAGCTGGAGTAGGTTTCCCGTAGTACTCCGTGCGGGACGAAACCCGTGCTGCGCGTCAGATAACTGAGCGTTCACCTGCGAGTACAACAAGGAAGAATGTATCGCTGACTCGAAAACTTTCGCCGGGGTACACAGGACTGCAACCGGTCTGTAGTCACTCGTTTCCGTACCACTCCTACCCTTAGATACCGGGACCACTCTAGTCAGCTTCCATCGATCGGGAAAAACAGCACAATCGAGACAGACATTATAGATGTGCAGCAGCGGAGCAGCGAGTACCTCACGACAATCTCTAAAAATAAAAGGAGGTATACCTTCTGGTCCAGTGGAATGTTTAAGCTTAACTTCGCCAGCGCCTGCCGCACTTCAGTCACCTGTAGCTCGCGCACCTGCACCCATGCGCCACAGGCACCCGACACCACCGGCACCGCGCTGGCCGCTCTTACTGGCAGCACCGCGGGCTCAGAGTTGTAGTTGTTGTTGCAGAAAAATTTTGACAAATCGTGCGCCCCTTCGAGCGCAGATAAAACTCGTCCATCTTTTGTTAGTTTTTGTTTTTGGGAATTTGTTCTTTTATTTTTTTACAAAGTTCCAAAACGCCATAAGATCTTGTGCCAGATTATATTGCACCCGATCCCTATAGCGGTCCTGCGCGAGTTCCACCGCTCTCTTAACTCGCGCCCTGCACTGGGAGAACTCGTTATAATCATCACTCGATCCACTCGCCTTGTACCGCTTATGTAGTCTATACTTCACCTGTATGTCACGAATAACCTCGGCCGTGTACCACTCAGGGTAGCAATACCTCGAGTTTACAGGCTTTTGCTTTTTTATCGGAACACAATCGTCAATTATTCTATTAATAGTGTTATAGAAATAGTTTAACAGTTCCTCAGGATCTTTAATACTGTACAGTTCACTCCAATCTATGCATGATACACTATCATACAATAAAAGAAAATCGGCTTTTGAGAAATTCCATTGTTTCTTGCGCGAATAATTTAACCGGTCATCCCCAGAACTGTGTGCGCCGAAGTCAGCACTCGACACCCAGATGGCTAGTGGCGGATGGTAACCATCTACAGGCTGCAAGCCCTCAGACGCGCTCACTGACACCGCCCCGCTTACACCGCCCCCGCTTACACCGCCCCCGCTCAACACTAAATCTAACTGCCTACCATTGCAATTCGGTATACTATTTTTCTGAATTAATTCACAAAACGATATTAAATATTCATAATAGTTACACACATCAATACTAGCCGAATATAAATTGAAATCTCCTAATACTATAACATTATTGTTGTATTTAATACATATTTTTTCAATAATATTAAACATGATCATATAGTTATCAGTATCAGCTTTTGGCGGTATATATACCACGCAACATTCAAATAACATTTTGTTTTTAATATGTACGGTAGCACAAACCATTTCGAATGCACAAGCGTCCAAGTTAACGTTGTCCGAAGTGGGTATTTGTCGCAGCTCGAATCGCGGTGTGGCCACTAAACAGACGCCTCCATGCTTACGCCCATCAACTCGATCACAGCGTATTACTTGATAGCCAGATAGGACGAACTCGGCATTATGAATCGATGCATTGCAGCTAGTCTCTGTAATAGCAAATAAATCGGAACCCGCTGATTCAACAAAAGATAAAAAAATTATTGTTTTTGTTCTTAGACCTCGGACGTTCTGATAAAATATTTCAGTTATTCTAGCTTTCTTCTTTTGCTTCATTTCTAGGTCTCCGAAACCAAATCCATTCGCTAAATTCGGCTCCTTGAGGCCATATGCTTGCTTGATTTAATTTGTCAAACATGCCTTTCGGGACGCCGACAATGAATGATGTATAGTCCCTGGCAGTCTTATGCTTTATCTTTTCGACTTTAACATTAACTCCTGGCCCACACACATATACAACGTGTGTCTTTATTTGTTCCTCCGTTGTAGTAGGCAGCAAACGACATATATGTAGATGTTTTTTCCGCTGCACAGCCTGCAAATCCAATATTGAGCTTTCTTCCATTAAGACCTTTTTGCTTTCTAACTTCTTTTTATTATTCTTTTTATTAGATTATTAAATCCGTACAAAATGTTGACCGCCTCGTACTACTAGGCGGTCAGAACTAGTCAGAAGCATAGACAATTCTTTAGAGAGCTGTCGCCTAGCCGCCCCGGCCGCCGCGCCGAGCGACGACGGGCAGAAGGAAATTGCATAGTGGTATTCGCGCATAAATCAATTTGTATGTGTATTTTTTTTGTTTTACACAAAAATGATAAATAAATACACATCCGATAAAAATTTACTATCTGATGTTGTGAATTAGTTATTAATAAAATTTGATTTTCAATGAAGTAAATTGTAATTTTATGTAATCTACGCCATGAATCGTCTGTAATAGACGTAAAAGCCTTGTTGATGATGATTGAATAAATAATTTTATTATTGTTATTATTATTTAATTGTAAGATTTTAATTTCATAAGAAAGTTTTCAACAGGCCTTCGTACCATGTACGGAAGTACATGGAATTATGTTGGTTTAATGGAAATAATGGAAATTATGTTGGTTTAATGCTCTAAGATTATGGTACGCAAAAATACCGTTATTTTGACATCTAGCATTAAAACCTCAGAATAAAACTCTCATCTCAGACGAAATAATATCCGTGTAAAACCTTTGAGCATTAAACCAAATGGAGACGCCATGCGCACTAATTTCTATGAAAAAAAGTCTGTCATTTTCTGCGGGGGACGAGGTAATGCACACAAATACAGTTTCACACTGATGCATTTTTCAAAGACGTCGCTGCGCACGCAAACGACAAAATTATTAAACACTAGCATAAACTAATAAATTCACACACAGGGATAACCTGTCCGTGCACGAGTCTGACGGCAACTTTATGTAAACGTCGATAGTGCTTGACACTATCGATTTAATTTGTCGATACCAATAATAATGACATAGCCCGAAAAGTTGCTAAGCTCAAGTGCCCCACATCGCTCGCAGGACTGATGGCCGCTGGGGCGGAACAGTCCTCGAGTGGTGACCGCGTACCGGAAAGCGCAGTGTCAGCAGGCCTCCAACAAGGTATACCGACAATCTGGTAAAGGTCGCGGGAAGCCGCTGGATGCGGGCTGCACAAAACCGGTCGTATTGGAGATCCTTGGGGGAGGCCTTTGTCCAGCAGTGGACGCCTTTTGGCTGAGATGATGATGATGATGATGAATATTAATGTGATTTTTGAAGTGAAAACTTCTTTAGCGGCGTTGTATGGGTAAAAAATGTTAAACTCGCGTCAGGACACGTGACCGTCAGGGACACGTGATCGAAAATGCACAACGTTAATATTCAAGTTTTCACTTCTGCCGGCACTCCCAGAGTGCAACCAGTCGGTTTTTTTGACGTGACAACGTCTTATAATTCGATAGAGCCGGCTGCACGCACGAAAAAGTTCGGCGTTACCTCGCTCTGAGGCGTTCCATGTAAGGCTTGAAGTGCAAGCGAGAGCGCGGAACGAGCGACAAAGAAGCACAATCGGCTAAATAGAAATTTAGCCGTGCTGCTGTGCAAGCCCGTGTCCGGCATCGCCACCGCGGTACTTACCCCCAACACCCCCCGACACCCCCAACACCTCCCGACACCACCAACTCCTCCCGCCTACCTGTTCGACAGGCTGCTGCTGCTGTGCAAGCCCGTGGCTGGCATCGCCACCGCGGTACGTACCCCCAACACCCTCCGACACCCCCAACACTTCCCGACACCCCCAACTCCTCCCGCCTACCTGTTCGACGGGCTGCTGCAGGCTGCTGTGCAAGCCCGTGGCCGGCATCGCCACCGCGGTACGTACCCCCAACACCCCCCGACACCCCCAACACCTCCCGACATCCCCAACTCCTCCCGCCTACCTGTTCGACGGGCTGCTGCAGGCTGCTGTGCAAGCCCGTGGCCGGCATCGCCACCGCGGTACGTACCCCCAACACCCCCCGACACCCCCAACACCTCCCGACACCTTCTTAAGACGTTGTCACGTTCAACTATCGTCAGTAAACCGACTTTACAGACAACCAATTTTTTTGTTTAAATCAGGCTTTTCAGTATGGTTAATTAAGGTAGACACTTTGCTTTTCTTTATTGTTAAAATCGACAGTTATTAATTAGGATAAGTCAAAATCTGCAAAATATACCTACATAATTTTATTCCATTCCAAGGAGAATTGTTGTTTTTAAGAAAAGCTGCAATCTTATTCTTTCATTATGGAAAAATAGTTTGCTACCTATCTAACCGACTCTCAATCAAGAGGAACCGAAAAATTTAACAACATGTATAGTACTTTCATGGTTCCATAAAGCAGATCAATTCTTTTTTGTAGGTAACGTAGGGTCTTAATTTTTCAGATTTCCAAATGCAATTATTCGAGAGATTTTTTTATTTCTATATAAGTTTCCAAATAAGGCTGAATTTAAAAGCAAGAGACTTAAATTAAAACAAACATATCAATATACAGGTATGTACCGAACTCCAGAATGATATCATACAAACGAACAGCGAAATATACCTAATGCTGTCAAGGTTTAAACTGCTTTCTGAGGTTAAATCTTTGAATGATGCAAAGTTATTTAATGCATCAAAGCTACTCTAAGTGTTCATATAGTTTAAAAAAAATTGGAATAAAAAACGTAATCTTATAGTTTTAAGTAAATTCTATGGTGTAGGTGTTGTTATTTCTGTCAGAAATTAACTATTATTTTGATTACAAAAACACAAATGTTGAAAAAATTTCCACGAGCAGGATTTGAACCTGCACCCTTCTGACATTCCGGGTCAGGTGCTCCTCCAATTGAGCTATCGTGGTTCTAACCAGAAGAATGAATGAAGGAATGTCAGAAGGGTGCAGGTTCAAATCCTGCTCGTGGAAATTTTTTCAACATTTGTGTTTTTGTAATTTGTTCGCAACAAAATTTGCTTTAAAAATCATTTTGAACATTTTATAAAATAGCTTGCTTATTTCTTAACTGATCTTTAATATTTGTAAAAATATTATGATCGGATGTTAATGACGGTAGTTGTTTACATTGAATGGGCGCCTTTGGCTTACAAAGTAAAAAGTGTTGACTAATTTCGGCGGGCTGGTTAGAACCACGATAGCTCAATTGGAGGAGCACCTGACCCGGAATGTCAGAAGGGTGCAGGTTCAAATCCTGCTCGTGGAAATTTTTTCAACATTTGTGTTTTTGTAATTTGTTCGCAACAAAATTTGCTTTAAAAATCATTTTGAACATTTTATAAAATAGCTTGCTTATTTCTTAACTGATCTTTAATATTTGTAAAAATATTATGATCGGATGTTAATGACGGTAGTTGTTTACATTGAATGGGCGCCTTTGGCTTACAAAGTAAAAAGTGTTGACTAATTTCGGCGGGCTGGTTAGAACCACGATAGCTCAATTGGAGGAGCACCTGACCCGGAATGTCAGAAGGGTGCAGGTTCAAATCCTGCTCGTGGAAATTTTTTCAACATTTGTGTTTTTGTAATTTGTTCGCAACAAAATTTGCTTTAAAAATCATTTTGAACATTTTATAAAATAGCTTGCTTATTTCTTAACTGATCTTTAATATTTGTAAAAATATTATGATCGGATGTTAATGACGGTAGTTGTTTACATTGAATGGGCGCCTTTGGCTTACAAAGTAAAAAGTGTTGACTAATTTCGGCGGGCTGGTTAGAACCACGATAGCTCAATTGGAGGAGCACCTGACACGGAATGTCAGAAGGGTGCAGGTTCAAATCCTGCTCGTGGAAATTTTTTCAACATTTGTGTTTTTGTAATTTGTTCGCAACAAAATTTGCTTTAAAAATCATTTTGAACATTTTATAAAATAGCTTGCTTATTTCTTAACTGATCTTTAATATTTGTAAAAATATTATGATCGGATGTTAATGACGGTAGTTGTTTACATTGAATGGGCGCCTTTGGCTTACAAAGTAAAAAGTGTTGACTAATTTCGGCGGGCTGGTTAGAACCACGATAGCTCAATTGGAGGAGCACCTGACCCGGAATGTCAGAAGGGTGCAGGTTCAAATCCTGCTCGTGAAAAAATTTTTTCAACATTTGTGTTTTTGTAATTGTTCGCAACAAAATTTGCTTTAAAAATCATTTTGAACATTTTATTATTTTGATGCTTATAATGTTGTATTAATTTAATAGGTTTTTTTTTTTTTTTTTTAGTTAAGCGGATCTTTAATTCACAAAGGAGACATAAATCAAAAACTTCTTTTGATGCATACAATAGGCCACCACGACTTTTTTGGTATGTTAAACTTTTGTCATTTGGCTCCCCATATAAACTCTTTATGCATGTACTGCGTTTAATTTTTTAGTAGAAAATACTACGAAGCCCGCTTTATATTCCACTACTTTTTCTCCAAATGGAGATAAGTATGTTTCGATCTCTAATAATTTGTTTTTTTTTAAATTTATTTATATATATTATTATTTTCCTATAATAGCCAGAATAAACATTATGATGAAGTCGATATCAAAATTTTGTTTTTGTACTGTCACAGCTCTAACTTTGTTGCAGTGTGGCCAATGTAATTAAATTAAAATTTCCTATTTTCGGGATAAGTGACCAAAATAAGTTATAATTTATAAGTAATGTAATCTATCATTAATTAAATAAGCATTTATAATAAAAATACAGTTTTAACTTTATAGAACGTGAAATATAAATTGTCATTCAATGGTGGCTCATTCAACTTTAAAAGTTACGCAAAGTTGCAACTTGACGTTTTAGTGGCAACACTTTTTGATTAACAATATTTTTTCAGTTTTTTGCAAATTTTGTGCATTATTCAATAATATTAAGACAAAATAATAGTTACAGATGAAAAGTAACGTTATCCTTTTGTACAATCGACGTTTCTGATCGCTTTTTACGTGAAAACACGCTGCAATTTGGCATTTTTTGCTCAGGTCTTATCGCGTGCACCGTGATTTGCAAATGACGCTGGAACACGCTGGAACTAGTTTTATATAACGAGTATGATCGGCGGTCATACTCTTTTGGCAGAGGGGAACGCCTGACAGTGGCGTCTCCAGTTGGTTTAATGCTCTAAGTGTAAAACAAAGCGTATCATGGTTTTTCTAAAGTACCTGAACTTTGACAGGCCTGCCGGTGTCATAATTTTTGAGTTTCTTTTTATTTCATTCAGTCGTCTATATGTGTGTTTTTCGTGTGTTTCTTTAATTGCGAAAATGGCTATGTTCTCCAATTCCGATTACTACGAGATGATGTTGTGCGTGGGACGAGCTGATGGAAACTTAGCTCGCGCTCGTGACTTGTACCATGAACGTTTTATTGAAGGCAGAGCACCTGCTGACCAGCGGTGGTTACCATCCTAACAATGTTTTCGTGAATTGACAACGCGTTTGCATTCCACGGGATCCTTTCATCGTCCACGTGGCAGTGGACGTCCGAATACGTTAGATGCAAGGCGAGAAGAAGAGGTGTTGGAAATCTTCGAAGACGAACCAACCATCAGTACGAGGCGTGCCGCGGCGAGGTTTGGTATGAACCATGTCACAGTTTGGCGGATTCTTCGAGCTGACGGTCAACACAAGGGGTGTAAAGACCACTACCGGCGTACACAGGAGTTAACACCAGGTGATTTCGCTTCCCGAAGAAACTTCTGCGAGTGGCATCTGCGGCAGCTGGAAGCTGACCGCAGTTATGTGAACCGGGTCATTTGGACGGACGAGGCAACGTTCACCAAATCTGAGATATCTAATATCCATAATGAACATGTTTGGACTCACGAAAATCCACACGTCTCAGGGCAGAGCAAGTGGCGGCTTAATGTGTGGGCTGGCATTTATGATGGCCACGTCATCGGCCCCGTGATTTTACCCGCACGCCTGAACGGTGTCAACTACCTCAGGTTTCTTAAGACGGAATTTGAAGACGCGATTGATGACGTTCCGGTCATAGCAACCTCATACTTTGACAACCAAATAGGTAAGGTTTTCCAGCATGACGGAGCGCCGGCGCATTTTGCTCGAGATGTACGAGTTTATCTCAACACTCGTTTTCCGCGAGGTTGGATTGGCCGGGGGGGCCCGACACCCTGGCCGGCGCGCAGTCCTGATATTACGCCACTGGATTTTTTTTTGTGGGGCTACGTGTAAGACCGTGTGTATTTTACGGATTGTGATAGCAGAGAAGAAATGGAGCTTCGTGTGCGCTCAGTATTCTCCAGTATAACACCGACAATGGTGCGAAATGCGACACAGGCCATAGCCAGACGGGCGAGGTTGTGCGTCCTAGACGAAGGACGTCATTTCGAACCTCTTTGTAGGTAACATATAAATGTACCTAACCTTCGTTGATTAGAGTGTTGTGTTTGTGTATGTTGTTGTATGGAAGAGGACGCACCTACCTTGTTAATTGCAATAATTTCATTTAAGGTATTAAAAGTTTTATTTTTGTATGTATGTTTTAAAATGTTAAAACTGTAAAGTAAGTAGGTACGAAGGTAGGTAAGAAATAATTTATTTTAAAACAAATAAGTAAAATTTTTTTATGAACGTTTTAAGGATTTATGTTTGTATGTTTTAAATGTAAATTTTGTTTCTTACCTAAAAACCAAAAAAGGATTAATTTAGTAAGTACCTACCTACTAATTTTCTATCGAAATAGTTTAATAGGTGTGTCGTGTTATGGTGTCCTGTGTGTATGTATACTCCTAATAAGGAGCACAAAATACAGTGTCTGGAGATTAGGTATAGGCTACTCTGTGGTATAGGTACAGAGTAGACAGGAGTCGTTGCTCCTGGTAGGTAACATAACGTCATGAACCTGAAATAGTCATGTGCCTTAATATAGTCGATATTTTTATTAGTCATTAAAAATAAATCGTTTTACGGAAAACTAAATCTTAATGCAAGTTTTTAAGAAATTTACAGAGAACTCTTTATAGGATGTGTTTTAACAACCTTTAGGTATAACGGGTAATTTTGCAACACCTTGTATATACAATCTGTATCAAGCAGGGCCAGCCATATTTCACGTACCTAATCAGTTACTTTTAGTGAGCTGGTACACATCAAAACATTTCTTGATATCTCGGTCATTGTGGAAGTACATACTTTTAAAAATAATACGAGTTTATCGACATTATGACAACATTAAAAAATCAGCTGATTGGAGTAATGAACTCTGTCTAGTGTTACTACCTAAAGTACACCTCCTTTGCCTTTGCTGTGAAGCTAGTATTTTTGTGCCTATGATGCTGACTCCACCCGCTTTCAACTATTTATTTTTGATAAAGTTTTAAGGGTTCCGTTTTGTTATTTTTTCCACTAAGAACATAAGTTACGACTACCTACTTTTATTAGTTAGAAAAGAAAATTGAAACCTTCATTTAGTCAATTATTCTCTGTTCCTATCACCAGGTCAGGTCAGGAATGTGTTATCTATCAGGTAAGTACTTCTGACGGTTAATTAGTATGGAGGTTCGAATCCAAAACATTTATGATTTTGAGAAAATTTTATGTAAATGTATGAAGGTAAAAGTAACACTGTAAAAATCGTCACAAAAGGGTTTTTTTTTGTTGACAACGTAAGCGACTAGGATTCTGTCTGTAGCTCATTTTATTTATTAACAAATTGAATGGTTTGAAAATTTAAGGATTCCTGATGTCCTGAGGTTTCGTTGTTTTAGTTTTTGCTTTAAAAATACAACATCAGCTTTAGTTTTAACTGATTTATTTAAACTGATTAAACCAAACGCGATTACACTCGCCTGCGCTAGCGCTACGTAAAGTAGGTACTACTCCGCATAACTACCACGCGCGCGCCTAATTTATAATTTGAACAGTGATAAAAAAATGACTTACCTACTAATTTAAAAATATTGCTAGTTTGGGTTATTTAAGTCCAATTTTCGATCCCTAAAAAGTACTAGGGGCAATTCCTGGTATGGGCGGAGTCACAAGAAAGCGTGCGCGTGCGTATTTTTTCTTAAAGGGTTCTGTAACTCATTTTATTTTTCTAACCGCTTTGATTGACCCGGTATAAAATGTAAGCATTCCTGAAATCCTAACTATTTGTATGAAATTTAATTAGGTAAACTAAGTTTAACTATGTTGTATCACACTAAGTTTCAATACTTAACACATTCGTTTTTGTTTACAATAATGTAATGATAATAAGAATAACCCCCGTGTGGTGCCGGGGATAAAGAATTGCACCACCCATCTGTTCCCGTGGGTGTCGTAGAAGGCGACATAGGGACCATTTCAGAGGATGGGCAGCAGCGTCTCTTTGTGATAATTCTAACCATAATGCGATCGCCAACCCGCCTGCCAAGCGTGGCGATTATGGCAAATTCCCCCTCAATCTTGAGGGAGGCCTTTGTCCAGTAGTGGACGTCTATTGGCTGAGACGATGATGATGATGAATAAGAATAACATTTTTAATTATTTTTAACTGAATTATTTAAACTAATTAAACCAAACGCGATTACACTCGCCTGCGCTAGCGTTACGTAACGTAGGTACCTACTCCGCATAACTACCCCGCGCGCGCCTAATTTATAATTTGATCAGTGATAAAAAATGACTTACCTACTAATTTAAAAGTAACTTAAGTCTAATTTTCGATCCCTAAAGAGTACCAGGGACAATTCCTGGTATGGGCGGAGTCACAAGAAAGCATGCGCGTGCGTCTTTTTTCTTAATGGGTTCTGTAGCTCATTTTATTTTTCTAATTGCTTTGATTGACCCAGTATAAAATGTAAGCATTCCTGAAATCCTAACTATTTGTATGAAATTTAATTAGGTAAACTAAGTTTAACTATGTCGTATCACACAAAGTTTCAATACTTAACACATTCGTTTTTGTTTACAATAATGTAATGATAATAAGAATAACATTTTAAATTAGTTTTAACTAAATGATTTAAACTGATTAAACCAAACGCGATTACACTCGCCTGCGCTAGCACTACGTAACGTAGGTACCTACGCCGCATAACTACCCCGCGCGCGCCTAATTTATAATTTGAACAGTGATAAAAAAATTACTTACCTACTAATTTAAAATGGGTAACTTAAGTCTAATTTGCGATCCCTAAAAAGTACCAGGGGCAATTCCTGGTATGGGCAGAGTCACAAGAAAGCATGCGCGTGCGTCTTTTTTCTTAAAGGGTTCTGTAGCTCATTTTATTTTTCTAATCGCTTTGATTGACCCGGTATAAAATGTAAGCATTCCTGAAATCCTAACTATTTGTATGAAATTTTATTAGGTAAACTAAGTTTAACTATGTCGTATCACACAAAGTTTCAATACTTAAAATATTCGTTTTTGTTTACAATAATGTAATGATAATAAGAATAACATTTTTAAACATCTGTGACATAAGTACTAAATAAAACTTGTTGTCACCAATTGACTAAATTAATAGCCACAAACGTAAAAATAATATACTAATATTATAAAGCTGAAGAGTTTGTTTGTTTGTTTGTTTGTTTGTTTGTTTGTTTGTTTGAACGCGCTAATCTCAGGAACTACTGGTTCGAATTGAAAAATTCTTTTTGTGTTAAATAGTCCATTTATTGAGGAAGGCTATAGGCTATATTACATCACGCTATGACTAATAGGAGTGGAACAGTCGCTAATTAACGCGGGTGAAACCGCAGGGCACAGCTAGTACTTACATAATGCCAGTGAGTGGTGTTTCGCAGCGCTTAAGCCAGTTTACACTTTGGTAGTATACTTTGACATCGGTTTGTATTCTGTGACTTCGGAAAGTACTACCCCCTTATTCATAAAAACTATTTAAGCATTATTTAATTAATACTAATATTATAAAGCTGAAGAGTTTGTTTGTTTGTTTGTTTGAACGCGCTAATCTCAGGAACTACTGGTTCGAATTGAAAAATTCTTTTTGTGTTAAATAGTCCATTTATTGAGGAAGGCTATAGGCTATATTACATCACGCTATGACTAATAGGAGTGGAACAGTCGCTAATTAACGCGGGTGAAACCGCAGGGCACAGCTAGTACTTACATAATGCCAGTGAGTGGTGTTTCGCAGCGCTTAAGCCAGTTTACACTTTGGTAGTATACTTTGACATCGGTTTGTATTCTGTGACTTCGGAAAGTACTACCCCCTTATTCATAAAAACTATTTAAGCATTATTTAGTTAAATATTGTTTTGTCAACGTCACACACACGTCATTTTAAATTTGAGGAAAAGAGACAAAACAATTATTAACTAAATTATACTTAAATAGTTTTTTATGAATATGGGGGTTAGTAGTAACTAGCACTGCGAGTGGACAGATAAATGTCTACCTACTAGTCTAAAATCGTTGCAAGTTACTGCACTGCACTGAAAAAAAGTTGAACACCTCGGACAAGAATTGAACCACACACCTTCCGCCACCGACACCAACAACCACCAACACCAGTCTCCATAGTCCAATCCAGAGTCCGCAGACTCATTTGTCAAGTGGTTAAAATGCCGCCCGGATTGCAAAAGTTACATAGTTCGATTCCCGCCTGAGTTGAACTGAACCTGAACTTTTACAATGCAAAAAATTATCTAAGCGTTATGAAACGCTAAAATAACGCTAAAATATCTAAGAAATGCAAACTTCTAAGATTTGATAAAGCAACGGGATAAAGCTAAAAAAATACACATCGAGCGCTGACAAATATCGATGGATAAAACCAGTCCTCGGTAGCGTAGTGGTTAAGGCAGCCATGATTCGATTATGTTTGACATTTATTAATACAAAAATTTATCTAAGCTTATCTATCAATAATTCACAATTATTATCAAGTCTACACAATAATTATTTTCGATCCCTAAAAGCCCTAAAAAGTACCAGGAGCAACTTCTAGTTCTAGTAGGTGGCGCCGCCCGCCTTGGTACCTACCAAGGCGGGCGGCGCCTTGGGGTTGTTTGCCTATAATTTTTTCGCAGTCGTTTGTGAAAGCTTTCAGAGTGCACACCTACTTTTCGTTTTTTTGCTGTTCGGTTTCGATTCGACTACCTATTAAGTTAATATGGCATTTCTAAGTAATCAGGTGTATTACGAAATGATTCTTTGTGTCGGGGCAGCTAATGGCAGTCTACGTGGTGCTCGTGAACTGTACCGCGAGAGATTCATCGACGGTAGACCAGAAGCTGAGCAGCGAAGCTTGCCATCGGCGGATTGCTTTCGACGAATGGTTATGCGTCTCCAGCAGACTGGATCCTTTCGTGGGACGAGTCCGGAGGTCCAGCCAAACATGTGGGACCCGGGTTTTGAGGAGGCCGTATTGGAACACTTTGAAGAAAACCCAAGGACCAGTACACGTCGAGCTGCAGCTATTTTCAACGTAGCTCACATGAAGGTTTGGCGGGTGCTCCGAGTTGACGGCCAGCATCCGTATCATTTTCGGCGAACCCAAGAACTCACGCCTGCGGACTTCGAACCGCGTCGTGGATTTTGCCAGTGGTACTGCAATAAAGTGATGACGGTTCCTGGTTTTGCTTCAACTGTGCTGTGGACGGATGAAGCCGCCTTCACTAGGGGCGGGATAAGCAATATCCACAATGAGCATGTGTGGTCACACACGAATCCGCATGCGTCAACAGAGTCCAGTTTCCAACACCAGTGGCGAGTTAACGTCTGGGCTGGCATAGTTGGTGGTAGGCTGCTTGGACCTAAGTTTTTGCCCCAACGACTAAATGGAGAGAACTACCTCGAGCACTTGACGAATTACATTGAAGAGCAGCTTGAAGAGTTTCCTTTGGCGGAATATCATGCAATGACCTTTCAGCATGATGGGGCACCACCACATTACGCGCGACAAGTGCGCGAATATCTCAACCTACGCTTTTCACAGTGGATAGGCAGAGGAGGGCGTGTGGCCTGGCCACCGCGATCGCCGGACTTTACACCTCTTGATTTTTTTTTATGGGGGCATGTTAAGAGTTTGGTGTACGCCGTGGCTTGCGATACTGCCGAAGAAATGAAGGATCGTATCACAGCTGCCTTTCTAAGCATCACACCACAGATGCTTCAAAACGCAGAAGAGTCCGTTTTGCGTCGGGCGCAAACTTGCATCCAGCGACAAGGCGGGCATTTTGAGCCATTTTTGTAAACTGTGCATGTGAAGTGGAGTGGACTTTTTTATCACAGCTAGGGTGCTACACTACACCTAAGTGCTACGCTTTCTTTTGCTTTGAAGTCATTTTAATCAAGGACCTATGTAGGTACCTACTCGTAGGTAAGTCTAAAGTACTCTAAAGTAGATAATGTGGATGTAAAATGAAAATCTTTTTATTACTTTGGTGATAATTACTTAGGTAACTACTGAATTTAAATTATTAAATCACGAAAGTAAAATAGCTGCCTACTTACATATCTGTCTTTGTTTTGTCAGTCTACCAAATCCAACAAAAAATGCCGCCAATCGACTGCCGACAAACAACCCGACAAACAAAATGTGCCGTCAAAGGTTTTGACTTTCGCCGCTTGCGCCGACAGTAACCGGCAACTCTTTGAGCGGGCGAACTACAGTACCACCTCCTGTTTGTAAAACTGTGCGCCTGGTAGGGGGCGTGGCGGCCAAAACTAGGACACGCAATTTTACAAACAGGAGGTGCAGTGTAGGCAGTGCACCAAACAGAGTTCATGACCCTGCTAGTGATGGGTTTAGCTTGTTTTGATTATAAATTAACGACAGATTAACTTTGTTTGTAAATGCAAAAACAAATTAAATGGCGCTTATCTTACTAGAGTATTTATAGAAAGGGTCTATACTAAGGATAGTTTGAAACCCTGGTTTATGGCTGAACCTGTCTGATACACGTTGTATATTTCAAAATTTAAAGCGATGATCTATATTTTATATTTTGAAACGCATTGTGAACATATTATTAAGCAATATTTATATAAAACACACATAATCCTAGGGAAACATTTTTTTTTACGAAATTTTTAGAATTAAAAAAAAAATATGCTCAAATTAAGTAATTAATTTTTCAATGAACCTGGCACTTACGACTGAAATATTAATATCGTCATGAAGAGTATTTAATACTTAATTAGATTTGTAAAAATGAGCAAGATCTATTAAAATTTGACTGAATTTTAAAATATCAATAACAGATTCAACCAAAAAAAAATTTAGTCGTATTTTTTTTTAGGCATATATTATAAATACAATAAATAAAACAATAACATCATTAAATATTGTGTCTAATAGGCTTTCTAACAATATATTACACTTCTTGTTACATTAAAACACCAAACAAGCGGTTTACCTCACAAAAACACAAATGACACAATACAACAAAACAATGGGCTATGACAGATGACCGATTTCAATCGCTCTTTTAATTTATTTGGCGTTATGGTATAGGAGTGTTGCCGTAGTAAAATAGGTTGGGAATTGAATACAGAATTATTTAAAAATTAAAGCAAATGAATCGAATCTTTATTTTAAAGACAAGAAGAACTTTTACGAACGCAAAATTGTTTGGGTCAAAAGTGGCCACAGTTTAGTTAATAGTTACTACGTAACAGATAAATGACTCCCTACAATAATTCGTATACCTACCGCGTTAATAGCCTACTTCATTTCGTCGCGACGCATCGGCGACCGCTGCGTGCTAAATTGTGCCTAATAAGCTCGACTATAGAGTTGTAATCGATTCGCAGCCGCGCGGCCTCGCTGCCATCGTAGTAATGCTAGGGCTGCTGTTACGATAAAAATATTGTTCACACACAATAACTTGACGACCGCTGACGTGGCAGGCAGGGTCACTAACCACCACACCAAACGTGTTGTCACAACTTTAATGCAGACATAGTCACAGGTCATTTATATTTGTCTGATATCGTGTTGCGACGCGTCAGAACGGAATCGGTTTCATACATACATTGTTTCATACATTTTTAGATTTATATTTTTTTATTGTGATTCAAAATCCGCCTTTAAAGTTAAAAGTAAGTTATTAAAACGAACCTATTCTATTCTATAAATTAATCCAAATAAGTAGGTATCTATAATGTATACTTAAAGAGTTTCATTAGGTAGGTAGGTACTTTTCTTCATCAACAGGCAAACTAAAAAATTACACGTTTTTATTCCTTTTATTAGATTTACAACCATCAACTTCACAAAAATTGCCAGGCGCGGACGGCATTGTTTTATATTATTAAAACGAGATTTTAAATAACACAATTACTATTTACAATAATCTAAACCACACAAATGTCAATCAACATATATATTAAACTTATTCACTATTTACAATACTTATTTAATAATAACTACAGAATACAAATGATCGATGTTTTATGATGCAACGTGCACCGCGAACGAGCGTGCGATAACGAGCGCTTGCGACAGCCCACTGGCTCTTAGATCGCCGGCGATCCAGCGCCCGGTAGGTAACTAACGCGCGCAAGTACATGGAGTGCCGGAGGCCTGCCATGGCCGTTTGAGCGGTCATAGAACCATCAGTAAAAAAATCCGTATTGCCACCAGTGTGGTGGCGATCGAGGTGGTGGCAACCAGGAATAGACGGACCCACCTACCTGAAAGGGAGGGTAAATGTTTTCGGGTGGAGGTATGCATGCATTAATTATTGAGTCACATTAGAATACCTATTGTTGCAAAATATCAATATAATAATGCTCTTTTATTTTTAATACTTATATAAGTGGAGCCAAGGCATAATTTCATTTGATATTGATATGAATTTGTCATAGTGAATGAAAGTGGCAAAGTACTAAAGTGTGAACATATTACGACTTCGACTTCGACTAATATTATTATTGCAATTGGGAGTGTTAAAAAAAGTGTTTCCGAATCAATGGGAGGAAAGAAAAATTGCGTCAGGGAATAATAGCAAGCTAATAATATGCTACCAAACAATAAAACGATTGTGAAGAAACGTGTTTGTAAATAAATGCGAGCATAAATTTCGCTGCCAAAAAATAGTGAGAAAAGGAAATTTTAGGAATGGGAAATTATGCGACTAGGGATAATGGCGAAAAAAAATTTGCGTTTGGCAAAGTTTTCTAACAAATCGCTATCATTGTAGGTATGGGGTAAAAATTAACTTTTTCATCTTTCCCAAGCTCATTGAATGAAATTGAATGTCAATCAAATAAGTACCTATTACCATAGTAGAATGAAACAAGTAGGTCATCTTTATACAAAGACATTTAACTACTTACTATAGACAAGACATAGAGATCGACACTGTAATCCACTACTTATTACCAAGTGGTAACAAGTCGCTCAGTTTGATGTGATACGACCTCTAATGCAGTCGTGTTTGTGCGCGAATAGATTTGACAAAATCTACAGAAAATATGCCAAATTGCGTGTTGCGATATTGTGAATCCCGATATGGTAAAACGGCTGAACGTGATTACAGTTTATTTTCGTAAGTATTTTGTATATTTACCCAATAATCAGCCTATATAATAATTTCCAATAAAGTATTCTAGAACATTTGCCTATACCCTATACCGCCCTCTGGTGGTAAGAAGCAAAAGCACTACTTTTAGATGATTTAGTGATGTTCAAGCGATGTCGTTTTATTATCGATTAATGTTATATATAATATTTTTATATCGTAAGTTTAATATTAGTAGTAATATTTTGATACAATGATCATTGCGTTGGAGGACTGTTATGCACTGGAACAGTTAAACTAAGTGATACCTCAGCGATCCCCCGACGCGATGATCATTGCATCAGAATATTACTACTTATATTAAACTTAAAGGGCCAATACGGATTTTAAATTTTCATTTTTCATTTTTTTCACCGGAATTTTCATTTTCTACCTTGATTGCCACTTGCTTATTGTTATATATTAGGTCCTTAGTTATGAAATTGACGTTTTGTATGAGTTTTGTTTTAATTATATTTTTTATACTTAAGTTTTTAAAATTTTCTTAGCATTTATTGATGTTAACTTTCTAAAAATTAAAGGCCAGCATGTTTGTTTCACTAGCTAAATATAGCAGACTATAAGTAGAAAAAACAAGTACCTTCAAAGGTACAATGAAACAAAAGGTCAATTCCGCTAACTACAACAAAAAAAAGATTCAATTTAAAAAAAATTAGGCCATAAAGATACAAGATTAAAAATAATTGTTATTACTAAAGCCTTAATAATAAGTCTTAATTAAATGTATATACAAATATTTACAAAAGGTATTAAGTTTTGGAAGTAATACACTTGTTAATGTGTGAGAAAAAAATCGTCAATTTCATAGGTAAAGACCCAATATTTTTTATACCGATTTTGGTTAACCTTTATAAAAGTTATACGTCGAAATCATAACGGAACATCCCTACTGGTGTACTAGCGACACCTACCGTGTGGTAGAAACTTATTCTAATTGATTCTAATACGCTGTTTTGCTTCTCAACGTTAGATGGCGTTACTAGCGCCCCAGCTCAAAGTTTTTGTATGAAAAAGTCTCCAATAGCCGCTCTATTACCTATTGAATCTCTTTGTCTTTATACATACGCACCGAGCGCGGCTTGTATGTGAGCGCAGCCAAACCAACCCGTCCGTACGCATCGTCGCACGCACTCACTGACAAAGTTTATTGCTGCTAATGCTGCGCCAGTCGCGACTGAGCCGTACATAATGCCGCGCGCGCCTGCGTGTTTTGTCGCTGTGCCGGCGCCGCTGCCGCTCGCACGTAGATTATAATTTGTTAAACGTAAGTCAAGGTCAACGATGGTTACAAAAAAAACAAGAGATATTGCAGTGTTTATGGATGTCTTAATAGCAGCTTGTCCATCCAGAATTTTCTTTCTTTACTTTACCTACCGAACAAGAACGGTGAGTTGAGTACCTCCTGCCTAACCTAATTACACAATTTTGTGTCAGTTATTTACTACCGAAAGAATTAAGTTCTGCTCCAGATTTCGTGGATTAGAGAGGTAAATACATGTACCTACTTATTTGTAAGTTTAATTTATTAGATTACACGGTATACCCTACCGCGAAAACAAGGGACTAATTAGGAACAGTCAGACGAAACACTTTGGACTTTGTACCGCTCTTATGTTGTGGGCATAAGTACTAATATCGAACTGCAAGTGTTTACCGTGATATGCTGTTGACCGTATCTACTTACCTATTGTAAGTTGTTGTGTTGTACAGTTGACAAACTACGTTTAGGTAGATCGGGGGTTCTCTGAAATCCATGAATTCATATTTCTAAGTATGTTCTTATTTTATATATAGATACCTACCTCATTCTAATTAAAAGCGACAGCCCTACAAGTTTAGGTGATTATCGCTTGCTCGGGGGCCGAGTCGACCTACTTGTTTCATTCTACTATGCTATTACTCTTTCTTAATTTCTGTTTTAAAACATAATTAATTATCACTACATAGTATAAAACAAAGTCGCTTCCCGATGTCCATCTGTCCCTATGTATGCTTAGATCTTTAAAACTACGCAACGGATTTTGATGCGGTTTTTTTAATAGATAGAGTGATTCAAGAGGAAGGTTTATATGTATAAAACATGCATATAATTGGACCCGGTAGGTGGCGCTGCGCTGAATCCTATGGGATTCTATAGGATACGGGTGTTCACTCAAGCGGACGAAGTCGCGAGCGGGCCGCTAGTAACTAATAAAATTGAGTTGAATACAAACATTATTAATTAAAATTTTATATA
This sequence comes from Eudonia mercurella, assembly GCA_963082485.1. NCBI lineage: Eukaryota > Metazoa > Arthropoda > Insecta > Lepidoptera > Crambidae > Eudonia > Eudonia mercurella. Next base: position 222,342 of record CAUJAO010000001.1, read on the forward strand.
ATTCTAGTGTTTGATGAGTAATATTGTAAGTAGTATTAGTCGTTTAATAATAGCTCTAAATTATATAATTTTACTAAATACGATTTTACTATCGGTTTTCATAATAAGTAAGTCTGCGACATTTAAATTTCTTTGTTAACTATGGAACGCGAAAGTTTAAGTGTATATTTAAATACGTAGTCTTAAGAATTAAAAAAATGTTTATTTATTTATTATGTTGTAGTTGTAGTAATAACTATTGTTCATATATTTTCTTAGCGATAGAATTACAAATTAGTCCTAAACTTCTCGGCGGGCTGTTACCGAATCCATCTGTATCTATTTTCCATATAGTAATCGGGATTACTTGATCGGGCAGCTCTATGGCACACGACGTGGCCTGAGAAAAAGAAAGAAAGGTTCGAGAAGCAACTAAATGAAGATGGATAGATTAGATGACAGCCCGCCGAGAAGCTAGGGCTGAATTGTAATTCATAGCTTGTTATAATATACAAGTTCAAAATAAATCAACATCTGGTTGCTGAGCGATCAAAGCGTTGAGTAGACCAATGTACCAACGGGGCCGCCAATAGGCGCCGCGTTCGCAGCTGCGCCAACTTATCCCTTTAGGACTAAAAATATGAATGGCCAGTTTTCGGCTTTAAAAAAGTACCGACCCCTATACAGTTGGGGTTATTGTATTGTACTTGGTTTGTGGTGTTGTTGTGTAGCCGTGTTGTTGTTGGTGTCGCAGGGTTGGTAGCGCTGGCGTGTCCGTACCTGGGCCCGTTCATCGCGCTGTTCGGCGCCTTCTGCCTGTCGCTGCTGGCCATCGTGTTCCCGGGCGTGATGGACTTGTGCCTGTGGCACCCCAACCGCTACGGCATCTGCTTCTACAAGCTGCTGCGCGACGTTTTCCTCATCGTGTTCGGTCTGTTCTGCCTGATTGCCGGCTGCTACACCAGCATGCTGGAAATCCTCGACGCCTGAGACCGCGTCCTAATGTGTTACATCGATTATTGGCTTTACCTATTTCAATTGTAAGAGGTGATATAAAATGTGCAATGTTTAAACTTTTATTTGTTAATCAAATAGGATCTAGTGAATTTTGATATAACGTCAATACATTTCTCGTTATTTAAACGAACCATCGAATTTTTGTTTTAATTGGTTTTGACGGAGCTGAATTACCAGCGTTGTCGAAAATAAAGTTAATAAAAATTCAAATTTTGTTTAAAATGTTTAATGAAAATCTCAATTCCACCACACGTTTAGAAACAAGGCTATTGTAAGCTAAGCAATGTCGATAAAAAATACTGTTAGCTTAAATAAATAGATGGTCGCAAGACCAATCATTTATCTAAGACTGTTAGGTACAAATCCCTCGGAAGTCTGAACTTGACAGTAATTTTGCCGTTTTCGTGCGGTCAATAGAAGAATAGAATAGAAGACCTTTATTTCAGCAACTATGACTGTAAAATGGAGGGTGCCCAAATGAAAGCGAGGTAGCAATTTTAGATGTTTACTTGTCGGAAGCCAGTGAGAAGTGTCCTCTCTTCATACAATGTTTTGGTATTTATGCTAATTCACACAAAGACACTATATTAAGACGTCAGCGCCATCTGTGATTTCGTAAACAAGCCATGAGGCGGCTACGTCAGCCAATGGGCCCTGCGTATTTTTACGCGATCTGGTTTCAACCACCATTTTCGAAATTGCGAATTTTTTTTAACGGGTCGATGGACCTATGTTATTAATGGGAATGAAAGGGGTTGTAAAAATGGACTGTATGATATTAATGTTAAAATAAAGGTCGCTATTAGGTAGTTGACACTGTGTAATCCAAGATCACGAGAAGAACAACAGAAAGTATAAAAATATGTCAATCTTTGTAAAAAACATAAATATCAAAAACATAAACAATATCAAAAAGTATGTACTATCAGGTACAATCATCATCATCATCTCAGCTAAAAGGCGTCCACTGCTGGACAAAGGCCAAGGATGTCCAATACGACCGGTTTTGTGCAGCCCGCATCCAGCGGCTTCCCGCGACCTTTACCAGATCGTCGGTCTACCTTGTTGGAGGCCTGCTGACATTGCGCTTTCCGGTACGCGGTCACCACTCGAGGACTGTTCCGCCCCAGCGGCCATCAGTCCTGCGAGCGATGTGGGGCACTTGAGCTTAGCAACTTTTCGGGCTATGTCATTATTATTGGTATCGACAAATTTAATCGATAGTGTCAAGCACTATCGACGTTTACATAAAGTTGCCGTCAGACTCGTGCACAGACAGGTTATCCCTGTGTGTGAATTAATTTTTTGATCACTTTGATCATCACAAAGTTTCCACACTTGGCAGACGGGTGGTTGAAAATTGGTGAAATCGCAGCTAGTGTTTGCTGCTACTCATCACCTCCTGGATTCGTATGAAAATATGCCAGGACTCCCATTATTTTTATATTCAAACTCACCAAAGCATGGAGGCAGAATGTCACCAAACTAATCATCATATAAGCCTGGGATCACCTATGTTGTGTATGGGCCCCTTTCGCTTGAGCATAATACTTATAAATAATATTTCTAAAAACAATTAAAGAAGAAATCAAAGGAGAAAAAATTGGTGAAAAGGAATTGGAAAACGGCCCTTAGGATATTAGTCTAGTATATATTAAACCTATTAGGGCGGATTTCACCAAGGTAGTATATGTTGCGTTAAATAAAAAGACTTAATTTTAATATTGGCTGTATGTACATGTGTTCCTTTGTCATTTTGTTCATGTACTGAAAAATAAAAGAATAAACTCTCTCTCGTAAAAATGGATGAATACAGTCGTATTTTATTTTAATCTTTTAATTATTAAACCTCTGATTAAGATCTAACAATACTGAAAACTGAATTGCTTTCATGGTAGCAGAGCGTAGTTCCATCAAAAACAGTGGAAAACTAAAAACTAAAATTAAAACTGAAAAACTAAAACAATGGAAGTACGATATGAAGAAATTTCTAGCATCCAAAAACTGACGGATACAAATACATTCGCCATATGGAAATTCCAAGTAGAAATTCTACTCAAGAGCTATGATTTGTTTGAATTGGTGAAAAATGAAACATCAAAAGAAGTAGACGTGAAGAAGGATGCCCAAGCTAAGAAAATTATAATTTCATCTATTGCTAAAAAACACATCCCTCTCATAATGAGTTGTGGAGAGGCCAAGGGCATGTACGAAAAGTTGTGTTTCATATTTGAAAAAACATCTGAACAACAAAAGTGTTACCTACTTCAAGAATTTTACAAATTTACATATGATGAAAAGAAAGATGTAATACAATACATAGCACAATTACAAAACCTTAGTCAAAAGATAAATTCGTTAGGGGACAACTTAAGTGAAAGAATGATTATAACAAAAATAATGTCTATATTGCCAAGAAATTTTTGTCACTTTATTACTGCATGGGAGTCTACACCAATAAGTGAACAAACAATTGATAATTTGACAGCTAGATTAATTACTGAAGAAGAACGTGTGACACAGCATGATGAACCAACAGCTGTAGCATTTAAATCCGAGACCTATCAAAAGAGACATTTTAAGTCATATCAACAGAAAAGGTGCTCAATATGTAAAAAGACCAATCATACAGAAAATGATTGCTATTTCAAAAACAAAAGTAAGCAATGCACAATCTTAGATTAATAACGCCCAATATGTAAAAAATCCAATCACCAAGAAAAGGATTGTTTTTTCAAAAACAAATATAAAAACAATAACAATAACCATATCACTTTCTTTACTGAAACAGAAAATTTTGTGGTTGATTCTGGCTGCACTATTCACATGACAATTAAAGAAAATTTATTAAAAAATAAAAAGAACTGTAATGTAAAAGTACAGACTGCAGAAAAGAAAATTAAATTACAGTCAGAAAAGAAAGGAAAGATAGAAACAGAGTGTGTATCATTTGATAATGTTCTTTATATACCTAATCTTCAAAAGAACTTACTCTCAGTGAATGCAATAACTGAAAAAAATGGTGAAGTGATTTTTACGAAAGAAAAAGTAATAATTAAAAAGAATAATAACATAGTACTGGAAGGTAAGAAAATTGAAAATGGTATCTACAACATACAATTAATTACTAAATGTAAAGATAATAAATATGATGAAGACGTATACTTGACAGAAACTGCTCAAGACTGGCATTTGAAATTTGGACACCCAGGAAAAGAAACCTTGAAAAACATAATAAAATCTGTTGAAGGCATTAATATAAAGAAGGAAGATATAGATAAACTTACCTCTATGTGTGACATCTGTCTTAAAGCCAAGCAGACAAGACTGCCTTTTTATAAACGAAATAAATCTGAAAGAAAATTACATACAATACATACGGATTTACTTGGTCCAATTACCCCTATATCTTATGATGAGAAAAAGTATGTACTGTCTCTTATTGATGATTATACTGATTATACAGAAACTTATTTACTTAAAAATAAAAATGAAGTATTTACTTACCTAAAACAATACACACAAGAAGTTGAATGTGATACAAATCTACAAGTAAGTAGAATCAGGTGTGATAATGGAGGGGAGTACACAAGCCAACAATTAAAAGAATGGTGCAAGAATAAAGGTATTAAGCTGGATTACACGGTGGCTTACACACCTCAGCAAAATGGTAAAGCAGAACGCTTTAACCGTACTTTAATGGAGAAAGTAAGGGCAATGCTTTATCAATCTAATGTAGAAAAAAATTTATGGGGAGAAGCAGTTTGCTCAGCTACTTACCTTATTAACAGAATACCCAAAGATGGACAAACAAAAACTCCAATAGAAAAATGGTCTGGAAAAAAACCTAATGTGAAGAATATTAAAATGTTTGGATCAGTAGCATATGCCAAAATACTGACACCTTTGAAGAAACTCGATGAAAGGAGTGAAAAACTCATTATGGTAGGATATGCTCCAACGGGATATAGATTATGGAATCCTAAAACTATGAAAATTAATATTAGAAGAGATGTTGTATTTGTTAAAAATAATATACCGATAACATCAGAAGGTTGTCAAGATGATATAGAAATAAAAAAGAGTATAAATTATTCAACAGAAGATCTGTTTTCTTTTGAAGAACATAAGGATTCAGAAACTGAAGCCGATGTTACTGAAGATAAAAAAGAGAAGAAAGAAAATTTGAACGCAAAGCAAATCCTAAAAACTATACAAGAAGAAATAGAAATTCCAACAAATGAAACAACAGAAAAAAATGATACAGAAAGAAATGAAATTACAGACGAAGTTATAGAAGAAGAAGAAATAGAAACCAGTAATGAAATAGCTCCATTGTCTGAAATAAGAAGATCACAAAGAAAAAGATCTTAACCGAAAAAATTAAAAGAATACTATACTTACCTTACATATGAAGATGCAATTACAGGCCCAGATAAAGAAAAATGGATGGTTGCCATACAGTCTGAAAAGAACTCCCTTGAAGATAACAAGGTTTGGGAAATGGTTGATAAGTCAAAAACTGTAAAAAGGAAGATACTTAGTAATAGATAAATAAAATAATAATAATAATAGATAATAAATAAATAAAAAGAAGTAAAAAATAGATGGATTTTAAAAATAAAAGGTGATAGAAAATACAAAGCCCGCCTTGTGGTAAGAGGGTTTAAACAAAGACATGGCATAGACTATGAAGAAACATTTAGTCCAGTGATAAATATCAGCTCCATTAGGATTATTTTAGCAATAGCTGCAAACAAAGAATATCACATTACAAAACTTGATATACAAACCGCATTCCTCTATGGTGAATTGTCAGAAGATATATACATGCAAATACCCGAAGGATATGATTATACTGAAGAAAAAGTATGTAAACTAAAAAAGAGTTTATATGGACTAAAACAATCGCCATTGAAATGGAACCAAAAGTTTTCTTCGACCTTAAAGCACATTGGTTTAAAACAATTAGATACAGATCCTTGTATTTTTAAAACTGAAGAAGGAGATGTAATTTTTGGAATCTATGTAGATGATGGAATTTTAATTGGGAAAGGTAAGTCAAAGATAAAGAAAATATTAAATGACTTAGAGAAACATTTCGAAATGACTTATTGTGAAAATCCCACTTCATTTCTGGGAATAGAAATAAAAAGAAAAGAAGGTCAAATAATGCTTGGACAAGAAGAATATGCTAGTAGCATAATTGAAAAATTTAATATGAACGATGCAAAATCATGTCCAACACCACTGGTAAAGAACAACATTGAAAAGGAAAAAGAGATAGAAGTAGTAGTAAGCTATCCATATAGAGAAGCTATAGGATCTCTTATGTATTTAAATAGTAGAACACGACCCGATTTGTCTTTTGCTGTGAATTATGAAAGTAGATTTCTAGAGAATCCAACAGAACAAGATGTGAAGAATGTTAAAAGAACGCTAAGATATATACAAGGACATAAAAACATAAATATTGGATATCAGACTAACACAGACCCGACTAAGTTAGAAGCATATAGTGATTCTGATTTTGCTGGAGATACAGAATCAAGAAGAAGTACAACTGGATATATAATTATGTTCTGTGGAGGCCCAATACAATGGTGCTCAAGAAAACAACCAATAGTAGCTCTATCAAGTTGCGAAGCTGAATACATAGCTGCTGCAGAATGCTGTAGAGAACTTTTGTACTTGAAAAGTCTTTTACAAGAGCTCCTAGATAAGAAGATGAAAGCTACTCTACACATAGATAATCAAAGTACAATTAAGTTAGTGGAAAATGGTGTTTTGAATCGTCGTTCGAAGCACATAGATGTTCGTTACAAGTTTATTCATGAAAAAGTAGTTAATGGAGAAATAAGCGTAACTTATGTTCCTACAACTTTACAATATGCTGATATTTTAACTAAACCTTTAGAACCTTTGAAATTCAAAAACATGTTAGATTGTATAACTAAAACGTATGTATAACGTTGTATAACTAACTAAAAAATATATGTATAAGTATTTTTTTAATATTTTGTTTTGTTAAAGTAAATTAAAATTAGAAGGGAATGTTGCGTTAAATAAAAAGACTTAATTTTAATATTGGCTGTATGTACATGTGTTCCTTTGTCATTTTGTTCATGTACTGAAAAATAAAAGAATAAACTCTCTCTCGTAAAAATGGACGAATACAGTCGTATTTTATTTTAATCTTTTAATTATAAAACCTCTGATTAAGATCTAACAATACTGAAAACTGAATTGCTTTCAGTATAAGTCTTATTCCGAGAGTAAATCGCTAATTACTCGAGAGTAAACGAACTTTTAATTTCACCAATGTTTAACCCAAGGATAAATTTACTATACTAGAGTAACTTCTTATACGGCCGATTTCAGGCGAGTAAGCTGTTATTCGTAGATTAAGTTGCGTCACAATAACTGTCACGGACAAATTTTATAGATAACCTAACAAAATGTCGTTACGTTAGAATCAATTTATTGACTAATGACGATATATTATTATTTTGGCCCTCGCCCAACATGGTTTAAAGAAAGGACATAGTACTTTGAAGATAACGACGACCACGACTTCGCCATATAAGATTCCGTTTGTCAAAAGCGTCTGTGTATAATTTGATAAAAAATTGAGCATCGTCTGGAGTATGTTACAAATAGGTAGGTGAGTTGTATGCGCTCGTTGTATATACGTATGTACGTACCAACAGGTACGTATTAAAGAATTACGCTATTCATGACTTCTTATTGCTTTACAATATTCTCTGTCAACAAACAATCAACATAACAGAATATTTAAAGTTATTCAAAACGTCAAGTAGACATATTACCCTGGC
>CAUJAO010000027.1:0-18532 GCA_963082485.1 Eudonia mercurella
TTATGCACGTCGTCGGCGTCACCGTCTAACTAAATTCATCTGTATATCATTACCAGAAAAGAAGAAGCATTTGTGTAAACATGAACGCGTTCAAGGTGATGGCTCGGCGCTGGGGCACGTCGGCGTCACCGTTTAACGGAATAAAACCTTATTTTACATCACTTTAAGAGTTACAATCTTTTGCCAACAGATACCTACAACGGAAACATATGAACACGTTCAAAGTGATCGGTGCGAAGCTCAAGCGGCTGTCCGCGGCGCTGGGGCACGTTGGCGTCACCGTCTAACTAAACTCAACTTTATGACATAACTTTAGAGATTATAATCCTTTGTAAACTGGTATATACTAATCAGCCCAAAAAGAAAAGATTAATGCTCCTAAATCAAATTTGCTGTAATTTAAACGTTAAAAAATATCTATGATTAGCAGCAGAAAACCGGTTGTTGTGGAGATCCTTAGGGGAGGCCCTTGTCCAGTAGTGGACGTTTTTTGGCTGAAATGATGATGATGATGATGATGATGATGATGATGATGATGATGATGATACTGATTAAGTGTTTATTTGCTAACTTTGAAGTGCCTTATATACACTTTTCAATTTTATTATCCAAAGTAGTTTGATAACTTTATTACATTATTCATTTTATATTATATAAGTTTATAGATGAAAAATATTAAGTTAAGCATAAAAAGCTTTACTATAGTTATATAATTAACTGTATGCTATAACTACTCGAAAATATATGATATAAGTTTCCCACCACGGGCAGTTTTTTCCAAGTGTTAATAAATTTTCAATATGAAAATAGCATTCTATTTTATGTGCAAAAATAAAGTGACATTTTATTTATTTGCATACAGCAATATATAACTTTTATTATTTATTGAGAATGGTATAGAAAGTAATTACAATATAAAATTAATGAAATAAATTTCTTATTTATGAACAAAAGTGTTTTATGTTACAAACCTCACAAGATATTTTTTTATATATCTTATTACCTTTTCTATTTTCGGGCGGATTTCACCAAGGTAGTGTAAGTCTTATTCCGAGAGTAAATTGATTGAACTGATTTCGGCCGAGTAAGCAGTTATTCGTAGATTAAGTTGCGTCACAATAACTGTCACGGCCAAATTATATAGATAACCTACAAAATTTCGTTACGTTTGAAACAATTTATTGTCTAATGACGACGAAGATTATTTTGGCCCGCGCCCAACATGGTTTAAAGAAAGGACATAGTACTTTGAAGATAACGACGACTACGACTTCGCCATATAAGATTTCGTTTGTCAAAAGCGTCTGTGTATAGTTTGCTGACAAAAATTGAGCATAGTCTGGAGTATGCAACAAATATGTAGGTAAGTTGTATGCGCTCGTTGTATTTACGCGCTGGTACGTATTAAAGAATTGCGCTATTCACGACTTCTTATTGACTTATTCTTATTGCTTTACATTCCCTAATATATGGTTGAGCGAAGCGATGGCTGATTCATATGTCATACTCGTGAACGGGTGCCGCCTGTGGAGGCTGGTCTACTCTCGCATATTTATCCTATTTTTAGTATTATTCACTATAGTTTGACTTTTGCGAGAGTACTGTAGTGGTACTGTAAGACATTGTGGAAATTGAAACTATTACCTGATGTAAATTTGTTAACGTATATTTTTTATTGTGTGTGTTTTTTTTACATGTTATGGTTGTCTTCTATATTTTTTGTGTTTATTTTAATGGAAAGTGCCCTGCTATGACAGGGCATTTTCCAATATTTTTGACGCTGTACGGGAGAAAAGAGTTGGACACTTGCTGAGTTTGGTAAACTAACTAATTAGTTGCTCGAAATGGACTCCATTTTCTTGAATACACAAATTAATTCTTCTAACGAATTTTCAGCAAATTTCCAGCAACTAATTAGTTAGTTTACCATTTTTTGTAAATAATTAAAATAATTTAACATGTCGTGGTTTCCTTTCATTTAATTTATTAAGTTTGTTAGAGAGATTTCATCCTTATAATTGAAATGAAATAAAATGAAAATGTTTATTTACCAAAAATAATAGTTAGCCATGTTACAGGAGTGTACAATGACTCCCACACTAGGCTAGGCCTGGCTCGTGGGGGTCAATTCTCTAGGGTTAGCAAGGGTAACAATGTGGCTATACATTACAAACAATTGATCCAAACGATCGATGCAATAAAAGTACAGGTTGTAATTTTTACAAATTTTAGTTGGTTCGATTCACGGGTGTGGGCAAGCGAATTTTCGAAAATCTTTGAATGCAGTTTTCTTTCTTTTCCAAAATAAAGGAATGTTTTCTTTGAGTAAAATTTTCTATCTACAGTATTAAGAGTACTTTCCCTTCAGGTGGCATTACAAAATTCCACTCAGTATATGACGTCATAAATCGTCGCCATTTTTGTACTGTAAGCACTGACATTTTCGAGGTAAGGTGCTCTCAGTGCTTTGATCACGTGATCAACAGCGTCCAGAAATGACATGGATGACATGGATACTGGACTGCGTTCCGTTTTAAACAGTAACCAGTATAGCTCGCACCATAAGCCGATGAAGCCTGCCGTGGCCTGGCGTCGCTTGTCCGATCCATCGGGAGTCGGTAATATCACAGGCGCGGCGCGACGGCGCCTGTCGGGGCCTGCGCGGGCGCGTGCGTATGCGCGTCGCTACGCTATTCACTCGCTCATAAGATCGAATTTCGGATTCGGAATGACGACCAGCAGGCCGCGCCTAGCATTGGCAGGCATTGCCGGTCCCACGGCCCGTTTGTAGACAGGCCGCGCCGCGCAGGCGCGGACGGTTCCCACGGCGTGTGTCGGTACGGTACGGCCTGGCGATGGCATGGCGCGGCCTGTCTTCAAACGGGCCGTGGGACCCCGGCTTTACAGTGCTCGCTGTGTATATCAGAACATTGACATTGTTGACAGTTGACGTCACAGAAGTTCTGTGTCGTGTGTATTGACAGAGCACAGATACGTTGACGTTGACGGACTTCTTGGCGGGAAAGTGAAGTCATGTCTGCGGTTTTGTTTTATTTTCTAAAATTTGTGTTACGTCGAATATTAATGTGAAATAATGGTAGATTATTAACCGTTAAGTGTGCATGAGTGCATGAGTGTTGGCAAATGAAACAAAACAGTGCAACGTCACTTTTCAAATTTTATCACGAAGTCCGCCCGAAGACTTAGAAAAGCCCCACATCTTTACTGAGATACTCGAGGGGTTGGGGGTTATATCATTTCTCGCTTCTCATTTCTATTATCATTCATCATCATCTTTTAGGATTATGAAATTAAGAAACTAATGACATGGCAGCATGGTCTGATGACCTTAGCCGGTTCCGTAGGGAACGAACTACATATAATAAAAAAATTGACGTTGACTGGTGTTGTTCGTTATATTAGGTAGCATAAAAAATATTACTAATATTGATTTATATTCATTTAATAGAATATATTCAAATATTAGACACACCTAATAGATTAGTATCTAAATTATAATTTTCACAGCCAACAAAAAGTTACATAATGCGCCATCTATTAGAGCCTGCGTAAATTAACTAGTACTTAGGTTTGTAAGTTCTTGGTCTCGCAACCGCAACTGCCGTATATTGAAATTGTGTTTCATCGCAAAGGTTGTTATTCTTTGGCAAAGGTTCTAATATTAATATAATACAAAGGATCTAATAATAATATAAAGGATCTAATATTATTGTTGACTGCTGGATTTTAAACTAGAGCAGGACAAAAGTAATAAATAATAAATATTACTTTTCTTTCATTGCATGTCCATAACGAATTACTAATATTTTTCAAATTCAAACTTGCTGCGCTCTGCGGTTCTTTTGTTTAGACAACGACAACGAACGATAACGATTAACGCTCGACGAAGTTTTTGTGGATAACTAATGTTACTAAACTAATATATTATAGCTTAAAAAATTATAGGTTATTTTAAAATAGCATATCGTTGTAACGCGTTGGCAATATGTAGCCTTAGAGCAGTCTTTCCCAACGTGGGCGATAACGCCCCCTTGTGGGCGCTGCAGGCCTAAAGGGGGGCGGTAAGAGAACCAGAAAAAAAAGGGGGCGTTGTGTAGGGCTTTGGGGTCGATTTATAATTTCATCTACCTAGCTAGGAAGACTCTTAGACACCGACTGAGCTCTCGACTCTCGACTACATCTTGTGAACATCAACTAATATTAATTAAGATATAGCTCAAACTCGGTTCGATATAATAGACCGCGGGCAATCATGTTTTAACAAGTTTTTGTTAAATAATCCGATTTGTACATTCCTGTATCAATCGGCTGGTTCTATAATACTTGTTCTTGCTTGTCGAGTACGATTGGGCGTCGAATGAGATAAACGAGTTTATGCACGTTTGTCTTATTCCTGTTGGTGCGTGCTGCTTATGCAATCCTATATAAACGACGTAAATTTATTTTATTTTCATTTGTGGTTTCGCGCTTAATAGATAAGCAGTACTTGATTTCAACACTTACGTATTTCTCAAAACAAAACAATGTCGGAAGTAAAAAAGAAGAGACGGCAATACTCTGCGGAATATATTAAATTCGGATTTATTGAAAATCCCACAAACCCGTCGTCGCCTTTGTGTCTTCTATGTCTAAAAACATTTTCGAACGAAGCAATGAAGCCTTCAAGACTGCAAGATAATTTGAATAAAATGCATCCAGATAAGAAAGACAAGAATGTAGCATATTGTCAAGACCTAGAGAAAAAGCATAATACTCAGCCAAGTGTATCAAAACTATTTTCGGCGGCTGCTAAGAAAGATGACGACGGACTTCGAGCTTCGTACAATATCTCTTTGTTAATTGCTCAAAAAGGCAAACCACACAACATCGGAGAAGAGTTTTGCCAGCAATAAAGGAAGTAAGAAGTAAGGAAGGAATATTATCCGAAAAATTCCTTTGAATAATAATTCTTTGCAAAGACGAATTGATGAAATGGCTGAAAACATTGAAGAATCATTGTGCAATCATCTGAGGACTAGTCAATTCTCAATTCAGCTCGATGAGTCCACTTTACCAACTAATGAAGCGTTGGTGCTATCTTACGTGAGGTTTATTAAAGATGAGAAAATACGTGAAGAACTATTGTTTGCCAGAAATTTGGAGACAGATACAAAAGGTGAAACCATATTCAATACATTGGAAAAGTTTTGTGAAGAGAAAGAGATTCCTTTGAAAAATATTATATCAGTTGCTACGAATGGCGCTCCGGCTATGACAGGGCGCCATAAAGGCTTCATAGCGTACTTAAAGAATAAAATTCCAGATGTCCTTGCTATACATTGCGTTATTCATAGACAACATTTGGTTGCTAGAAACTTAAGTGAACGACTATTTCAATCACTGCAATATGTCATCAAAGCAGTCAATAAAATCCGTTGCAGCTTATTGAATGATAGATTATTTCATCAGCTTTGTGTTACTAATGGCGAAGATTTCAACCGTTTGTTGCTTCATACTGAAGTTCGTTGGCTGTCAAGAGGCAATTGTCTGATTCGATTTTACAACCTGTTTGACTCTGTGATAGAGTTCTTGGAAACTAAAGATACAGAACTGCGCAACAAGCTCATAACATCAAAGAATGATATAGCTTACATGACAGACCTGTATAAATTGTTCAACGACATGAACCTCCAACTGCAAGGCGATGAACTAAATTTAATTAAAACAAAAAATGCCGTTGCTGCTTTCGCAGCCAAACTGCTTCTGCACAAAAAGAATATGGGCAGACGTGAGTTTCACAATTTTCCGAATTTATCAGTATCCTGCAGTAACGACGACTTGTTTGCCTACTGCCAACATTTGGAAAACCTCCACATTGACTTCACCGAACGATACCAGGACATTTTAAACTTGGAAATACCAGACTGGGTGTTGGATCCGTTTTCAAATGTCAACACAGCAATGTCACCTCAGCTGGAAGAAGAACTTATAGAATGACAACAAACGAAGAAATAAAAATCAAGTTCAAAATAGGATATCAAGAATTTTGGCTACAAAAACCGATCCCGCAATTGTATCCTGGATTGTGGTTAATTGTTCAACGATTCTTGATAGCATTCCCATCGTCATATTTGTGTGAACGTGGATTTAGTGCTGTGGCAACGCTGCTTACTAAAAAGAGAAATCGTTTGCGTGTTACCGAACGTGGCGACTTGCGGCTGTTTTTGAGTAAATTGGAACCTGATATCAACAAACTTATTGAACAGCATCATATTCAACCTTCACATTAGTTTTTATATAAGAATTGATTATGTTTGATTTATTTTCAATAAAAGATACTCTGTCCGAATACTATAAAGTTGCGTTTCAATAATCAGTTATAAATAACTGATTATTACTTTATAGAGGGCGTTAAAAAATAATTTATTCTTAAAGTGGGCAGTAGACAAAAAAAGGTTGGGAACCCTTGCCTTAGAGCATTTAATGCTCTTAGTATGTAGCCGTTGTGGACACTCCTAACCATAGACTATGTATAATATTACTAATATTGGGTAAACAAACAAAGACTTCTTGGCGGGAAAGTGAAGAGTCATGTCTGCGGTTTTGTTTTATTTTCTAAAATTTGTGTTATGTCGAATATTAATGTGAAATAATGGTGGATTATTAACCGTTAAGTGTTCGTGAGTGTGCATGAGTGTTGGCAAATGAAACAAAACAGTGCAACGTCACTTTTCAAATTCTCTCAAGAAGTCCACCCGAGGACTTAATAAAGCCCCACATCTTTACTGAGATACTCGAGGGGTAGGGGGTATATCATTTCTCACTTCTCATTTCTATTCATTCATCATCATCATCATACATGAAAGAAATTATTATTATTTAAGTATTGTAAGACTTTTTCATTGGCTAAATGCTTGTGCAAAGCCATTATTAAAAAAAAAAATAATAAAAAAAAAAAACAAACAAACAAACACTAAACGTTGACGTTGGACTTCTTGGCGGGAAAGTGAAGAGTCATGTCTGCGGTTTTGTTTTATTTTCTAAAATTTGTGTTATGTCGAATATTAATGTGAAATAATGGTGGATTATTAACTGTTAAGTGTTCGTGAGTGTGCATGAGTGTTGGCAAATGAAACAAAACAGTGCAACGTCACTTTTCAAATTCTCTCAAGAAGTCCGCCCGAGGACTTAGTAAAGCCCCACATCTTTACTGAGATACTCGAGGGGTTGGGTGGTATATCATTTCTCATTTCTATTATCGTTCATCATCATCATACAGAAAATAAATATTGTTTATTTATGTATTACTTGTTAGAAAAATTACTTTGACACTGGCTAAATGTGCTAATCGCACAAAGCCATCAACAAAATGAAAAAAAAAAAAAAAAAAAAACGTTGACGTTCGGACTAGAGATGATAAATATATTCATTAACCATTAAAATAAACTAATAAAAAAAAATATCACTAACATTCAATAATTGAAATTAACAATATCAGTTGAATGGTTGAAAATATTAGTTAACGTCGCGCGCAGCGAATGGCGCCGAGCGAACCGCGGAGGCACCCGACAGACGACGAGCGACAGAGACACGACATCACCTATCAGTTGACGTCAAATCTAAATTGACCCCTAACTATTATTAGTTAAAGCACATTTTTCTTTGATATGTTTTTTATTCTTTTTCAACTTGTCATTTATTGAATAATTTTGGATGCACTCGATTGTATGTTCTTTCGCTATAGAAATAAAAGTCTTTTTATTTATTACGATTTATCGTTCGTTCGCCATGTAATATTTTTAACTGATATTTTGATACGATATTTTTATTGTTTAGCAGTCGGTGGTTGATCGTTGTGTAGATAGGATTGCGTGGCGATTCGAGTGCAATATCGATGTTGTTAGCTGACGTTAATTAATTTTATACAGTTCTTATTTGATTAAGTAAGTAGGTAATTAGGTTTTCATTGAACATTAATAAAATGCCAAGACGTCATACAGAAATTTGAAGTAATTTTGAAAAGTGTAGTGAAGAGGACAAAATTGCATGTTGCAGAAAAACGTTATCATTTATAGGTCTTTAGTTTTTAATTTCTAATTATTTTTTCTGTTTTTTTCAAGTTAAGTTCTGTATTTAAATTTGTTTAGAATAATATATACATTGAATAATTACAAAAAAAAGTCATATACGGCAGCGCCATGTTCCGTAGGAGGAACCTCAGTTACTAATTAGTTATCCATATAATGTCACTAGATGGCGGTAGTATAGATAGCATTTTAAATTAATAAATTACTTTTAGTTATTTTCTAGTAACTTACAACCATAACTTTTGTCATCTCCTTAAGAAGCTCGGTAGTCTAGCGGCTGCGACGACGCATCGTGCTGTAGTAGTGATAGAGTAGAGAAGCCTAAGTTCGATCCTTCGAAAATAATTTAATATTTTTTTGAATTTAATGTTCATTTATAAGTTTTTAATATGTTTATATCAATCTTACAATAATAATATACACAAAAAAATTAACTAGTTTTTTGTAAATATTATATATATTTTTAGCGCCATCTCTCTATCTCATCTTTTTTTCTATGAGAGGCACATCTATAATATTATACAATACTAGCTGACCCGGCAAACGTCGTTTTGCCATAAAAAATAAAATAAAAATTTAGGGGTGGACTACCCCTAACATTTAGGGGGATGAAAAGTAGATGTTGGCCGATTCTCATAGATACCGGATGACCCGGCAAACGTTGTTTTGCCATAAAAAATTAAAAAAAAAATTTAGGGGTGTACTACCCCTAACATTTAGGGGGATGAAAAATAGATGTCGGCCGATTCTCATAGATACCGGATAAGCACAAAAAATTTCATCAAAATCGGTCAAGCCGTTTCGGAGGAGTATGGCAACGAAAACTGTGACGCGAGAATTTTATATATTAGATAGTCTATAATTATTAATGTTTAAAATTAGTATGAAGGAAAGTTCTTTGAATAGTTTTAAAGTAACACTTTAAAAGAATTATTCAATTTAACGTACATGTGTTTAAAGTTACTAC
Organism: Eudonia mercurella; assembly: GCA_963082485.1. NCBI lineage: Eukaryota > Metazoa > Arthropoda > Insecta > Lepidoptera > Crambidae > Eudonia > Eudonia mercurella. The sequence continues at coordinate 9,055 of CAUJAO010000027.1, forward strand.
TTCGATAAAATTATTAACTGATATTTTCAACCATTAAAATTAACAGTTAAAAATATTTATCAATTAACTTTTAACGAATAAATATTTTCAACCATTAACGCCATCTCTAGTTCGGACATCGTAGGACGCAGACTCGTTTTTCGTTCGTTAGTTCGAATCTTCCTTTCTATTTCTTTTCCACGACTTAGCTTTATGTTAAACTATAGTAATAATACTATAATATTATATGACTCATTTCGTTAGATAGTTTTACGGCGTGGTTTGTTTTAACTTTTAGCTTTTCCTCCAACATAATATGGCTGATTCGGATTTAGCGGAATTAAGGAAGCAATGTATAACGAGTCTTTATTTGTGCACCGACAACGTATCAAAATATTTAGATGATGAAAAGGAAGCCGAATTTGATAAACTTAAATCGTATGTAGAGGACTATTGCCTTCTTGAGGCTCAACAAGATGTTGCTATTCAAGCATTGGAGATAGCAAAAGTAAGTAAGTAAGCAAAAGAAGAAAGTAAGTTTTGACGGAGCCCCTGACTGGTTGCTACAGGTCACATTGCAAGTAAACGTTACATTTCTCTTTATTTCAGAGGGAAACAGACAATTCAAATATCGAAACACTAGAAGAAAGATTTAAAGGGCAGGTAGCTAGTATGGCTGGCATGCGACTCAATGTAAACAACCACCCTTTCATGTTGGAATTGAAGAAACGGATACAAAAAGGACAACATTTAGATAGGCGTAAGTCTTTTATACCTACATAACACAAGTACCTTCTTAGTTGTTACACTCTTGCCAGAGAGGTTGTGGTCACTTCAGTCCATAACAACTTTCTTGGGAAAATAGTGCAGTGGTTTCCCCTTGCCTTCTGCACCAGATCTTTTTGGAGTGATTTAGGTAAAACTGTACATAAGCGTAACCAAAATTCAAAATTCTTCCAGCCGGATATGAATGTCCGAAGGGCGTATGGTTATACCACCATTGCTCGGTCACCTGATCTTTGTTCATTAATTAGCAGGGAGAACCAAAGCGTGCAGGTGAGGTTGACAATAAGGTCGGGTATAGATCTTATTTCCGTTCTCCCCTATCTACATTTCAGTAAATAAAAATATTGTTAATGTATAGGTGTATGGGAGATCATGGACATGGAGTGCTTAATGCCACAATACTCAGTACTGATATCCACTGACAAAAATCATAACATTATCCAATAGATTTAAATAATTTTTGAACCAGTATTGCTGTTCTATCTGATGGATGCCAGTTTAGAAGTGTTACCACACTTGAAATTACAAACTATACATGAATGGGTTAGGTATTTGATGCATTAAGAAGGACTGAATATGGCCTAGATTATTAAAAATTTATTATTTCTTATGGGGATGTCGCCAGCCGAACGGACGATCCACCCACGTTATCTATGGGCCACTTCATCCTTTTCCCTGTTATCCCCTTTGAGGAGCTTAGGTTGATCCAGCTTTTACGGCGCCCCGTCGAATCTTTTAGTCTCTTTGATAAATCTTGCTATCTGCTCCACCTTCAGATCCTTTAGGTCCTCTATGTCTAATGTGTCCGACCCCCAGAGCTCCCATCTTATCAGTGAGTACATAGGGCACTCAGCTAGTAGGTGGAGGCTGGTCTCCTTACTTTCCGTGCACTCCGGGCATATGGGGTCGGTTTTCACTCCTATCACTGTCAGATGTCTGTTCAGTCGACTGAACACTGTCGAAGTGTCCTGTTATGATCTCTATGACTAGCCTTATGTTCTCTAGAGAGTCCCATCAGTTTGCTAGACTTTTTCTTGTCCATTCCCTTGATGAAGATCTTCGACTGTCTCATGCCAGTCGAGGACCTCCATCTTCGGTTGGTTTCTGCTGTGATATTGTGGCTAATTACCCCTTTGGTGATATTGTTCGCAACCGGGGCAAAATCTTATTTTAATTTAGATTATCGTTATTGTTTGACTTTTAAAAATATATAAGTTAAATTATCATATCATCACATATAATTTCTATAGTTACAACTTATAATTGTAGACTTATCAAAGCTATTAAAATTTTCAGAAAACTTAGATGATTCGGATTTGGCAATCACTGAATCCCAGGACCAACATGTAAGTTTTAGAAGTATAATTGATGTTTCAATAATTTAAAAAATCATCTTCAATTAAACATTAATTTAATAACAAGTTGTATGACAAATTTTTTAATGTATATAAATGTTTACAGATTGATCCTATAACCAAAAGAGTGATTGTGGACCCAGTTAAAAATACAGTGTGTGGCCATGTTTACGAAAAAGAGTCCATAATGAATTTAATAAACAGAAAAAGCTCAACTAAATGTCCAGGTATGTTAACAGTTCTTTGGCACTTGTTTAACTAAAACTATTGTATTGTGCTAATGTGTTTTATGGCAGGGCTTTGAAAAACGTTAAGAATTAGGTAATGATACTTCTGTCAAACGAAGATACCGCTAAAAGCATAGGCAATATTATGCTTGGTATTGTAACCTGAGTGCATTTTTAAAACACCACAAGAGAACAGGCCCTGAACGACCATGTGGACTCAGTGTGGATTGGCGGTTGTTAACAACTGCATATGCAGCTGGGACCAACAGATTTACATGCCTTCCAAAGAACGAATGATCTCAAGATGATAATTTTTTTTGACCTATTTGATAACTGGCCTTTGGTAAAGTTGCTTAACTTCAGCAATTGCAGACAGTGTGCGTTTAACACTGCGCCATCGACCTCCTATAATATTTGGTAGGTACAATATGTATTTTGTTCTGATCAGTGGCGGGCTGCGGCAACCGAGAGCCCATACAGCGGAAGCACCTGATCTCGGACGAAGAGCTGAAGTTCCGCATGACCCTCACGCAGCACTCCACGATGCTGCACGAGCACTCTGTCACCGACCTCGATAACACCACGGCGTGACAAGGCTGGGGAACTGGGTCGATGGTGGTATTATTCTATTGTACAAATAGCAACGAGAGTAGCTGATCACCAGATATCGGAATAGGTAGAGCTAATTAATATAATTTGATTGCACAGTGCACATCACACTACAACAAACTGTCGAATTTCCTTAACAGACTTTGAACTATATATATTAGGCATATGGTTGAACATTTATTAAAAACAAGCTGACCTGGTGAACTTCGTATCACCTACATATATTTGTGAAAAATATGGTCAAAACTTAATACAAAATTTTTATCTACATACAACCAACTGACACTTTTACACTTTTTTTTATGTCTGAATCAGAACTGATTTGTATTCCAACAAAACAGACCAAAGAGATTGGACCTCATACTACAACTATGAAACAGACAAATTTCTGAATGCACCAATAAATATTTGACAACTAAGTGACAATTTTTTATATCTAAAAAGATAAGACAGCAAATGTTTCACAGCTAGGAACATTTTGTATTGGAAAACAAAATTGTCGTTTTTAGTGTTTTTCGTTAGGCACTTATTAATTGTTTCTCATCATTTAAACCTTCCCTGAACTTTCACAAATATTTCAAAATCAAAATTTGCCAAATCGGTCCAGCTATTCTCGAGTTTTAGCTGACTCAAACGAACAGCAATTGATTTTTATATATACTATAGATTGACAGTATTGGACAGGCTACTGTGCAGTGTAGGCGTCTGTACAGTCCCCAACCCAGTACTTATTTATTTATTGTGGTTTTTAACAGTGCCTCGTATCCACTCGCCAACTTTAGATAAATTAGCTCTACTTATTTCGATGTCTGCTGATCACTAGCACCCTGTCATGACTACAAGAAATTGGTAAGCACTGTTGTAGTATTAGTTACTGATAAAGTGTTCAGTAAATCATCATAAAACTACTTAAACTGCGAATTTACTGGAAACAAATGTTAGGGAACCCAGAATGATTGTTATATTAGTTCCCTACAATTTTTTATGATGTTGTTTGCCAACTTCTCAATGTTAAAAAGGTAAAGAAAAGTAATTTATCATTTTTAAAATCAAAATTACATATGAAAATTGTCTATCATACTTTGTGATGTCGCGCAACTGTGATTGAATTGATTCAAATAAAGGAATGTTAACAATTCGCTTTTTTCTATTCAAACTCCTGGAATCATCTAATTTTAAGCCATCCCACTTGATAAAAAAATAAAAAAGATATGAATATTTACAAATATGCAACACGTTTATTGTATTTGTTATTTATATGCAATTCTGCAGATACAAATCAAAAACAAATTATATTTAGAATAATATGTATATTTCAGCAGAAACTAATGTTAATTATCATTATTAATAAATGTATAACAGTAAATTTTATGTTTTCATAAAGATAGTTATTATTTTCAGTGTTTATGATTATTTTTAGTTATAATAAACCATCTTTATGGAAACAAAATAATTATATTTTAAACTCTTGGTCCAATAAAACTATACATATTAATAAAAAGTGCATCAACAAGAATAAAAATGCTATAATATTTAGAATTATAATAATCTATGTGAATAAAGTTCAAATGTTGATACATGCATAATTTGTTGGCCCAAAAAGTTTTTAAATGATGAGTTAGATTATCTGAAAATTAATATAATTACATACACAATTCAAAAAGTAATACATATTTATTTGTATTCTTATGACTAATAAATTTATTCCACATAACATATTGAAGTGTCAGTATAATTGGGATTAAATAAGTTTCACAGCCTATTTACTTTGAATGCCAATTTAAATAACTGGATAAAAAGAATTATGAAAACTGATTTCTGCGATTTCTGATATGAAACAATATCAGAGTTATAATAATAGTATTACAGAATTACACAATTAGGCACGATATACGTATCCTGAAGCAACGGTAATTTTGTTTTTTTTAGATAGATTTTACTTCTTAACAATCTAAATATCAAGCATTGGACTATACAATAATAAGTGCACTATCGGGTCTTAAAATTTAGTAATATAAGATGAAGGAAGTTAAGAGAATAGGTAGTATAAATGGTATAATTTTAATTTAAATACTGCATACGTAGAGACGGCATTAAAATATTTTTAGATAGGAGAATGGAACTGGCAGATTTTTTAATCTTCGCATAAAATGTATGCATCTAACCTACTAGGTATCTTGTATGATGTCATCGTAATGCCTAATTCGAGTTTTCCCAGTAGTAATCTACACTTATTTGTATGCTAGAATCGAAGCAGCAGCATCGAGCGGCGAAACGAGTTCGTTCGAAAAACTCGCACTAGTGCCTAGTAATTTATATTTGGCTGTCAGTAAATACATACAATTTTATCTGAAGATTGAAATATAGAGCTTGAGTCTAACAGATTATTGCAGGTGAATCATTGGTCGAGACATGACCGAGCGCTGGCCATTTAAAAACTGTTTTACTCTACTAAATACACTGCATATGTTAATACAGACGCAGTAACTAAAATATATATTTTATAATAATATCCCATTGTAAACTGTATTTTTGTACTAAATCTCATAAGCTGCAGACGGCATGTTTGTTTTCTTGGAACAAGATATATTGGGGCATTGTTAGTGGCTACGATTACAGACCGAGGGGCGACGTTGTAAAACCGTCACCACACGTCTTAGAACCCCTTCACACTAGTGTTTCTACAACGTAGGTGTTCGATAACATGGTGTTGCATTGTCACCGGCATCGGCACGCCGGCGTTTGTGCTGCGCATACGTTTACCAAACGCCTACGCTAGACAAAAGCTAGGGGGCTCTTATTTCCCATACATTTCAATTATAAATCGTATGACTACGAGACAGGACGAGCCCGCAGTACATAAGATGCTTATCGTTTGCTTTTAAACCTAGATTTTTTATATCGTTGATGTACACTGAACTCGTCTTGTCTCGTCCGAGAATGTATTGCCGGCATAACATATGCATTTGAGGCGAATCGCTAAATGACACCAGCCGATTCTTCCGTTACTTTATAAGATCATAAAGAAACTTAAATATGACACAAAAAAAACTTTAAACTTTTTAATAATAAAAATGATATCGATATGTTTTTAAGATTTTCATAAACCTTTTGAACACAGGGAACCTTGCTTCCAAACTTTAGAAAAGTTGAACATTTAATCTTACATTAATCAAATAGTTGAAAATATTGTGGGAATATACATCTCATTGCCTTTTTTATTTTTTATTGTTATACCAAAACATCGTTACCAAACGGTTGATATAAAGACCTTAGAGACGAGCGTCAATTTGATATTTCAGTTCTAATACCTTTATATTCTCGAAATAGTTAGCTGGATTCATTTAACGATTGCATTCTGATGGTATACTGTTATTCATTGTTATGAAGCACACTAAGCATACTCCATCATTAGAATAGGGAAAACTTATGTTCTATTATAGTATATTAAGTTAGGCAGAATCGTGTAGGAGTACTTAGTTAAGCATCTAGAATTAAAACTTTATAAAAGAGATAAGAGTAATAATTACAATTAATCTAAAATTACTGTAATACTTAACACGATACTATAATTGTACTTTTAGAGTATTTAAGTATTGCTGTTCATTTGTAAGTAGTTGTCAGTATTTAATTTATAATATAATAAGGGTTGATTTTTCAATCCTCGGATAAAGCATTACCCAACCAAATTCAAATGTAGCCAGTAATTCAAGAAAAGACTGGTAATTAACACATTTTAAAAATGGCTGTTTTATGACACCAGACTAATAAGATTTATCTGAGTATTGAATAATCGATCATCACAATAAGATTGGCTTACATCACAAATCACTAAATGCGTTAAAGTGACTTTTGTTGCAAATCACACTCAGAGACGTCAATTACCATTATATTTAGCACCTACGGTTTACCATTGTATAATTGTCTCAAATAAAGAGGTCGTAAAGACTTTTTGGAATGAAAAAATAATAAGTACTAATTAATAATTGACGCCTCTAAATTCGGTACTAAATCAAGAAATCACATTTGAGCTAATTAAGGAAACAACAAAACATGCTTAAAAATTAATCCTTTACCCTTTAACCGCCAAGGTCGGATTAATCCAACAATTTTTTTCGGGCTCATTTCGCCAAGGTCGTATATTTACAACCAAATACCACTACTCGTATAATCTACTTGTTTTGTATAATAACGCTGTATTATATAAAAATATTTTGTTTATATTTGGTAAATAGTTAATCAAGTAATCATTTGCAATTGATTACACTTTAGTCTCTTAATTAGAAGACCTAAAAATAATGTCTGAAGTTAGATAAATTACTGATATTATTCTTAGAAAATTGTATTGATGTCTAACGCCCCTGTCAGCAAAGATGTGTAAGCAAAGATTTACTGATATGAAAATCCACATAAATTAAAATATTCCTGTTTATACTGACTAATTTATTATAAAACAAATAAAGCAACCGTTACTGTAGAAATAAATTTGTTTATTTTATTTAATTTCTTTGAAAATAAGTATAAAAATGTCAGTGACTGAATTGATGATTTCCATCCCTAACTTGCATGTTTAGAAACGAATGTTGTTAGTACACCCCGCGCTACGGTTGGAAAAAGTTTACAGCTTCCTGACGTCATAAACGAGTGCCGCCTTCTGGAATTTTCCATTGGTGTTGTGCTTAAGCGTGTAGTTATTATGTTCGTGTTATCGATAAATGTGTTTAAAATTTAACATGACTACTGCTGAAGTCTGCTGAAATCTTTCAAGATCTTTAAACGCTTTTTGTTTCATTGGGTTACCAAAATACCTACTAATACTAGAAATTAAATTACAATAAATTACAAAGTAACTCTTTTTATCTGTCTATTACCTCTTCAAACTTAAACAGCTGAAGCTAGTGATGAAAGAGACTCGAGTCCTTTAGTCGTTTAAAATAAGACTCTTATATTAAAGTCAAAGTCAAAGTATTTAATTGTTTATCGATCTACCATTGAACACCCCTATTTGTTGTAGATATTTATTTTTAGATTTACGTGCCTGGCGCTGAGGGCACGACAACTGATATGAAGTCTGGCGGTTAAAGGGTTAACTGCTTAGGTATTTATACTAAAGTAAAATTGACCTCTACACAATTTGGGGATTCACTAATAAAGATGTACCTAGGTACTTAATAGAAAAACTGATCTAGACTTAAATGGAAAACAGAACACTGGTACACACTTTACAAGTTTAAAAATTTCAATTTGAAGGAATGTAAACATTACGCGGAAGCAATCTCAAAAATAATGTTTAAAAAAATCCTTACCCATTTAACATTATTCTTTCGCTTAAACATTTTTATGAAAGATCTAGCAAAACCACTAACGATTACTGCTTTAAACTATGACTAGATAGGAAGCAAAACTTACGACATGACAACTATAGCTAGGAAAGTTCACAACATTATACAGTCACCCTTCTTTATCTATAGTTGAATTGTTTGGTATTAAAACCGTACCTTATTTCGGCAAGGACACGATGATAGGTATTCCATTCGGTTTTTTTTTAATCCTCACTCGGCAAATGACTCCACTCCAACTGATGTTAAGTGGAAACGGAGTCCAGACGCGAGGACAACTGGTGCAGCGCGAAAACAACGCAGCATCAGACACTCTCACCCTGCCGGCCCACAAGGTGCTTAACCTCAGCAATCTGCGATTGCTGAGGTTAAGCAACTTTCGCAAAGGCCGGTCATCGGATGGGTGACCAAAAATTTATCATCTCGACCTCCTTCGTGCTTTGGAGGGCACGTAAAGCCGTTGGTCCCGGCTGCATTAGAGACGTTAACAACCACCAATCCGCACTGGGCCCGCGTGGTGACGTATGGCCCGTTCTCCCTATCCATCCATAGGGAAGGCTCGTGCCCTAGCAGTGGGGACATAAAATGAGTTGATGATGTCATAGGAAGGAGGGAAAACGTGTGCTGGTAGACTATTCCATTTTTTGGAAGTGCGACAAAGAAACTTTGAATAGCAACGGATTCTGATTATTAGATATTAAACTTATCTAATTTACGACAATTTTGGGAGCACTTTATTCTGACTCAGTTATTCTGCCCCAAACATACCCTTAATTTTAAATCATGAAGCGACTGATTCTGATATTTGATGTCTTGATTCGATTTATTCAATTGTTTGGCTAACTGTAGAAATTCTATCGTCGTGGGCTTGCTGAAATAAGGTACGCATACTTTAAGGAGAGATTACGAAGCGACGTACACTTAACTATAAAGTTTTGTTAAGTAGTCATAACAAGAACGATCACGCACAAAACTATTTGAATCGATATGACTCAATAGATGTTTTTATTAATATCAGTGCTGATTCAAAAGTAAATACTACTAGTAATAAAAAAGGTAAAAGATAAATAATGAAAGTTTTTTTTATCTGGTTGAAGATTCCGAGTGATGTCCGCTTTTGCCTTTATCGTTATCTACCATCAGGTGAGATAAAAGCCCAGCGCATCTCCGCTACAAATCATCA
>CAUJAO010000028.1:0-24199 GCA_963082485.1 Eudonia mercurella
TTTACATTCTAGATTTGGCAAGTCAATTAATCTAAAAAAATTATGCACAACATTAAAAAGTACTAAAAATAGATTTAACAAAAAAGAACAAAACAAGATATGATTAATACTTGAATCTTAACTAAACATAAACACATGCATGCAGTTATACAAGACTTATAAGGTTAAGACTAAGTTCTTAAACTGTTGAAAATTTTGATGGAATAGGTCAAAATCGGAGCCAAGATAGTGATATGCATGACACATTCTATATAGTGGACTATTCTGAGAGACATTATTATTTGCTGATGGTATGCTAAAGAGTCGTGGGTTACGTGCGGAGCGACTAATCACTTTAAACTTAAGGCAGTTCAGAAGATCTTCACCAAAAAAGCCATTGACAATTTTATGCAAAAGCAACAGACCACACTAACTTGTCTTCTGTGTTGTAAAGATTTAATTGCGAATTTTTCCAATCTGTCTTCATAGGCGGGTAATAAACGTCTTAGGCCTAGTTTATTGCAAAGAAACCTCACAAAACGTTTCTGTACAGATTCAACCCGGTTAATGTGTACTAGATAAAAAGGAGACCATACGGGGGAACAATACTCCAGCACCGATCGCACAAGAGCACCGTAGAGTAATTTTAGTGACTCTATTCTTTTGAATGGTTTAGAGACGCGAATTATAAAACCTAGGGCCCGGTTGGCTTTGTTAACTATATTGTCTATGTGGAGACGAAAGGAGAGTTAACTATCAAAAATGACCCCTAGGTCCTTTATTGACTTAACCTGATTTAAGAAAACACCATCTAAAATATAAGAATACTGAATGGCATTCTTATTCTTTGTGAAGGTTATAGTATAACACTTATTAACGTTAAGAGACATGATGTTTTCTTTACACCAGTCATTTACTAAATTTAGATCATATTGGAGTTTTGCACAGTCACCCTGCGAGGAAATTTCGGAGTAAAATTTTATGTCGTCGGCATATGCCACTGCTTCACAAGACAAGGACGATAGAAGGTCATTTATGAAGACTAAAAAAAGTAACGGGCCGAGGTTTGATCCCTGTGGCACACCCGAGGTTGAAAGATATGGTACAGATTCATAACCACCAACTGCAACCAGTTGAGACCTATTCATTAAATATGACCTGAACCAGCGATACAGATCACCATGGATACCAAGATGTTCAAGCTTTACTAGCAAGACGTCGTGATTTACGCGATCGAAAGCTTTCGAAAAGTCTACATAAATGGCATCTACTTGCTTCTTACTGTTAAGTGCGTCGCATAAATAATTAACATATACGAGTAAGTTACTGCTAGTAGAACGACCTCGAATAAAACCGTGTTGACGTGAGCTTAAGATATGATGGAAGTGATTATAAAGGTGGTCATACATTAGACTTTCCATTACTTTTGCAAACCCATTGAGAATGCTAATTGGCCTGTAATTCGACACATCTCCTTTATCTCCCGCCTTATGAATAGGGGTAACCTTTGTCAGTTTCCACAATTCAGGGAATGTACCTTCACGCATAGATTTATTAAAAATAATAGTTAGCGGCCGCGCCAAAGCACTTGCACATAAACGAATAAATATTGGCGGTATACCATCGGGTCCTGATCCTTTATGTATATCCATTATTTTTAGGCGAGATAGAATATCGTCATGTAAAAACTTTATGCCACTTAAACTATAATTTGATGGAGGGAATGAGGGTTTATACATGGGGTTATTATCAACCCCGTACACAGAAGCGAAATATTTTGCAAAAAGATTGGCTGCATCAATTCCCGAATCAGCATTGGTACCATTGTAATGTACGTTCTTGGGTATATCATTTGTAGTTTTTTTGTCCTTAGTAAACTTCCAGAAAGCCTTTATGTTCGTGGACAGGTCGTCTTCAATCTTTGAGATATATTTGCGGAGGCAATCACAGATTAATGTTTTGCACCGCGCTCTCAGTAACGAGAAAGTATCGTAGTCTCGAGGGTCTTTATAAATACGAAATCTACGATGGTATTTATTTTTTTCCTTAAGAGCTTTAATCAAATTTTTCGTGTACCAGACTGGATAATGTGAATTTCTATGCCGTTGTAAAGGTGTATGTTTGGTAATAATAATCCACAATACTTCATAGAATTTGTGTACGTACTCATTACAAGGCAGATATTCAAATGAAGACCAGTCTGTTTCATTAATTTCAGCAATACATTTCTCGTAGTCCGTTTTATGAAAGTTGTAACGATCAATGAATGATTTATTATCAAGCAGTGCGCGGTTCAAAATTTTGATACAAAATTCAATAGATGGATGATGAGAGTCTATAGGGCCGAGGGGCTGTGCGCTAGAGATTTCAAAGCTAGGTTCAATGTTACTTAAGACCAGGTCAAGATATTTGCCATTCGCGTTAGCAATTCCGTGTAACTGCTTCAAACCGGTGACATTTAAGAAGTCCAAAAGTAATTGGGATCGCGCGTCAGTGGCACCGTGATTAGCAATTGCGCTCCAGTCAAGTGAGGGGAGGTTGAAATCGCCTACTATTAATGTGCGCGTCTTGTCATTTGACAATGATACTACATTTTCGCAAAAGTCAAAGAACTTTTTTAATGAGTAATCACTTATATACGATGGAATATACACGACACAGACGTTAATATGGTAATTTTTGAACTTAATACGAAGCCACACATCCTCCAAGTCACTTTGCCAAATAGATTTTAATTCAAAATCAAGTTTCTTCGTAATCGCAATAAGAACTCCACCACCATGCTGTTTGGAGTATTTGTTTTTAAATGTCACATCACGATCTCGTCTCACAATGTTATACCTTTGATCAAATAATTCAGAAGATAAAATAGTGTCATCTAACCATGTTTCACATAGACAAACAATATCATAGTTGTTATTCAAAACATTACTTAAAATATCGTGCGTTTTAGTTTTTGTTCCGCGTATATTTTGGTAATAAACTTTCAGTTCCATAAAATTACAGTTAAAACACCAATGCTATACTTAACATGTATAGCACTATTGCATTACTACAGTAAAACAAAAAAGAAAACAAAAATGGAAAATAAAAACTAAACATCTAGGTAACCAATTTTAAAGAGTCCATATTTTTCACCACTATATACCGAGACTTCTCATCCTTGCGTACAAAGATAGTGCCATTGTGTGTCCAGACGAATTTGTACTGCATTTCTTTAGCTTTAACACGAGCAGCTGCGTGAAGTGCCTTGTTAGTGGGGGACAAATGTTCTGACACATAGATCGGAGTTCTGCTCCCGCCTAGGCCAATGGAAGTCGAGTTGAGTTTGTTGTCGGGATTGGATTTGTTGTAGCGTGCGACTGCAGATAAAAGTTCGTTTCGGCAGCGTGGACTACGCAATTTGACAACAATTGTTTTTGGCAATTTGCTTTCCTTATTACGTTTAGCTACCCTCGTGCAGTTAAGTACATCTTGATCATCGATCTTGTACGTTACAGCAGTGGCGATATTTTTGATAATGTTCATTATATTTTCAGAACGACTTTCCGCAACGCCATGAATTTCGACATTGGAATCACGTAGCTGCTGTTCTAAGAGGTTCAACTTGTCGTTCAATTTCTCAATATCTGCCTGAGCTGCTCTGTGACTACTTTCTAGCTGCTTGTGGTCAACCATTAGTTTTTCAAGTTTTGGGCAAAATTCGTCGTATTTGTCACTCATAAAGTTAACGGAATCTTGAAGTTGTTTCAGCTGATCGGTGATTGGTGAAAGTTCAGCGTTCAATTGTTGACGTATCAGTTTCGGCAGTTCCGTCTTCATAGCTAAGAGAATTTCTCTTTTGATAATATTGATAGTCAGACTATCTATGGAATCTGAAGCGGTTTCTTCAACTTCTGTTTCACAGGGGTTATTGTCATCATTGTTCTTCATACTTTCTGTTTGAGGTGGTCTCAACGGAGTACTTGAGTTATCTCCACCGCGTCTGGCCTTAGACAAGCACTCTGGGCATAACCAACCTACTGGAATCTTGGATGGCGGCAGTGGTTCATTACTTTTGAAGTTAACACAGGTTTGATGGTAATCAATTTTGCATTTTGAACATTTCACGTTCGAGTTCCGTTTTATTTCAGTATTGCATCCACCACATAATGAAGACATAATGGAATAATAATAAATAAAAAATAATAAATAAAAAAAAAAACAAAACAAACAAAAATAAATAAAAATAAAAATATATCCGCCGTCTCTGGATTTGAACCCCAACTCGTTGGGCTGATCGCACCCGGCACGGCGGCGCTTCACTCTCGGTATGTATGAATGTATGTATGTATGTATTTATTAATGCATGTACATATGTATGTGTGTGTGTATGTATGTGTGTATGTATGTATGTATGTATGTACGTATGTATGTATGTATGTATGTATGTATGTATGTATGTATGTATGTATGTGTGTGTGTCTGTTCACGCCCTACAGCCCAAACGGCATGGTGGATTTTAACATATGAGGTGTCGTTAGATTTGTTTTGACTGTAAGAAAGACATAGGCTATAATAAAATAAAAAATACATTGGCCGGGTTAGAGATCGACCACACGATCAAAATTCTTTAAACGAACTACAACGTCTACGGAATTTAAAGGATATGGCCAATTTTTCTATGGAAGTAGATGTAGTTAATAATTTTCATTTACAGCAATGTTTTATGGTGTTTTGTTTTCGGGAATATAAGCAGATTTTATTTTCATGTTTAAATAACTCAAAGAACTTGTACGAAGTACAGTACATTTACCTCATGGCCGCGACACGCGTAGTCAGCAATTACAAATTGACCTAATTATTGCCTTCAAGTATTATAATAATGAATCGCCAGTTGAAGTTCGGACACCAACTACGCCGCGCGTACTCTCACTTACCATTAAATTTTATTTTTTCATAATTTATTTATTTATTCCACGAACAAATAATTTTGTGTAGGAAATACAAATACATAAAACAAATTAAAAAAAAATAAAGTAAACAATCATAAATTAGTTAATTAAAATCTCGATAGTAATTAAAATTCAAACATTCAATAAAATTAGTAAAATCAATACAAATTATAAATAAGTTCATTATCGGCACCGGCTCCAAAAATAACAATAATTGTACCTATATATTTTCCTAAGAAAGAATATAACATTGAGTATAACTAATATAGGTTAATTGCAAGTAAATTGAACAAACTAATCAACGCAATTATTTTTTACTTTTTAGTGCAATTTTTTCAGTCTAATTTTTTGGAGTCTGTTTTATTTTTTGTTAAAATTTTAATATAATTATTTTATGTAGGTTTTGAAATGCTTGGTTATTTACTTTACAAAACTAAAAAGTTTGAAATAAACCAAATTATTAAAATAAAACAAAAAAACCCGGCTGCTAAAACAACTATATAAAAAACAATTATATACTCGTAAAAACCGGACAATCATAAAAAAATATTACAAATTTAATTATCTGAGTACTCGCTTTCGAGCGTTTTGTTTGCGTGAACATTCGAATGCGAGCCATTTCCGCGAACAGCGTTGCGACGTCCACACCGGCCGAAGTTCATGCTCGCGTGTAAACTTTGTAACGCTCGGCTCAATGTCCACACCCACCACTCGAATATTATGGTTAAAGAAACTTTATTTCTCATAAGAATACATAAGATTCACTTACTGAGAAAGATACATTACGTTTTATCACTATTAATTTTTAGCACAATGAACGCACGCACTGAGAAGAAAACAAAATTGACAATTTTATTTAAGGTAGGTAGTTTGCATCTATGTGCGATTGCGGCCGTACCACCAACTACAGGGTATCATAGCGCGGGCGCAGAAACATGGATGTACGAAGCAACTTAAATGTAGATGTGGCATTGACAGCGTACTAATGTAATATAATATAATTTGTTTCATTGTTTATTTTATTTTATTAGATTGTGTTTATTTCTTTAATTGTTACTATTATTATTATTTTCTTTTTAAGTATTAGTGAACTTTAATCCTAGCTTAGTAATATTTGTATATAGATATATTTGCTAACTTTTTTAATATTTAGCTTAGTTTCAGGTCTGTACTATTTTTACAGTTATTATTATTAAATATACATATAATGTGAATATATACATTACTTACATAATAAATAGTATTCAATTTTATTTTGTTTTTTTTTTTGTATATTATGTTATAGTTTACGTTTATGGTTTATGATAAATGATTTTAGCATTTTCTTGAAACTAGTAATTTTTTTTAAATTTTTGATATGGTTAGGTAATTTATTATATAGTTTAGCACCTTCATATTCTAAATTATTTTTACCATAGTTTGTTCTAGGTGGTTTAAGAACTAAATTATTAGCACTGCGTAATCGAATTTTTTGTATTTGTGATTTTCGTTTAAAGCTTATACCAGTGTTAATATCCTTATTTAAGATTTTTCTTATAAGTATGCACGTTAAGTATACATAAGTTTGTCTTATATCCATTATCTTGGTTTCTTGGTAAATTTTATCGGTAGATGTGAGAAAGTTATAATTAAATAGTATTTTTCATCCCCCCATCTCGGAAAGAGTATTTTTGCACTTCGATATCTGAGTGCAAAAGCCGTTTTTATCCGCTAGAGGATAAAGTAAATTGAATTTAGAACATCGTGTGCACTAAGTTTGTGAATTCAAAACATCATTAAACCTATTTACTTCTACCTCCATGGTGCCGAATTTATCAGTACACAAGTCACTAACACCAACATTACAGTAGAAAACAGTACTAAGTACAAAAATATTACACTCAACTTAAGTAACTGTAGCAACGTTACTTTAAATTTTTCTAAACTATACCTAAGTATTATTTGTTATAATTTAAAGATTATTCTGTAATACTCACCTATCATAATGTAGTAGTAATACCTAAACTGAAATAAAAGTATCTTGTGATTGTAAATGTTTATTTTTGCATTTAGTCATTTCCTCGCTGAGGTGGGATGAAAAGTTATGTGTTGCACTCGAGTGCAAAGATTTTTCACCTTGTGCTCTTTTGATTCCCTCGCTAACGCTCAGGATTCTAATTTTTGAATCACTCGCTGCGCTCGTGATTCAATTTTAGAATCCTTCGCTTGCTCGGTCATCAAAATTGAGCACGCGGTTAAAAAGCAACTTTGCACTCTTGTATAACAAATAACTATTAATTTATTTAGTTTGTTTTGTTTGGATAGTTTTTAAATTACTTTTAGCGGCAGTTCCCCATAATTCAATTAAGTAATCTATGTGCGGTTTTACGAGTGAATTGCAGATCAAATAACGTATTTGTTTAGGAAAGCATTTTACATTATTAAATAATACACCAGAGAGCGATATTAATTTAGATTTAATTTTTTCTATGTGTGGCTTCCAAGTGAGATGACTGTCCAGTATAACGCCTAGGTATTTTTCTTTGTAAATTCTATTAATTTCTTGGTTGTTAATTTTCAGTTCAATAGGATTGTTAGTATTTTTATTTTTAGCGGAAAAAATTATATAGTTAGTTTTAGCAATATTTATGGTTAATAAGTTAGATTGAAACCAATCGTTTAAGACGTTAAGGTCACTTTGAACTTGGGGCAGAATGTTATTAACTGAACGATCAAAGTAAAATATACACGTGTCATCGGCATAAAGCGTTATATCTCCTTTGAGGTTAATGTCGGATTAGTCATTAACATAAACTAAAAAAAGTAGTGGTCCCAAAATCGACCCTTGGGGAATACCACACGTTATTTGTAGGGTATCACTTTGAAGATCACCCAATTTTACCAATTGTTTGCGGTTTTGTAGATAAGAATGTAAAATTTTATATGCATTACCCTCGATACCGATGTTAAATAGCTTTTGTAGCAATATTTTATGGCTGACTGTATCGAAGGCTTTTTTTTAAGTCAATAAAGACTCCTAGGGCTATATGTTTTTGATCGATCTTGTTTTTTAATTTCGTTACGAGGTCAATTGTTGCTGCAAGAGTGTTTGATTTTGGACGAAAACCGTATTGTTTTTGGTAAAAGTAATTTTTTGAATTTAAATATGTTTCAAGACGAGAGTGGAGCACCTTTTCAAAAATCTTTGAGATTACTGGAAGAACAGATATTGGTCTGTAGTTACAGGGATCCCACTTGGAGCCCGACTTATATATAGGTGTCACTTTGGCAATTTTTAGACTGTCCGGAAAGGTGCCCTGCCCTGAATATTCAACGCCGAATGCTCATTACACGCGAATGCTCTCAGTGAGGACGCGCCTTTATGATTTGTAAAAAAATATACGGAGTCGGAAGCACGAAAGTGCACGCCATTTTGTAAATTTAAAATATGTGTAAAATATGTATGTGTGTGTGTATATTTGTTGCTTCTTCACGCTGCAACGGATGGATGGATTTGGATGAAATTCGGCATACAGATAGTTAATAACCTGGATTAAGACATAGGATAGTTTTTTTGTTTTAAGCGGTCTAGCTATAGTAGTCGTAATGGATTCGGAAATATTGTATGTGAATGACCATCCTATGCCCACACTGGGTTGTCCCTATACCTGGCGATGGTTCGAGTTTATTTCATTTTTTGTCATTCTCTATGTATGGGAATAATGAGGCTTTAAGAAAATCCGTTGTTGGTATTCAAGATGTAGAAGGTAGCGGAAAAGAAAAAAGTAGGACTATCTACAAAAAAAAATGAGATGCCATCAAAAACATACTTGTAAGAAAACTAAGTCTCGCAACTCAGTTCTTCTACCGTAAAAAGTTGTGAGATGCATGGTATTGCCAAGTCAGTTAATTTATTCAGTCCCTACTTAAGGGACCTTCTGTCGTAAGGGGGTGCAGCGCGGACGTAAAACTGCGTTTCAAGTTTCTTTATGATAGCGAGCGAGCGGCGCGTGGCAGTGGCAGTGTTGCCGTTTCGTACGGCACTCAGGCTCTTTAAAGACGAATTGTACGGTATACGGCAGAGTGGTCATTGCCGTACGCTAAAATACGGCAATCAGGCAATTATAGCATAAGGAAGTAGGTATTGGGTAGGTATACCACTAGCTACTATATTTACGAAATACAGTAAAATTGTAGATGAAAAAAGAAACGTAATCAGCGTTTGCGTAAAAATGAACGCTAAGTTTTGGAGCAAGATATTACATTTATCGGAACCGCAATTTCAGAATTTGGCGAAGTTTATTTTTGAAGTTCTTTCCTTGCCACAATCAAATGCCGATTCAGAAATAATCTTCAGTGCTGTCAACTTCATTAAAACAAAACAAAGAAACCGCCTCTTAACATCTACTATAAATGCAACATTATTAGCCAAACAGTGCATTTCCAGAAATCATTCAAATTGTACGAGGTTCAAGCCAACTCCCGAAATGATAGTGAAAATAAAAAAAACCGTCTGATTATGAAAAGAATGCCACTGAAGATGTCTTATTATGTGATGTTGTGGATTTGATGGGAGGAGAGGAGTGATCTGTGGTGCCTTTTTCTATTAAATCTATTGGTTCAGTGGCATCTTTTTCATAAACAGAAGGTTTTTATTTTTTTGACTTGTGTTTCTTGTCTGATGAAAAAAAAATCCTTTTTCATGTAAATAAAAAAATGTACGGCAATTTTTGTTTCAATACGGTAATTTCATCTCTTGCGTACGGTAACCCTACAAATGACCAGCGGCAACACGGCAGTGGGTGGCAGTGGTGTGACAACGGCGCACGACTACGAATACTCACGCACACTAATATCTGTACAGAGTAGGCTGGTGAATTAATTAGAGCAATGTTTACTTTCTTAAAATCATAGGCGTTTGGGTAAAAAGTAATAAAAGTCTTAATATTTTCATATTCATATTTTTTTATTGAAAAATAAGAACAGTGGCCTGCGGAATATCAATACAAACATTTTGATGTCGGATCATTGTTTAATTTGTGCTATATTTACAAAGTTTCTGAAGAAATACGTTTTATTTATCATTACTTTTACGTATTGTTTATACAGTTGCTGGGTATTTGTTTCAAATTCAAAGACAACCAAGGCCTTGTGAAAGGATCAAGCTAACCTACACTAGTTCTTTTAATGTAAGTATATGACCTATTCAGCGCCTAGCACCAATTTAATATAATAATGTATTACTTGTGAGATACATTGTGTTTTCATGCGATGGCCATTACGTCACAACTATTTACGGTAGAAGAACCGAGTTGCAAGGTTTTTTTACAAGTATGTTTTCGATGGTATTTCCTTGTCCGATACCTATACGAGGGCGGCACTGAAAATTTCGGGAATCAAGGAAGTGACACAACATAACTATTTAAAAATGTATTTATTGCTTTTCGAAGTATTTTCCGCGAAATTTGACATATTTTTCCATACGATGGAACCAATCATTGAAGCAACCATTCCATTCGGAAGTTGGGGTCTCCAAAATGGCCGTTTTGTAGGCGTACACAGCTTCTTCAGGTGATGAAAATCTCTGACCACGCCATTTATTCTTTATTTTAGGGAAAGTATAGAAATCATTAGGGCTTAGGTCGGGGCTGTACGGCGGATGGTCTAATAATTCTATGTTTTCTTGCTCTAAAAACTCTTTTGTTCTGTGCGCGGTGTGAGAACTCGCATTGTCGTGATGGAGGATGATGCGGCGGTTGCAGTTCTCTTTACGGAGTTCAGAAACGACCTGTGGCAAACAAATGCTAGCATACCATTCTGCATTAACCGTTCTTTGTCCCTCAAGAGGAATAGTCGCAACATGGCCGGTTTTGGAGACAAACGTGGCCACCATTTTTTTTGCAACACTCCGTGAACGAACAATTTTTGTTGGCTTTAACTCATTTTCGAACACCCAAACTCGTGATTGGTTTTTTGTTTCGGGTTCGTACGCGTATATCCAGGATTCGTCACCTGATACGATGTTGTATACAGCATTTGAGGATCCTGCGTGGAATCTTTCGAGAGTTCTGACACACCAAGTAACGCGAGCCGCTTTTTGCTCTTCACAGAGCGAATGCGGTATCCATCGGGAAAACAACTTTTTTACACCTAATTGTTCATGCAAGATTATTTGTATTTGACTCATGCCAATGTCTAAAGTTGCCTGAATTTCGCGGTATGTCACATGTCGATCTTCCTCAATCAGCTTACGCACAGCATCAACATTTTCTTGGGTGACTGCAGTTTTTGGACGACCTTGACGGGGATCATCACTGAGCTTGACACGTCCACGTTGAAATTCAGCAAACCAGCGATAAATTGTGGTTTTGGATGGGGCTTCATCACCAAATGCAGAAATCATCCGGTCAACACACTGTTTTTGTGATAAACCACTTTGAAAGTCATAATAAATCATCGCTCTTGAATTTTCTCGAGTCAATTCCATTTTCTCAACGACTAAACAAGTTTGACAAAACTTTGTGACAAGACCGAGAATCTTTTTTTAAATAAATAAATGGTATTCGATTTTTAAAACCAAGGAGTTTTCAATTAAAAAGATTTAAATATGACAGGAACAGTGGAACAGTGGTAATATTCCATTCCCGATACTTTTAGTGCAGCCCTCGTACTTAAATAATAAAATCTATAATAAATGAGTATTTATAAATACATTGAATATTGATAGTTGTCGCAGACGGGGACAATCATCAACCAAACGGCCGGCCGTGGCTAGCTCAATTAAATCAGCACTCCGGCAACGCATCTGCGATTCCTCTGGTCTTGCATGTGTCCATGGGCGGCGGTGATTGCTTCCCATCAGGTGACCCGCCTGCTCGTTTGCCTCCAATATAAAAAAAAACTTTCTTTGGTTGGTGATTGTCCCCGCCTGCGACAACTATCAATATTCAATGTATTTATAAATGATCATTTATTATAGATTTTATTATTTAAGTAAAGGTATCGAACAAGGAAATATTTCACGTTGCATTCAACATTGCTCACATTGAATTCTGGGATCGTAGAGCTTGTTTTTTTCTTTTCAGTTTTTTTCTTTGCAGTTATTTTTTGTTTGTTCGGTTTTTACGAGTTGTTTTTTATATAGTTAATTTAGCAGTCGGGTTTTTTGTTTAATTTTAATATTTTTTAATATCAGTTTCCTAATACAAGAATTTCTCAATACATCATAGGTATTTTTTTATCAGCATGATTTGCCTATAATTACTGTCATCTTAAGATGTAAAGACGGCCAGCCAGTACATATACAATGTCGGCACACAGGGCCGATGATACCTCCGGCGAGGGCGAGCTCCGGGTGCGCTCGGGGGAGCACGCGTCGCCGCCGCCTGCGCCGCCGCCGCTGCGCTCCGCCGCGCCCCTGCGTAAAAGTAGCAAAAAGTTAACTTTATTATACAGAGTCTTTTTTAATTGAGACAATACTGTCCGAACCATCTAGCCATCTATACTACTTAGTATCTATAATAAAGCTGCAGAGTTTGTTTTTTGTTTGATCGCGCTAGTCTCTAGAACTAAGTACCAGGCGGATTTGACAAAATCTTTTTGCATATGATAGCCCAATTTTTGTAGAAGACAATAGACTATTTAACATCACGCTATGACCCTAAAAAAACGCTAAGCGAATACGAAGTATCAGCTCATTCGGGCGACGCGATGCCAGTTTAGCTCATTCAGGCGACGCGATGCGAGTACGCGACGCAGTGGGTCGGGGAGCAGCTAGTAAGAGATACAGAGAAACTGTCTCAGAAATCATCAAGTACTCGACGCAGTGGGTCAAGGAGCAGCTACGAGTAGTAAGAGATACAGAGAAACTGTCTCAGAAATCATCAAGTACGCGACGCAGTGGGTCGGGGAGCAGCTAGTAAGAGATACAGAGAAACTGTCTCAGAAATCATCAAGTATGCGACGCAGTGGGTCGGGGAGCAGCTAGTAAGAGATACAGAGAAACTGTCTCAGAAATCATCAAGTATGCGACGCAGTGGGTCGGGGAGCAGCTAGTAAGAGATACAGAGAAACTGTCTCAGAAATCATCAAGTATGCGACGCAGTGGGTCGGGGAGCAGCTAGTAAGAGATACAGAGAAACTGTCTCAGAAATCATCAAGTATGCGACGCAGTGGGTCGGGGAGCAGCTAGTAAGAGATACAGAGAAACTGTCTCAGAAATCATCAAGTATTTTTCTGTAAAACCAATTTTGGTATACTAGAAACATTTTTTGGTCAAGTCTGATTTGTACATAATTAATTAATGAGTCAAAATATATTTGATTAACTTCGGATGAAATAGGGTTCATGTTAGGATCATTATTCATTGTATAAGAAGAAAAAAATCGGAGCAGCAAAAGTTTGTGTAATGAAAGAAGAAGATAGTGGTAGTGGGACAGGCAATATCTGCCGCGTGTGTTTGACTAGTACAGCAATCTTGATTTATCTGTAAGATGGTTGTCAAAATAATAACCTCATACCAAGCATGTTTGAGAAATTAACATTTATTATAATATCCTGCTGCGTGCTGCGACACCGACCACGGCCATGTATTGTATTTGTCTCGCCTGCACTACACCACTACCGTGAAGTAGATCGCAGATTACATACAAACGAAGACCTGAGGGTGGAGCCGCTGGAAGCGCGCCACAACACTAGCTTCAAAGCATTTGTGGTGCGAGTCCCATCAACCAAGCTGGACGCCTTCATGAGAGAAGCCTTCTGGCCGAAGGTGGTGTTTAGACGTTTTCGTGGAAGACTACCTTTTAGCGCCGCCGCCGACACGACACCGAAAGTGTCTAAATAATCTATATTTATAAAAATCAATTGCTGTTCGTTTGTCTAGCTAAAACTCGAGAATGGGTGGACCGATTTGGCTAATTTTGATTTTGAAATATTTGTAGAAGATCAGGTAAGGTTTAAACGGGTTGAGAGGCAAATAAATATACAAAAGTAAGCTTTTAGAAGTTTAGCGTTACGTAGAGTACTACATTTAACGAGAAATGGGCCGGCAAAGTCGGTTGAGATTGAGACTTGACTAAATACGGGCTGAGGCGTGACTCTATCGGCTGGCAAGTCGGCCATGAGGGAGGTTTGCGGTTGAGTCACAGATTAGGTAATAGTTACTTCGTAACAGATAAATCACTCCCTACAGAAATTCGTATACCTACCGCGTTAATAGCCTACTTCATTTCGTCGCGACGCGTCGGCGACCGCTGCGTGCTAAATTATGCCTAATAGGCTCGACTATAGAGTTGTTATCGATTGGCAGCCGCGCGGCCTTGCTGCCATCGTAGTAATGATAGGGCTGTTGCTACGATAAAAATATTGTTCACACACAATAACTTGTACCTAAATTAACCTGTGTCTAAATGGCTTGTTTAAGCTTTGTAATCTAAATTAAAATTAATGATAAATTGAAAAGCTCAATTGTTTATGATCAGTATGAATCCGAGTTCCATGAGAGAACATTATAATGTTACCTATGATATTAAATGAATTACCTACTTAGTTATAAATCTTCATCATCATCAGTCCATAATATCCCACTGCTGGAATATAGATTTTCCTTCGTATGAAAGTGTTATGATATGAAAGAGAACTGAGTAGGTATAGAGATGGATTATATTCCTTATAACTCGAGTATAAACACCCATAACTCGAGTATAAAATAGGTATCCACATTCATCATACAAACATTTGCCCCTAACGGGATTCGAACCCACGACCGCTGACGTGGCAGGCTGGGTCACTAACCACCACACCAAACGTGTTGTCACAACTTTAATGCAGACATAGTCACAGGTCATTTATATTTGTCTGACGTGTCGTGTCGCGACGCGAGTCGGAACGTAATCGATTTCATACATACATTGTTTCATACATTTTTAGATTTATATTTTTATGTTGTGACTCAAAATCCGCCTTTAATGTTGAAAGTAAGTAATTAAAACCAACCTATTTTATTCTATAAATTCATCCAAATAAGTAGTATAATGTATATACTTAAAAGAGTTTCATTAGGTAGGTACTTACCTTTCTTCATCAACAGGCAAACTAAATAATGACAGGTTTTAATTCCTTTTATTAGATTTACAATCATCAACTTCACAAAAATTTCCAGGCGCGGGCGGCATTGGTTTATATTATTGAAACGAGATTTTAAATCACCTAATTACTATTTACAATAATCTAAACCACACAAATGTCGATCAACATTTATATTAAACTTATTCACTATTTACAATACTTATTTAATAATAACTACAGAATACCTACAAATGATCGATGTTTTATGAATGACGCAACGTGCACAGCGAACGAGCGTACGACAAGGGGCCTGAGCGCCGTGAATCTAGGTTGTGTGTACAATTATAAATAAATCGCCTTATGCAAGCTGTCACTCCGACGAGCTTATCATATGAGCTGAATCGAGTGAGCAGATCAAAATCCGAATAAAATTCAAATATTAAGGTGCTGAGGAGGGATGGATGATGATATTTGGGACATCTTGGCTAGCTGACTTTGACAACGTAGGCACGACATGACTGTTGTGGGAATAATAAAGCTGAGCTGGTTGAAATCTTTTCTTCTTCTTCCAGATTATGTCTAAGTTCAACTGTAGCACGTATTAGTTCGCACACACACACACGCGCACACGCACATCATGAAGGGGTGTACCGGCCGGTAGGCAATTTACGAGTAGTTCTAGAAGGTTCTTGAGCGGAGAGCTGATCGAATCGGCTTGTGCTGAACGACGCGACGTCACGGGCGGGCCGATCGTTGAGAACTCAGTACACCGAATGCACGCCGCCTAATTGTATTACTTGAACTATACAACTAGATCTGATATTTGTTATTATCATGAAAGAAAAAACTTTTTTAATATCGAAAAAAATATAAAACATTGATGCATGCCTGTCGAGCGCGGGCGCGCGGGCGCACGCCAGCAGCAGCGAAGCCGGCACCAGCACCACGCTGTCTGCGCCGCCCTCGCCCGCCCCCGCCCCCGCTCCCGCAGCCGCCTGCCAATCACAAAATCTAAGTCAAACAAGCAAATTCAAAACTAAGCTGTTATGTGGGTAAGCCGAAATCGATAATCAGTAGTGGGTCAGTAGATAATCAGTAGTGGGTTACCTTTGAAACAAATGTAATGTGACACATTTACTCAGCCATATATCCGTAAGTGCCTACCATTGCGCCCGAGGAGACGCAGATAGATATTTTAAGAACTCTCTCCCCGCCCGACCCCCTCAAATGGAATGGGTGGGTCACTTCGTAACGCATAATGTCGATTGTCATAACTTCAATTGGCGTACCGCATACCTCATAATTTGGTATATAAAAAAGCATATTTTATATTACGCATAGCAAAATTGTAAAATCATCTAATTAGTGATTTGGCTAATAAGGTAAATAAAGTTAAGAATATAATGAACAATATATTTACGACGTAGAGTTGCCGCAACGGGCTGGAGGCGCGCGGCAGCCGCGGCGAGCCCGGCGCGCGCTGTACCACCACCTGCGCACACACAAAAGCGTAACAAATACCAAACAGACAGCGTGACAAATAACAAAAAGTGAGTTTGTTACTTTCGCATATTAAGTTAGGTTACTATTAGTTAGGATAGTTAGGGTATACACTCTGATTTAGACACACATGTGCTTATAACGTAAGTACACCACTATTGTAACCCTATAAAGGCCATCCCAATACTATCCAAACTACTCGGAGAATCGAGTAGAGTGCGGGAGCACGCTTACGCTTGCGTGATGCCATTCCCTCTAGAAACCTTCTGACGTTGTTTTGATCGTGATCAAGCAGTGTGGCTAGAGGAACCCTTTAAGTTTCTCGCCGCCCTCAAAAAACGCTGTGAAGGCCGTTTACAGATAACAACAAACTCTCACCTAAACATTTTTGAGCTTATCAGCGAAATCAATCCTTTTTTTATAAATTGATTCAACCTTTTTTGAAAAAAATCGGATTGAGTTTTCAAACTGTGTCAAAATAAAATGTAATTTAAATCAAAAGCACTAAGGAGTATTGATATCAACTTCGAAGCAAACACCGCCAAAATAAACCCCCGTTAGGGGATGAATTTCAATAAAATACGAAACACGTCTTCCATCAATTCTGTTAAAAAAGGTTTATGCAAAATTTGAAGTAGATTGGACCAAGGAATCACATTGTCCCATACAAACTTCGCCCCCCTTTTACACCCCCTTAGGGGTAGAATTTCGGAAAATCCTTTTTTATCGGATGATGACGTAGGCAAAGAACACACCCTCCAAATTTCAAGTCTCTATGATCAGCGGTTTAGGCTGTGCGTTGATCCGTCAGTCAGTCATTCAGGACAAAGCATTTTATATGTACAGATTTTTTTTTTACGACAACCAACTGACACTTTTACACTTTTTTTATATTTGAAACAGAACTATTTTGTATTCCAACAAAACAGACCAAAGAGATCGGACCTCATACTACAGCTATGAAACAGACAAATTTCTGAACGCACCTATAAATATTTGACAACCAAACCAAGTGACAAAAGACATCAAATGTTTCACAGCTAGGAACATGTTGTTGACCCGGCGGACTTCGTACCGCTTTGTCAGTTTCCATGACAACAAAACAAACAAATCATTTTGTATTGGAAAATTAAATTGTCGTTTTTATTATTTTCCGTTACTTATTATTTATGTTTCTCACCGCTTAAACCTTCCCTGAACTTCCACTAATATTTTAAAATCAAAATTAGCCAAATCGGTAAAGCCATTCTCAAGTTTTAGCGAGACTAACGAACAGCAATTGATTTTTATATATATAGTATAGATAATATTAGTACCAACCTACAGCTCTTAAACCGAAATCTGTCTGCGGGTGGGGGGTCTGGTGACCTGTAGGTACATACAGATTTCCTTTTGGAAACCTATTTCAGGCCCCAGTTCCTCACAATTTTACTAATGTTTTTTCAAATATAGTTTTTATTATCTTTTATATTATTATTTTATTTATATGGCTACCACGGGCGTACACGTGCCAATGGACAGGTACACAGACAAATGAACACGATTTACAACTCCGCTGCCAAAGAAGATATTTATTAGTTGACCTTTAGAGTCAACTATCCAAACAATGTTCTTCATAGAACAAGATGTGACCTTGTGTGTACTCTACAGCTCAGGTCCGGCCTCTGGAAAATAGGAAATGTAGGTATCATACGTGTCTTCAGGACAACTCTTTCGAGACTATTGTCTTGGAGTACCGGATATAGACCGCGTTTCACACTCATATCAGGCGATATGTGACTGAAACAGCGCCTGTTTTTTTTGATAGGTGGCTGGATAGTGCTGGTTCTTTATTTCCCTGAGACGCCGATCGATGAGAGAGAGAGAAAACAATATCGGCATAGTTGCCAGTACAATCAGTGACAATATATTTAATTGAATGTTAGTTGGTAACATCCAACAATGAGCTGATGGAGAGTCCCACTGCGGCTTGCGGAAGAGTGTCTGGCATATTTCATTTAACCTATTTATTAAATGATAATGGGTGCCAGTAAAAAAAACAGTTAAGAGAGGAGTACCTCTATACAGAAGAGTAGGTAAGCCTTCAATATTATGTTTGTGCTTATTAAGTACTTATCGAATATTACTGTATAATTCGATTAAATTACAGATTGTATTAATTGGTACAGCTCAGAAGAGCTGTTGTAGTACCTGGATGCAGGAGCCGCTGGTGTCAGGCGTGGGCTGCGCGGCGGAGACGGTGCGCGCCGAGCAGCCTCCGCGCGCGCTGCCTTCCGCGGGCAAACTCGAGCTACAGCTATTTGTATTTCTATCTGCAATGTTGAAAATAATCTTATAATTTTTAAATTCAAAGATAGTTGTCGCAGGTATCGGTAAAATTTATTTAATTTAATTACGAAATCAACAAATTTTAATAAGACCAAGGCTGTGCAGATTTTTTTTCCCGTTATGTTGACAATTTGTCATCTACATCATCGTCAGCCTTTCTTATGTCTACTCTAAGGCATATCACTAAATCTTCGCATAATTATTAATTCCCTAATAAAAAATATTAACTATAAACAATAGACTGCTTGAGCTCGACTCTTTGAGTCAATCTGTAAATGGTATAAAGGTGAAGGTATGAACGCCAATTCCTTGTATTTCTTATCCTTCTTTTTTATTTGTTGCTTGTAGTGTGTCTAAAAAAATGCCTAGTCAATCTATGCAATCAATCAAAAATGATTTCAAACTAATAAAGTACCTACTTAATTGATTTCCACTAACCTAAATGAACGTTGGCAATTTCTAATTCTTTTACTTCGACACCTCTATTTGCAGTCGTCGCGTTCTTGCCATCATACTTTGTCATTATTTAACACTGCTGTTAATCTAATTTATGATACCTTAAATACGTAGGTATAATAGGTAGGCAAGTCGTAAGTTAAAATATTACACAGATCATAATAACGCACTCTATTTACGATAATGAAGATTTCCAGAAAATGTTGATGTACTTAGATCAATGTCTCGGGCAGGTCAATGTTGACATCTTCGTGTCAACTTGACATCGCCATTTCCAAAGATTACCATTGATTATGTTTGAAAAAGTTTATTTAACAATAAGGTTATTTCCGTCAGTTTTGTTTAATTTATTATTTATTTATTAATGTATATTGTGTCTATTTCAATAATTCAATTAATGTTAGCGGTTAAATACGAGAAATATTGTTTGGTTCAGTATTTATTGCTATAGGTAATTTTCTTTGCGCGAGCTTTATTGCGACTAGGACCTTCTGGGACCGGTCGTGTATTTTTATTTATTTATTTATAATTACATACAACTATCTTTACATGTTTCTTTTTTTTTACCCAATACAATAGTGCTAATATCGTGAATACGTTTATCGTTGAAATCTATCCATTCTCAAACTTTCGATATGCCTTTTTGCGGGTTGTGTAGTGAAGATGTTGGAGTACTTCATTGCGGGTGTTTGGGGTTGAGCGGGGGTTGGTGGTGGAAAATGTGATAAAAATGTTTAGGTAACTAAGTAATTATACTGATGTTCTACAATGTTATATAATGTTAATGTTTACGAGTAGGTGACACGACCGTCGTCGTAGCGCGGAAATGTACATACTAACTTAAAACCATGTCAACCGATACAAGCGCATCGGCGCCAGCGGTGGCGGGCGGGCGGCGGGCTGTGGCCTGTGACGTCAAACACAACACATCACAGTGTTTGGTGCTATGCAATAATATATATATATATATAAATATAAAAAAAAAATAAGAATTAATCTTTG
Source organism: Eudonia mercurella (assembly GCA_963082485.1). NCBI lineage: Eukaryota > Metazoa > Arthropoda > Insecta > Lepidoptera > Crambidae > Eudonia > Eudonia mercurella. The sequence continues at coordinate 20,247 of CAUJAO010000028.1, forward strand.
AAATAGTTACACATAATAAGAAAATTAATGTTTTAGTAAAAAATCATAAATCAATTAAAGTTAAGTAAGAATTCATAAAAAATATAGATAATAAGATATTTCAAAAAATGTTCTTAACAGGTTCGATGTTCAAAAAAATATAACAATAGTTAATTCATTGTTATGTATCACATGTGATACATGGGACAGGGAAGGGGTTAAAGTTCCTAAGCTTTCAACACTTATAAGTTATATACATATATAAGGTGGAGACATGCGGTGAGCCGCCGCACTGCTCGGTGTGTGCGGAAGCAGGATTGCCCCACGGGCACATTATGGGCAGTCGGGAGTGTCACCCCCCTGTCATCGGAATGAGAGTCCCGGAAGGGAGGGAGAGTAGGCCTGCTACTGCGACGCCAGTGATGATGGACATCTCCTAGGTCATCACCGAGGAGTCGCCATCGAGAATTGAAGCTCCCATAGCCTCAATCCCAAAACCTCCCCCCTCGGCTCCCCCTGGTTCTGGTACCCCCCTAAATGCCTCTTCCTCTGAGTTGGTGAGGGAGCGGGAGGATCTGAGAGAGGACGAGGGGAAGATTGAACGCGATGAGGTGGTCGCGCGATCTCCTACTTTGCCTCGAAGAGTGAGGCATCTTCGCAGGAGAGGAGATGTCGTGGAGGAGGAAGATGGAAGCGTCCGTTTTGCCACACACCAAACACTTGGCAGTGGCAATTAGGGCGTTTCGACAGTAGTGAACTTTGTGCAAAAGTTGTGATTTTAAATTCTCATGCTGTGTTATCAGTACGTGCCCGTGTACTGGCGCGCGGCTGTCAAAGTACATGGTTCCCGTGCAAACGCGGGATGAGTGTGCGGAGATGGCCGTAGGTTAGTACACGGGTGCAGAGCGACTCTCGCGGTTTTAATCCCCCCACGGATGTGTACCGTGATTGTCGCCTTATTTAGTGCTCGGATTGTGGTCCCCCAGGGGTTTAGTGGGTATCCCCCTCCGTCTCGCCCTCCCAGCCGGGACTTCTTCCTGGCAACTGACTTGAGGCTTCTCGCCTTGTCAGTGGGTGCGGAAAGGCGAACGGGTGAGTCCCACATAACCGGGTGCCTCTTTAAGGCTCCGGTAGTCGTAATGACTTCCCCTGGGAAAAAAAAAAAAAGGTTAGGTTAGGTTAGGTTTTTTTTTTTTTTTTTTTTTTTTTTTCCTATTCTGCTAGCGGTCTTCTCCCACAGTATGGGAGGCATTGTGTTCTACTTTTCTCTTTCATACCAGTTCTCGCATTTATTCCTCTCGTACTTTCATTCCTAATTCTCTTTATCATTCTTCATCTTTTATACTATACGGCTGGGTAATGCCGTCTATTTATCTATTTGGACTTTGCCATCTATCTAACTAATTCTTTATTTCTATAATAAATGAGCAGGGGTAATAATAAAACGCTACTCCTGAAAACATGTACATAGAAAGCTTACAGACTAGGTTGACTTTATCATTCCTAATTTAATATTATTACTTGCTTATGCTTATTTCTTATATCTACTACATCTTGATTTTTCTTTCTTTTACATTTCTTATATACTATTACATTTACATTTTATTTTTCTTAACTTTCATAATTATATCTATATATTTTGTTTGCAATCTTATATACTATTTTTATAAACTTATTTATCTTAAGATATTGGTGCATGAGCAGATTTACTGCACATTCATCATGAATGTGCATAAATCCCTCTGTCTTATACACTACTTTTACAATTTTTTACACTCTACTACTTATTTCGCTTACAAACAGCTTCTACAATTTTTATACCATATTTCAAAAATTTTTCCCTAGTTTCCTTTGCAGCCAGGAGGTCCGCGAAATTTTTGGGGACGATGCGGGTGCCCAATTCCGCTTCAATGTTGTATCTCTCACGAGTGTGTATAGGGCACTCGGAGAGGATGTGTACGATTGTTTCGGGGGTGTTAGGGTCACAGGCGCACGACGGGCTGTCCTTACACTTAAACCTGTGTAAGTATGCGGAAAACCCGCCGTGACCCGTGAGCATCTGTGTGGTGAGTTTTGTGTGGGTGAATTTGCGTGTGATTCTGTATGCAGCGGTGGTGTCAGTGAAGAAGAGTTTGGTTACTTCGGCTGTAGTGCCGGACTGGTACCTCTGATTCCACTCGCACAGCGTTCCGTCTCTGATGAGGCGCTTCGCAAACGAAACAGGGCACCTGTCGTAGTCAGGCTTTCTCTTCGACTTTATAGCGGCTTCCTTGGCTAACACGTCAGCCCTTTCATTCCCTTCCAACCCCGCATGTGCTTTAATCCAGAACAAAGCAACAACTTTGCTTTGTCTAAATGCTGTGCCAATATTGTTTCGGACATCTACTGCGAGGGGGTGGAGGGAATTTCCGCCGGTGACGGCTTGCAGGGCCGCCATGGAGTCGCTATAAATTCCAAAAGAAACTTCCTTCCTACGTAGCACTACTTCCGAAGCTTTGTGAAGTGCTAATAACTCGGCCTGAAAAACTGTGCTGTACGACGGCAGTGCAAGTTTAAACGTTCCAATCTCGGCGGCGCCCCTCCGAAGAGATAACGCCGCTCCAACCTTCCCGTCTATCTTGCTGCCGTCGGTGTATATTTGAATGTCGTACATGTTCGTGTGTATTTGTGTTTGGTCTGTGATGTGTGTAATGTCTATGTGGACATACTCGGCCGGGTGTGGTAAGTGTAATGCAGAATGTGGAGTCTCTATGTCTCTGCCCCGGAGATCAGGCCGGGGCACCCCTCTCCTCACTTCATAAAGGGCTGCGGCCTCTTTAATCCGGAGGTCGAGAGGGAGCGTCCCGGAAAGAACCAGGGCAGAGGTGAGTGATATTGTTCTGTATGCTTTGCACATTTTTTGTGCAAAACCCCGCTGCAACGTATCCAGCTGTTTGCGCGTCATGATCTTGTCTGCGGCCAGAGCCCAAGCGCCAGCTGCATACGTTACGACGGGTTCCACCGCTGCTGTGTATATCGTCTTCGCCACCTCAGGCGTCAACCCCCAGTTTACGTGCGCCGCTTTAGATAGATGTTTATAGAAGGCGGCGGCCTTACGGCAGACGTTGTTGATGTGGGAGTTGAAAGTCAGTTTGTGGTCTATTGTCAAGCCCAGGAGCTTGATCTCCTTCCTACACTCAATCGGTGTTCCGTTCATGTTGAGGCGGGGGGTGTCATATTTAAGTTTCTTTGTGATAGTGAGGCTATGGGTTTTATGTGCCGCAAAGTTTAGTTTGTTATGACATCCCCACGCCGCAACATGTCCGAGTACCGTATTGGCTTGCGCCTGAATGGACTGGGCTGTATCGCCAACAAAAAGGAGGACAATATCGTCCGCAAAAGCCTGGACATGAACCCTCCGTTCCTCCAAAGTGTGCAAGAGGGGGTCAAGTAACAGATTCCAGAGAATTGGACCCGCGATGGAACCCTGCACACAGCCCTTTGAGGGATTCCTTTTGACCTCCTTGCCAGCGTACCTGACATTGACCTCTCTATCGCTCATGTAGCTATCCAGCACTCTCCTGAGGTTTATTGGGCACTCCTCCTCTGCCAACCTAGTCTTTATTGCCGGCCACCAAGCGTTATCAAAAGCCCCCTCTATGTCCAGGGATATAAGTGTCACTATCTTCTTTTGACGAAGATGATCCCTGATGGTGTTTATGAGGACATAGAGGGAGTCCTCTGTGCTACGCTGGGGCATGAAACCATACTGATGTGGGCTCAGCTTAGGCAGGATGTGATATTTAAGCCGGCCCACTAGCATCTTTTCGAACACCTTCCCAAGCACCGGTAGGAGGCCGATTGGTCTATACGACTTCGGGGCCGTATAGTCCTCCTTACCGGGCTTTCTGAGGATGACCACTGTGGCCTTTTTCCAACATTTCGGAAAAATGCCCAGCTCAAGGCACTTATTCACCAGGCCTAGAAACAGGTCC
>CAUJAO010000029.1:0-18362 GCA_963082485.1 Eudonia mercurella
AGCGGCCGCGCCAACCACATAATCGGTGTGAGGAAGGTTAGGTTGGGGTGCGAGTCAGGTGAACTCCACGTTGGTGCACCCTGGGCAACGGCTGGTTCCAACAGTCTCTCGCTCTGAAGTGTAGTAGACGCTTGGACCCAGCCGGCTGACATCTGACTAGGCGGGGTCCCTTCCGGACCTCGCAGCTCCCATACGTGACCCTCTCTGGGTCGCATAACTCGCTTGCTCCTTCTGAGCAGTGAGAGGAGTTACTGACGGCGTCCCTTTTGGGCGTCGTACCAAAAAGACGGCCGCCTCTTAAAGGTTCTCAGGTCGCACGGGGGGAAAGGGGTCACCGGTGAGAGCGGTGCAACTGGGGTTTACGCCAACCCCGAAGTCGTTATCTGCACTTTTGCGGGTACGCTGCGACTGGGCAGACCGGAGGCCAAACGGCCAAGAGAAGGAAAACTCAATAACACCCTGGAGAACACCGGCTAAGAATCTGTCGGTACCTCCCGCCTCCGACAGTACATAGGGCACCCTCGGCGTGTGGACGACGCGTGGGTGACGTTTTTGGTCCGGGGAAGGGCAGCCCCTAAAGTGCCATTGTGAAGGGGGGATCGCAACCCGCAAATTGCACAAATGTCATGAAAAGTCGCAATATGAATACCCGCCAAAAGGCGGGAGAACCCCTCCCTGGGACCAGCAGATCGGGTACGCCCGGCACGCTGGTTTCAGGCATGCCCACCGTGTCTGGGGGGGGCAACGTAATGCGCAGAGAGGAGAGAGGAGTGGAGACTGCGGAGTGCTCGGACACTGGTTCCGTGTTCTTGAGACCCAAAGGCAGTAGGAGGAAGAGGCTGCGTGACGCGGACATAGAATCCGATGACCTTTCGGGGACCGAGTCTGTGGCGTCTGCAGCCTCAATACCGAAGATTTCTTCGTCTAGACGTGGGAGAACGCCCACAGTCAGGACCGGATTTACAGCGGCTAAAGCTGCCCTCGCCCGCGATCAGCTGCGGGAGTACGAGGAGCAGCTAGATCGTGAAGAGGAGCAGCTCAAAGAGCTGGATGAGCGGCTGTCTGCCGATCGTCGAGCCAGGGGCGTCGTATTGCCAGCCGTGATTGAGCCGGCGGGGCCGTCCAAAGGACGCCCGTCTCGTGGCCAATCCACGGTGGATTCCGCAGCCCTTGAAGAGATGGACTCGGAGATGGCTACTTCGTGTGGAGATCCCGTTTATTGCCAGTTTGTCGGACCCTATGACGGCTGACGAGATACACGAGGTGGGGCTGAAGTGCGATTTTGCGGTGAAGGAGGTGTCTCGGAAATCCGGGAACCTCAGAGGTACCTGCTAGCGCCTGCCAACCGGGTCCCAGTAGGGCGTCCGTACCGCCAATGGCCTTGCCCGAGCCGTGGGTGGACGTGCCCCGGGGTAAGCGAGGTAGGAGGAGGAAGGGACAGGAAGTGCCCGCAGCAACAGGCGCCCCTCTAGTGGAACCTCTCCCACCAAGGACTTTGGCAGCTCGCCCTGCAACGGTGCGTGACCGCTCTGCACCGCAGGTGCCGCGATCGACGCCGAGCCGAAGGAAGAGGAGACGAGGAGGAGGAGGGAGGCTGAAACCGCCCACATCTGCTGCCGTCGTGCTGCAGTTGAAGCCGGAGGCCATTTTAAATGGTGTGACCTACAGCCAGGTGATCGCCAGGGCCACACAGGCCATTCCGCTCACCGAACTCGGCATTGAGGAGGGCGTACGGACTAGGGTGTCTGCCACGGGTGCTCGTTTGTTCGAGGTCTCGGCGGCGGAGATCGGTGTGAAGGCCGACAAGCTTGCCATAAGGCTTGAGCAGGAGCTGGGGGACGTGGCAACGATCGTCCGTCCGGAGAAGAGCGCGGAGCTGCGCATCTCTGGATTGGACGAGTATGCCACGTCCGAGAAAGTCGCCTCGGCAGTGGCACTTAAGTCGGGGTGCTCCATTGAGAGTGTGAAGGTGGGGGCCATCAGACTGGGCCCCAACTATGCTGGTTCGGCGATCGTGCGTTGCCCAATTAAAGCGGCGAAGTCGCTGGTCTCCGTCGGCAAATTGTTCCTGGGCTGGAGCTTTGCCTCGGTGATGGCCCTTGAGCAACGCCCGCTTCGGTGCTTCCGTTGCATGGGTGTGGGCCATGCCAGGCCAAGATGTCCGGCGCCAACCGACCGCAGTGGATTATGTTTCCGTTGTGGTCGGGCTGGGCATAAAATGGTCAAGTGTGCACTTAACTGTGCAGTCAAAGTGCCTCGATGTGAAGTCTGTGCCGACGCTGGCAAGCCCCATGGGCATGTGATGGGCGGCAGGGGCTGCAGTCCCCCCGCCACCAGGGCCCAAGGCCTGGGAACCAGGACTGCTCAGGTTGCCCCCCGACAGGTGGGAGAAGAGGAGGCCCACGACCTCGGGACCCCCTTGAGGCAGGCATGTGCTCCCCACGGTCCGCCACGTAATACCTCTCCTTTGAGAGGTTCCAGGTGGGCCACTGTGGCAGAGATAGGGAGTGTACTCCCACAGGGTGACACATCAGTGCCACCATGCGTAGCCGGAGGGCGGCGGCAAAACACCGCCCTGCCCGGCAGTCATTGTCAGGGGGAACACTGACCTTGGTATGCATAACGGGCAACGTCTGGAGGGGGTGTCAAGTGCTTCCGACATCCCCTAAAACGCGAGGGGGTCCGAAAGGCCATTCGCTAGGCGCAGTTTTTTTTTTTTTGGTGCGTATGCCTCCCTTCCCCCCCCCCCCCCCCGCTCTGCCGAGCTCCCCTGGCCAAGGGCAAATTGCCGGCGCGTCCTGCACGCCAGGCCGCCCCCGCCACAAAGACGGCGCCCCAAACGGGGCCAGAAGAGGTTGATATGGTGGTCGAGCAATGTTAAGACGGCCCCATATCAACTTTCTTCAGGTGAACCTGAACCACTCTACCAGGGCTCAGGATCTGCTAGCACCAGAGCCTGGCGGAGTGGTCAGTGGAAGTGGCGGCGGTGTCAGAGCCGTACTTCGTCCCCAACCAGCTTAACTGGGTCGGGGACATAAACGACTCTGTCGCCGTGATGGTGCGCGCGGCCCCAGGTTATACACCCCCCTCAATTTATGAGCGGGGTGCTGGGTACGCGGCGGTCGTTTGGGGTGAAATGGTAGTAGTGTCTGTCTACTTTTCCCCAAACAGACCGCTCGCCGACTTCAAGGTGTTCCTCGGAGTCGTCGGCGCAGCCATCAGGAGGGCGGCCCCGCGTCAGGTTCTCCTTCTTGGAGATCTGAACGCCAAGTCGGTCGTCTGGGGTTGTCCAGCGACCGACCAGAGGGGCCAGGCTGTGGAGCAGTGGGCAGCCGCTGCTGGGCTGTCGCTCCTCAATAGGGGCGCAGTCCACACGTGCGTGCGGCACAACGGAGGCTCGGTGGTGGACGTTTCATTCGCCACCCCAGCCCTCGCACGCACGATCAGCGACTGGAGGGTGGTGCAGGACGTGGAGACTCTGTCGGACCATCGATACATCCGATTCGAGATCTCCACCCCGCATCAAAGGCCCCCACAGCCCACAAGTTGTGACCGGCCTCCTCGCTGGGCATTGAGCAGGCTCAAGCCGGAGTTGGCGAACGAGACGGCGATATTCGAAGACTGGTTCTCGCGTCCGATGTCCGGTCCGGACGTCGACGAATCAGCTCGCAGTCTCCGCGGCGCTTTAACGGAGGTGTGTGAGGCTTCCATGCCTGACCCTGCAGACTGCGATTGCCTCCTCAAAGGAGGTATCCAGAGAAGAGCAGTTGCAGGGTCTGGATCGGGATCCGTGGGGGCGGCCATATAAGCTGGCGCGTAACCAGCTGAAAGCGCGCGGCACGCCCATTACGGAGACGATGGATCCCGACCTCCTGGGGTCGGTCATCGGGGGACTATTTCCCCCGGCCGAGGAGGGTTTTGTTCCCCCTCGGATGGCCCCGCCAGCTCCGGACGAGGAGGGAGAGGGTGATCCTCCTCCTCTTATTGATGAGGAGGAGTGGAAGGACGCCGTCGCCCGTCTTAAGGGGCGTAAGACGGCACCGGGACCTGACGGCGTCCCGAAGCGGGTGTTGGACCTGGCCCTACAACATCTCGGGGCCAGGGCAAGGGAGCTGTGCGACGCTAGTTTGAAGTTCGCACAGTTCCCAAAAGTTTGGAAGGAGGGGGCGCTATGCCTACTTCGCAAAGAGGGGCGTCCGGCGGACGACCCCTCGGCATATCGCCCCATTGTGCTGCTGGACGAAATCGGGAAAGTCTTCGAGAAGATCATCGCTTCCCGAATAGTCCAGCAGCTAGGAGGGGGAACGGGCCCCGACCTCTCTGAGGCCCAATACGGTTTTCGTACGGGGCGGTCAACAATTGACGCCCTGTCCGATCTCCGGACTCTCATTCATGAGTCTGTCGAGAGACGGGAGGTGGTGTTGGCGGTGTCGCTGGACATCCGCAACGCCTTTAATAGTCTCCCATTCGGCGTCATTATGGAGGCGCTTCGCTACCATGAAATGCCTCCATATCTGCGCCGAATAGTGGGGGACTATTTGAGGGACCGGGACGTAGCGTACGTGGGACGTGGCGGCGAGATTGGCCGTCACAGGGTGTCCCGCGGCGTTCCACAGGGGTCGGTCCTCGGCCCCTTGTTGTGGAACGTCGGTTACGACTACGTCCTCCGGTGTGGCATCCCCCCGATGGTGCGGTCGTTCTGCTACGCAGACGACACGCTCGTCACCGTCCGGGGGACGTTGCTGGAGGATGTCCAGCGCCTGGCGTCCGTGTTCGTCAGCCATATCGTGCGGCGGATACGGACGTTGGGCTTGGAGGTGGCCCTCCACAAGACCGAGGCCATGGTGTTTCATGGGCCTCGGAGACGGCCGTCAGCGGGTGCGTCGATCGTTGTGGAGGGCGAGAGGGTCGGTCTAAAGCCCCAGATGAAGTATCTGGGGCTGGTGATTGATGGGCGGTGGGGTTTCGAGGAGCACTTCCGACTCCTCGAGCCCCGGCTGCTGGGAGCAGCAGATGCCCTCGGGCGACTCTTGCCCAATGTGGGGGGCACGAGCGTTGCGTGCCGCCGACTCTACGGCGGTATCGTACGCTCAATGGCGTTGTATGGGGCGCCGGTGTGGGCTGATTGCTTGAGCCCACACGCCATCGCCTCTCTCCAGCGGGCCCAGCGTGCAATGGCACTGCGGGCGATCCGGGGCTACCGAACGGTGTCCCGGAAAGTGGCGTGCGCTCTCGCGGGGACGCCCCCGTGGGAGCTGGTGGCGGAGGTGCTCGCTGCAGCATACCGGCAGCGAGCGGAGGAGAGGGCCAGTGGCGATCGCCTGGCCCCCCAAGAGAGGCGCTCTGCTCTCGAGGGAGCACGAGACGAGATGTTCCGCCTATGGTCCGAGGACCTGGGCGAGGGGGCCTCGGCTACGCAAACGCGCAGTCTGGACGCCTTACGCCCCGTCCTCCAAGCATGGGCGGAGCGGCGCCATGGGTCGCTCACATACCATCTGGTGCAGATTCTGTCCGGACATGGTTCGTTCGGACGTTATTTGCACCGGATCGGAAGAGAGCCGACCCCACAGTGCCACCATTGCGGAGCAGCGGAGGACACGGCGCAGCACACCCTAATGGTGTGCTCTGCGTTCGATGTCCAGCGCTCCGCTTTGGTCGCTGTGATTGGCGTGGACCTGTCCCTGCCGACCGTGGTTCTGTCCATGCTCGGTAGCGAGGGGTCGTGGGAGGCGGTCAACTCCTTCTGCGTCGACGTCATGACGCTGAAGGAGGAGGCGGAACGGGCCAGGGAGGATGACCCCCTGGCAAATCCGTGCCGCCACAGACGCCTCCTGCGGAGAAGGCGGCAATATCAACGCCTTCGCCATCCAGTGGGAAACCAGCGCGGTCCGAGCCCTAGGGGGGGCTCCGACCGTGCATTGCACAGGTCCCCACTGAGGGCCGACGCCCCGCATGTCCCGGCGCGTCGGCGACCCGTCTCAACTGACGGGTCAAGTGTGTCCGCCCATCGTTTTCGAGGGCGGTCACCCGCCCCAATTAGGGGCGGAGGAGGGGCTCGCCCATCTATAGGGCGAGCAGTCACCGACGGGGTTGTGGATGTGTCCGAAAGGGTTCCCATGACCTCGTCAGGCTCCACCATGCCGGCTTTCGATGCGTCCTCCTCAGATGAGGACGACGCGATGATCGCCGGTTTGCTGGTTCCAAGGTGACGAGAGGACATCGCTGGGTTTTTAGTGAGTAGGAGTCTCACACACCCCACCCCCTCCCCCGGGGGGTGGATAGCTCATGATGAGTTTTCCCAGCGTAAAAAAAAAAAAAAAAGGGTTTTTTTTTTTTTTTTAATCCTCCCACAGACGTGAGGCGTCCGTGCCTTTTGTTATGTTACTGCTTAAAATTAATTACTGTGCTTACATTGCACGTTTAAGTTACCTTATAAACTAATCACCCTTTCGACATTTTGGGTGTTTTGTTCGACATTTTGGAAAGACTTTCTTTCCAATTTGCCGAACAAAATTTTACTTGTACTCTTTCGCGTTTCACCCGTCCGACATTTTAGGTGCTTTCTTACTTTTTCTTGCTTATATGATTACAATCTTGTGTTGACAATTTTTGTTTTATATCTAACTCGTCCATTTTTCTTACACACTATTATTCTATTCTATTTTACATTTTTCTTATATCTATTTTATTATTATAACTTATTATTACTATTCACCTATACACATTTACATATGTCTTATAATATTACTTTTGTACTACTTATGTTGATTACATCTATTCGTTCGATAATGCCTTTTTATGACAAATTTGTTTTTTTTTTTTTTTTTTTTTTTTAAATTTTGGTGGTGTTATCTTCAGTTTTTGTTAATATTATTACGCATTTTACATAGTTGTGCCTCACATTTCATTTACATTATACTCACACAATACAAAACGATAGCAATCTGCAATAATTAGTCAGTAATCCGTACGCCGATCTCATTTTTGCCACGAAGCGAAACAGACAAGCAGAAAAACAGACAAACACATCCAGATGCTCTCTGTGCTAAATTACTGGGTCGTCAATGTTTTGGGGTTTTGTTCAGTCGCCCCCGTCGCCGCGCCCCCGACTCGGCGTGCACGTTTTCCCCGAACCTGGCATGCGCTCTAACCTTGCGATTAGAACCTCCAGGCTCTCCGCTTTTTCCTTATAAAGGACAATCTCGTGGCGCGCCGAGGCATCCACTCCTCCTTGGCGATCGGAGGTGGTCGCCCTCTCATGACTCACCACCATCGCGTCCACACTTATTATTCTTGGCGACGTCGTATCCTCCGCGGCCGGGTTTGCCAGTGCCTTTAGGAGGGTGCTGGCCTTGCTGAAGTGGGTCTGGGGGTCGCTTCCCGCTCCCTCGATGAGGAGCACAACTTTGTTGCGCTTCCTCACGAGGCGCAGGTCTATCCCCTCTATCGTTACCCTCTGTAGTTCCCCAAACACCCTCCTGCGCATGGTGGTTCTAGTGTGGCTGCCGTTCACCAGCATTCCCAGGCCGGGCGAGATGGCCACGTTGGTTTTTGCCCTGGTCATGCAGTAGGCAATTCCAACCCTCTCTGTGTTGCTCTGCATGAACAGGGCTACATTCTCCGCTCTAAGGCCTGGTGTTCCAGCTTCCCCATGAAGGACAACCGCGGCTATATCCAGCTGGTGTGATATGTGTGTGTGTATGTGTTGTGTGTGTGGTTGTGTGGTTGACGTGTGTTGTAATTGTGGTTGTGGTGTGTGTGTTCCCGGTTGTGGGTTGGTCACTTGTTCCCGTGGCTGCTGCAGCTGATGCCTTTTCGCCGCGACCCTAAAACACTCCCCAGCAAACGCCAGGAGCCTCGCGCCTCCCCTCTTGCTGCCGATCAGTCCGCTCAGCGCCGTCCTCTCGAGGTGGCACTCAAGCGCTTGCTCCAGGTCCAACCTGGCCGGCGCAAAGCGGGGGCACTCCAACAACACGTGCCAGACGGACTCTGGTATATCGGAGTCGCACTCACATCCCGCGCACTCCGTTAGCTTGAAGCGGTGCAGGTACTCCGCTATGCCCCCGTGTCCCGTCAAGGCTTGGATTTGGACCGGGGTCGGTTTCAAGGTCCTAGCCACCCGGAATGCTAAATTAGCATCCGGGAGGAAGACCCTCGTTACCGACCCGGTGGTGGAGGATTCGTACCTGGCTTGCTAGATATGGATCGTCTCCTCCCTAATCCTGCGCTTGACGTATGACACGGGTATGCTGGAGTATTCCGCTTTCGCCTCCGGGTCCAGTGCTGCCTCCTTTGCCAACTCGTCCGCTCGCTCGTTGCCTGCTGTGCCGACGTGGGCCCTGACCCATTGCAGTTTTATATCGCACCCGTTTGTTCTAGCTCTGTTTATGCACTCCCTGATCTGCTTTGCCAGAGGGTGGGTCGAAACGGGATTTCTGAGCAGGTCCAGAGATGAGCGAGAATCACTCTTTATCTGCACCATGCTCAGCCCGCTTTCCTCCACCAGCTGGACAGCCCTAAGGAGCGCATATAGTTCAGCCTGAAAAACGGTGCAAGAGGCTGCGAGTCCGAACTTGTCAAACTTAGCCTCACTTCCATTCTCCCACCAGGTTAGTGCCGCACCGACTCTGCCCTTAATCTTACTCCCGTCGGTGTAGATTATTGGGCACGCCTGGTGTGGGTCGTGGTCGATTGGCTCCGTTGGGCTTGTGTAGTCGACTGGTATTAGTTTTGAGCTCTTCTTCTTCCTCGCGGTTTCCCGTTTGAGGTCGTCGAGAAGATCGGACCACCAGGGCGGCCTTACGCTTGGCTTCCACTTTCCTATCTTGGGAATGGCCTGTTCACACGCTGTGTGGATCGACGCAACGTACCTTTCAACTGCGTCTTCCAGATCGTCCGGGGTCGCCAACCCTCCCACCTCCGCCGCCGTCAAGCCCGTTGAATCCAGAGCCGCTCCAAGAGCCGACCTGAACTCGGACCACCTTGCCTTCCTCGTATTGTACTTCCTTGTTGTTGAGGACTCCAAAGGTGCGAGTTCCTGCCCCGTTCGCAGGTTAAAAAGGATGGCATTGTGGTCCGAGGTGATCAGGTCCCTGTCTACTCTCCACTCCCGGATCTTGCCCAACAGCGGCTCGCTGCAGGAGGTGACGTCCACCATGCTGGAGCATAGCCTACCCCGCCTGTAGACTTCAAACGTTGGCAGCGTGCCAGTGTTTAAAACATGCATGCCTTCTTCGCACAAGAAATCTGCATAGGCTTTGCCGCGGTCATCGCCCGCGACGCTGCCCCACCATTGGCTCCACGCGTTTGTGTCACCTGCCACAATTAGGTTTTTCGTCTTTAGCTGGTGTAGTGTGCGCTGTGTTATACGTATATCCCGCTCCATGTCGCCATCCCCCTCGAGGTATAGTGAGATCACTCCTATTTCCAGGGTTCCTGCCTTGATCAAGGCCGCCGCCACGTTCTCGGTTACCAGCTGTGGGTCATGAATGACCCCCAGCTGATCACCGAAGACGAGTATCGCGGCCTTTACTGGCTTTGTCCTGTTTAGGGAGCATTGGATTGTTCTCACTCCCGCCTGTTGTTTCATCAGCCCGGTTCTTCCCACATAGGGCTCCTGCACGATGGCCACATGGTATCCTCTCTGCTTGGCTGTCTGCATAAGCTCCGTCGTGGCAAGTTCCGAGCGTTGTAGGTTCGCCTGGATAAACCTCAGTGTGCCCCTTTCGTTCCGTTGCGAGGGGGGATGCTGTTCCGTTGGTGGGACCATATCAGCAGTATGCTACTCTTGACCTCGCTATGGCGTCCCACTTACACCTCTCTCCACACTCGTTGCTGAAGGCGATGTGGTGTATATCTTCCTCCTCACGCTTCGCCCTTATACAGTTCTTGAAGGCGGGCAAGAGTCCTTGTCTCCTGTTCGGGCACTCGTCCCAGGAGTGAGGGTCTCCACAGTAACTACAGAGGGCCTCGCTCTCTCGGCACACCATTCTAGTGTGGCCGAATCCAAGACACTTTGTGCACTGCACTAAAGGTGATTGGTCTATTACTGCACACCTCTGTAGTCCTATGTAAATTTTACCCGCCTGTATGAAACGCTTGTGGATTTCGGGAGAGACTTCCAGTACCGCGTGGCACTCTAGGTTGTTTCGCGCTCTCTTCCTATATTTGGTCCTGATAGTCTGTTGTGTGGGCTCCAGTCCCTCCAGCAGGTGCTTGTTTTGCCTTTTTATTGTTGTTATGACCTCCTCGTCTTTGTGATAAGCGAGAAGGTCTTTGATTTTGATGAGAGGGTTGTTGTGGCGCGCGATCTCGATCTTGAGGTCCCTGTTGGTGCCCATCGTCTGCTTTATACTTTCAAGGTCCTCTTTGGTTCGGCACGTCAGCAGGACCTTGCTATTTCGAGCCTTGCGCACCCGGTCCACGTTGGCCTCTGTCTTCTTCGACTCCAGTGTTGTTCTGATGGCTTCTATGACCTTGTCGCCGGTGTTGTTGGGGTCGACGGGTGTGAAAATCAGTGTGTGTTTTGAAGTTGGCAGAGGAAGTATTGGTGTGTGCTTGTGGTGTTGTGCTGGTTTGGTCGCTGCTACCCCTGAGTACGATCTCCGAGGAGGCCTTGGCGTGGCTTCCGGGTCCGCCTGCTCCAGTTCGGTCTCTAGGTTTATCGCCAGTGGTGGCGTTCGCTCTCTCGTCTGCCGCATTGTTCTCAGTTCTGAGGTGATCGCCTCCAACCTCTCGGAGATCGGACTCAGTTGCTCGGCCAAAGCTTGTGCAATGTTGGGTGTGTCGTGTTGGGGAGGGGGGGGTTGTTCGCTCCTTCCCGCAAGAGTCTCCTCTATGCTTTGGATTGAGCGGACGATCCCCCCCATCGCGTTTGTGATGGCGATTTGAGTTTCGCCGCTGGCGTCCTGTGTGATGGCTTGTGTTGGGTCTTGGCAAGACCTGGACTCGAGCATCTCGAGCTTTGCCGTAATGGCTTGGTGAGCTTCTTGCGTTTCGGCTATCTGACGTTCTAGACATCTCCTTAGTTCGTCCAGTTGCCTGGACACGCTTCCTTGTACCCCGATTAGCACTTGCTGCTCTGCTTTAATTTCGTCCAGGTCTCGCTCTCCCTTGACGTTTGCAAGCGCCTCACCAAGAAGGGTCATGCGGGATTCCTGTTCACAGGTCGCCTTGTGTATTTTGGCAATGGTTTTGTGCGGTTCGCGGGTTTCAAATTCGAGCCAGCCTCTCACTGCCTTAATTTCGCTGAGGCTGCCTTTGGTTTCCTCCCGAGAGTCCTGAAATTCTTGTAGGATCTTTTTGTGGATCTCCCGGACCTCCCTGGAGTGTGCGCGCTCTATCTGCACTAGCTCTTGCGCGTGTCGGCCCTTCTCTCGTTCCAGGTTACACTTATGCCTCGACCGGGAGTCAGACAGGCCCAGTACCGTCTCATATAGAGTCTGAATCGCCTCGATCACCTCCTGCTTTAACTCCCTCTTCATGTTGTTACATTGCTCCAGAGCATCCTTGGCGCAATGGTATTTGTCGGTGGCCAACTTCGTGGCCATGTCCATTTCGACTCCTTTTCTCTGTACTGTGGAGTGGAGGATGCTCTGGCGGCGCGACGATTGTGAGGTCTGCGATGTTGCGGCACTGGAGGCGGCCGAGGCTTCATCATCCGAGTCCACGTTTATGGTCGGACCCGCCGCTTGTTCCCAGTCCAGGACTCTCTGAATGGATGTATCTGTGGCTAGCGGTTTTGTCGCTTGCTGCGGCCTGGTCTCATCCAGCTCTTGGGTCCCTGGCAGTCTCGTCTGCTTACTGAGCACCTTTTCCCTGAGTGACTTAGATGGTTTGTTTGTAGGGCCCGTGCGCAAGCCCGAGCGCGATGACGACTGCGACGATTGTGACGACATATTTTATTCTTAACTTGTGCTGCCCGGTTGTGAGTGTCCGCTATTTCAGCCTGCTCGCCTCGGGTGAGTGTTGTGTTTGTTGTTTAGGCAAACTTGCAGTCCGTCCTATTTAAGTTTTTTATTTTTTTATGTATTTTATTATAAATTTTTAATTGCTTTTATTTTGTATGTTGCGGGTAGTTAAAAATTTTTCTAGCCAAAACGTTGGCTAGGGGATTTTTTGATTAGCCAAAAATGTGCACGATACAAAAAGAAAATTTTTGTTAAAAATTAAAATAAACGAGTTACGGACGAAACACGAAAAAACAAAATGGCCGCCAAAACGGTCGGTCCAATCTTAAAACTATGTAAGAAGGTCTTGTACCTCTTACTGAGCCCTTCAACCCGGTACCAGTCCCGTCCCTCTACGACCAATACTTTAGGAGTTATCCCTGAGGTAAAAATTAGGGTTCTTGGGGTAGTTAGGGGTTTATCCTTAATAACTCCGGCAGTATTGCTCGCAGAGAGCCGGCTCTTGGACTGTCTCGTGGAGGGTCCCCTTTCACGTGCCCTGATGGGCTCAGTTAAGGAACCCTGATGGGGTCCCGCTTCGTCGGGTTTGACCGGCGGAAGTGTTAGGGGCTGGGAGGGGAGCCTCCTCAAAGAAAACGCCAGGTTTCTACGCCCAATAGTCAAGGAGCTATGGCCCTGCAAGACAAAACAAAATGGCGGACAAAATGGCCGCCGGAAATTTCAGAAGGCCGTAGCTCCGGCCCTATTGGTCGCAGCCACCTGGTTTTTGGGTTTGCTAGGGGCAGCTCATAGAGATCTTTCGGCCTGGACCACAAAATTCACAAAAAATTTTTTGAAAATTTTTTGAAAACATTTTCAAAAATATCTCGCCCTTTAGAAATTTTTTTCTGCCAGAAGGGTAGGGTAGATCGGGGGAAGGTTCCTGAGCCTTTCCTCAGCCAAATCGGGCCGGTAGTTCAGGAGCTATCGGCTTTCAAATAAAAACAAAATGGCGGACAAAATGGCCGCCAAAAACTTTAAAATTCGCCACTCCTAGACTATTCACCGCAGAGAGACGGGGTTTTTTGCGCTATGGTGGGGAGGCTCTGGGCTATGACGTGTACTGGCCACTTTTTGCAAAAATGGCCACTACCCGCTTCGACCCCCACCACCCACCAGGCCGAAAGGGAAGGGTTTTTAAAACCCTTCAGTGGAAACCCCGTGTCTCTACGATGAAAGACAGCCGAGATATTCCGGATGAAACAAAAAACCCCAAAACCCCTAAAAACCCAAAATGGCCGCCAAAACGAAAAATCTTTGTTTATAGACCTAGCGGGGCGTTGTTTGGGCTTTTCTGTTACCCCCGGAGCATCTAGACACTTTGACGGGCTCAGATTTATGCTCGGAACCCCCCAAAAATAATAAATTCACAATAAAAACTTAAAAATTAAAAAACTCAAAAACTACTCGTTCAAAAAATCTGAAATTTTTACACAAAATTGCTGCTACTATTACCTAAAAATGATGCAAACAAACTTATACTCTAAAAATATATAGGGCGAGTTATGGGGTAGGGGGTCTTAACCCCTAAATTTCTAAATTCAATATCTC
Organism: Eudonia mercurella; assembly: GCA_963082485.1. Classification (NCBI taxonomy): domain Eukaryota; kingdom Metazoa; phylum Arthropoda; class Insecta; order Lepidoptera; family Crambidae; genus Eudonia; species Eudonia mercurella. Next base: position 13,500 of record CAUJAO010000029.1, read on the forward strand.
CCAAGTCTATGGGGCGATTTGAAAAATTTTTTCGCTGAAAGGAGGGACTAATGGACTACTATCAAATGAGACTAAAAACAGAATTTATAATTAACGCGACTTGGGGGAATTGAATTTTGAAACTTAAAACATAAAAAATCTTAACTTGTAGTCGGCCGACCGATGAGCTCGAACCGTCCCTGCACTCGCCCGGCTGCACTGCTTCCCGCTGGCTGGTTGGTTACTCCCGGCCGCATCCACAAGAGGGACCTCGTTTTTTGAGGTTATGAAAATTTTCACCTTTCGACCCCGATAACTCAGGGGTCTTTGGTCGAAAAAATCTGCAACCTTCACCCTTTTGTGGGCGCCGCCGAGACGCAACTTTTGACGCTTTCAGATCCCACGCGTCTCAATAGACCACTGAGATATTGCACTTTATAACTTTGAATTGCACTTAGCACGTGGTGTAATTTCACTAATTTCACAAATAACTTCTCGGCGCGGCAAAAATCGGTCTTTGTCGAATCGGAGGCAGGTGGGCCTCGACGAGACGCAACTTTTGACGTATCGCACGCGAAGATCGGTTGAGAAAAACCCACTTTTCTGAATTTTTTAAGTGCGGAGCGGCTCGTTTTCGATGCGTGCAGGGCGAGGGGCGGCACGCGACTAAAAAAAAAAAAAAAAAAAAAGGTTAGGTTAGGTTAGGTTAGGTTAGGTTGGGGTTCGTTAAAACCCCGCGGATACCTCCCGACCTCCGTGGGTATATAGGGCACCCTTGGCGAGTGGGCGTCGCATGGGTGATTGTCACTGCCTACCAGGGAACGGCAGCCCTTAAATTGCCAGGGGATGACAACCCTTAAATTGTTTGGGTGACACCCCATTTGATGTCAGACATGAGCGCGTCTATAGAAAAACAACTACCCCAGGAGGGTACCCGCCGGGAGGCGGGAGAATCCCTCCCTGGGACCAGTTCTCTGGTCCCAGGCTGCCCCACCGTTTCTGGGGGGGGCACTAAGACGCCTTGTGTTGTGGAGAGGAGGAGGGGAGTAGATGGAGAGGCGGGTCGTGAGGAACGACTGGAAGGGAGAGACGATGTGCAGGCGATGGAGATCGGCTGTGGTTCCGGAGGGGAGGGAAATCCGGTCGGGGACTCGGAGGAGGCTTCTGAGGCTACCCCGGAGGACTGGATGACCTGGGATCCGATCACGGTCGGGTCTTTAAGAGCTGCGAGGAATCGTTTGGGGGAGTGGACAAGAGAGGAGGAGGAGATCTGCACGTACATCAGCTCGGTCCTGAATTTGCCACTCAAGGACGTGTTCCTGAGATTTCTCAAGATCGAGAGAGGGATATCAGAGGCGAAGCACATTCGGGATAAAGTGGATCTTCAACTGAAGAAGCAGCTGAAGAAGTTGCTGCCTCCGAAGGCGGAGAATGTCGATGGTCCGGCCATCGACATTGCGGGACGGTTGATCGGGTCGGTGGGGCACCTCATATCAGAGCTGCCTGCGGAGCATGCGGTTACCAAGAAGGCTATGTCCGCCGCAATGAGCTACCTCGCCGATCTGATCAAGTGCATTGATCGCAGGAGCGTAGGTGCGTGGCGCGGGCTTCAGGCGGGCTATAGTGCCCTGAAGAATGAGGCGATTCTCCTGGCGGAGGCCAACGAGACCCTCAACGGTCGGGTGTCGGAGCTGACGGAGAGGTTGAGGCTCCTGAAAGGGGAGGCCTTGGAGGCGGAAGAAGCCGCAGTGAGGGAGAAGCGCCTTGTGGAAGCGAGGGTCGCCCCTCCTCCCCCTGGCACTGAAGTGAATGAGGGGGTCATGCATGCGCTGGCGGTCATGCAACGTACCATCGGAGGCATAGACAAGCGGCTGGAGGGGCTGGAGGCCAAGCTCCCGACGTCCGACCACAGGAGGTATAGCTCGGTGGCTGCATCCAAGAGTGCGGAGGAGTTTCCCGCCCTCCCCGCAGGCACTGGGCCCCTAAGAGGGACGACGCGGCTGAGAGCCCAGCCTGCTCTGACTGTATTGGCCCCTGCAGAGGAGCGTACCCGCGCCCGCAGCCGGAGGAGGAGGAGGAGGGCTAGAAGCCCTGCCCAGAAGGGGACACCGACGGTGCCTAGTGTGAGACCGACGCCACCGAGTGTGGCAAAGGAGAAGGTCACCCTGAGGCAGCCCAGTTCCACGGCAGTAATCCTCCAGCTCAGGCCGGAGGCTGTTGCCTTAGGGGTGACCTATGCGGACACCATCGCCAGAGCCAGGGAGGCCATTCGCTTGGAGGAGCTCGGCATCCCTGGCGTCCGGATAAAGACGGCCCAATCCGGGGCCAAGTTGATTGAGGTGCCAGGTGCTGACAGCGGCGAGGCCGCCGACAAGCTGGCGCAAAAGATTGAGGGCGTCGTGTCGGACGTGGCGATGGTTGTCCGCCCGGAGAAGCGGGCGGACGTCCGCCTCTACGACTTTGATCGGTACGTCACGTCGGAGATGGTGGTTGCCGCTGTGTCGAAGCAAGGAGGTTGCCCTGAGGACAGGGTTAGGGTTGGAGGCTTTCGGCCGGGCCCAGGTGGATCTGCATCGGTTCTGGTCCGATGCCCTGTGGGGGCGGCGGGGAAGCTCGTGGAGATGGAAAGGCTGCGGCTTGGTTGGAGCCTGGCCAGGATTGAGGCCATTAGACCCAGACCCATGCGCTGCTTTAAGTGCATGGGACTGGGCCATACGAGGCCAATGTGCCTCTCGAAGTCGGACCGAGCGGGTAGCTGCTTCCGCTGTGGCATGCCTGGCCACCAGGTGGGAGCGTGCACGAAGCCGCCGCATTGCCTCGTGTGTGCCGAGGCCGCACTGCCCCACGGGCATATCATGGGCAGCCGGGAGTGCCGCCCTCCCGTCACGAAGATGAGGGACCCTGAGGAGCGGATTGGGAGGCCTGTGGCTGCGGCAATAGAGAGGATGGAGGCAACTGAGGGGTCGCCTCTGATAGCGGAGGCACCTGCGGCCTCACGGACGTCATCTCTCCACTCTCCCCCTTTTAGCCTCGAGGCTGACACCAGCGCCGCTTCCTCCAGGAAGCGCACTGAGAAGGCCCCGGACTTGGAGGTGGTGAGGGAAAGGGAGAGCCTCAGAGAGGATAAAGAGGATGGGGAGTCGGAGCGCGAGGAAGACTTCGTTCCCATAAGAACCAGGCGGTCTGCCAGGTTAGCCAGGCAGCCACCTGGAAAAGAGAGGGAGTGCCGGTAGTGCCGGGTTCTGCCCCGGTACACGCCGAAGCCTCCCAATGGAGCCGTGCCCTATCTGCCGCACACCGAACTCTCGGTAGTGGCAGAGGGGGCGTCATTGTTTTGTCTTCACTTTTTGTGTCTTAGTTTTTTAACTTGAATGCTGTGTTATCAGTACGTGCCCGTATACTGGCGCGCGGCTGTCAAAGCACATGTTTCCCTTTCGAGGGAAGAAGTGTGCGGAGATGGCCGTAGGTTGGTACACGGGCGCAGGGTGGCAGCCGCGGTCTTAATCCCTTCGGGACGTATAACGTGGTTGTCGCCTTATCTAGTACTCGGATTGCCGTCCCCCAGGGGTTTAGTGGGTATCCCCCTCCGTCTCGCCCTCCCAGCCGGGACTTCCTGGCAACTGACTTGACGCTTCTCGTCTTGTCAGTGGGTGCGGAAAGGCGGACGGGTGAGTCCCACATAACCGGATGCCTCTTAAAGGCTCCGGTAGTCGTAATGACTTCCCCTGGGACAAAAAAAAAAAAAAAAAAAAAAGGTTAGGTTGGGGTGCGAGTCAGATGACCTCCTCGTGGTGCATCCTGGGCAACGAGTGGTTCCAACATTCTCCGTTCGGAGAAGGTTGGGCCCAATCGGCCAACATCTGGCTAGGCGGGAGCCCCTTCTGGGCCCTGCAACTCCTGTGTGCGTGTCTACTTTAGGCCGCACTACTCGCCGCTCCTTCTGAGCGGCTTTGAGGGGAGATTGGACGGCGTCCCTTCTGGACGTCGTCAGGGGGGGGGGGGGGGAAGAGGAGCTGGCGGCCCCTTAATAGCCGCTACAATAAAATTGAAATGTCGAAAGAGGAGTTTGTTTTGTCTTGCGATCCGGCTGACGCCCGGCGCATGGTCCGTATCCAGGGGCCATGTGTGAAATTTGTTATGGAGAAACGCTCGCGATACGACGCTGCTCGCGCCAGCCGCTCACCGATTACCGAGTCGGTGAGTGTTAAATTTGTTACCGAGGCGAGAGAGGGGGAGGCAGGTGGAGTCCTGCGTTTGCGAGGAGGGGGCGGCGACACCCGGAAGAGGTCGCGGAGTGCTGGCGACTCGTCGGATGGGTCCGAGGAGTCGTCCAGGCCCAAAATGGGTACGGGGCGGAGAGGACGTGGCAGGTCTGGGCGTGACACCTTGCCCAGACCGGCGTGGGAGGAGCTCGGCAGCGAGCTGGACGCGGACCTCTCGGAGGAGCTCTCCACCTATGAGGAGCTCCTCCGCGACGTTCAGGCGTCGTTGGAGAAGGCCCTGGCGCACGGTGCTTCGGCGGCGACCATAGAGGGCATCCGAAGCACGAGGAAGCGGCTCCGGGATAAGATGCGGGGGGTTCGGGAGGCGCAGCGTGAGCGGGATGCCGCCGCGGATTTCTCCCTGACGCAATTTGAGGCTGAGGCCTGCGCCGCCGAGAAGGCCGAAGGGAGAGAGGCCCCAACAGCGCCGGTACCGCAGGAGGCGGCGCCGTGCGCGTGCGGCAAGTCTGCGGAGGTAGCGCAGCTGGCCCTCGCCAACGAGAGGCTGCAGGGCGAGGTGGGCGAGCTGCGGGCGGAGCTAGCGGCCCTTAAGCAGGGTCTCTGCGGGAGGCCGCCCCCGCGTGCGGAGGCCGTACCTGTCCCCCCACCTCAGGCCCAATCC
>CAUJAO010000030.1:0-37173 GCA_963082485.1 Eudonia mercurella
AGGATACTAATAAATTCGGAAAATTGTGAAACTCACGTCTGCCCATATTCTTTTTGTGCAGAAGCAGTTTGGCTGCGAAAGCAGCAACGACATTTTTTGTTTTAATTAAATTTAGTTCATCGCCTTGCAGTTGGAGGTTCATGTCGTTGAACAATTTATACAGGTCTGTCATGTAAGCTATATCAATCTTTGATGTTATGAGCTTGTTGCGCAGTTCTGTATCTTTAGTTTCCAAGAACTCTATCACAGAGTCAAACAGGTTGTAAAATCGAATCAGACAATTGCCTCTTGACAGCCAACGAACTTCAGTATGAAGCAACAAACGGTTGAAATCTTCGTCATTAGTAACACAAAGCTGATGAAATAATCTATCATTCAAAGAGCTGCTACGGATTTTATTGACTGCTTTAATGACATATTGCAGTGATTGAAATAGTCGTTCACTTAAGTTTCTAGCAACCAAATGTTGTCTATGAATAACGCAATGTATAGCAAGGACATCTGGAATTTTATTCTTATTTATTTATTTATTTAAGTACGCTTTAAGTACGCTATGAAGCCTTTATGGCGCCCTGTCATAGCCGGAGCGCCATCCGTAGCAACTGATATAATATTTTTCAAAGGAATCTCTTTCTCTTCACAAAACTTTTCCAATGTATTGAATATGGTTTCGCCTTTTGTATCTGTCTCCAAATTTCTGGCAAACAATAGTTCTTCACGTATTTTCTCATCTTTAATAAACCTCACGTAAGATAGCAACAACGCTTCATTAGTTGGTAAAGTGGACTCATCGAGCTGAATTGAGACTTGACTAGTCCTCAGATGATTGCACAATGATTCTTCAATGTTTTCAGCCATTTCATCAATTCGTCTTTGCACAGAATTATTACTCAAAGGAATTTTTCGGATAATATTTGCGGCCGGTTTATGAAGCACAGTAGTTATTACTTCCTTTATTGCTGGCAAAATTAACTCTTCTCCGATGTTGTGTGGTTTGCCTTTTTGAGCAATTAACAAAGAGATATTGTACGAAGCTCGAAGTCCGTCGTCATCTTGCTTAGCAGCCGCCGAAAATGGTTTTGATACACTTGGCTGAGTATTATGCTTTTTCTCTAGGTCTTGAAAATATGCTACATTCTTGTCTTTCTTATCTGGATGCATTTTATTCAAATGATCTTGCAGTCTTGAAGGCTTCATTGCTTCGTTCGAAAATGTATTTAGACATAGAAGACACAAAGGCGACGACGGGTTTGTGGGATTTTCAATAAATCCGAATTTAATATATTCCGCAGAGTATTGCCGTCTCTTCTTTTTTACTTCCGACATTGTTTTGTTTTGAGAAATACGTAAGTGTTGAAATCAAGTACTGCTTATCTATTAAGCGCGAAACCACAAATGAAAATAAAATAAATTTACGTCGTTTATATAGGATTGCATAAGCAGCACGCACCAACAGGAATAAGACAAACGTGCATAAACTCGTTTATCTCATTCGACGCCCAATCGTACTCGACAAGCAAGAACAAGTATTATAGAACCAGCCGATTGATACAGGAATGTACAAATCGGATTATTTAACAAAAACTTGTTAAAACATGATTGCGGTCTATTATATCGAACCGAGTTTGAGCTATATCTTAATTAATATTAGTTGATGTTCACAAGATGTAGTCGACAGTCGAGAGCTCAGTCGGTGTCTAAGAGTCTTCCTAGCTAGGTAGATGAAATTATAAATCGACCCCAAAGCCCTACACAACGCCGCCTTTTTTTTCTGGGTCTCTTACCGCCCCCCTTTAGGCCTGCAGCGCCCACAAGGGGGCGTTATCGCCCACGTTGGGAAAGACTGCTCTAGAGTAACTTAATTTATTGGAACATGCAATATTCTAAGTGATAAACAATTTGGTTTTAGGAAGGAGAGATCTACTGCTTTGGCCTGTTTCTCTCTCATAAAGTGGGTTACGGAAAATTTGGACAGAGGTTTCCGCGTCTTTTCTATATTTTTAGATATGACAAGAGCTTTTGATCTGGTTTGTCATAAAATTCTACTGCAAAAGCTCCAACTCTATGGCATTAGGGGAAAATCTCATGAATGGTTTAGAAGTTTCCTTCAAGGCAGACAGCAGTGTGTGGAAACTATGAAAATAACGAAACGTCAAAAAGATTATTTTTTACAAACGTACAAATCATCTTATCGCGAAAACAATTACGGAGTACCTCAGGGAAGTGTACTTGGCCCCTTATTATTTTTATGCTACATAAATAACTTACCCAGTGACATAAATCAAGAGTGTTTGCTATTTGCTGATGATGCTACTGTATTAATCAAAACAAAGGACAAGAATACAATTAATAATAAAATATATGACACAATATCTTCTATTGTTCAATGGCTAGAATTAAATAATTTAAAATTAAACTTATCAAAAACAAAAATGTAATTTACCGACTGAGACAAGTGGCAACCAAAGAAGCGGCACGCTCATCTTATCATGCGTTCGTTTCATCAAATATAAGATATGGAATTGTACTGTGGGGAAATTCAGTAGATGTAAACAGAGTTTTTAAAGCACAGAAAAAGTGCATTAGAGCGTTGTGTGGTGCTAAATTTGATGAAAGCTGTAAACCTTTATTCGTAAAGGAAAACATACTTCCCTTGCCATCTTTGTACTTATTTGAAATCTGTCTACTCGTTCATAAACACCCAAAATTGTTTTTAAAGCAAAATGAGGTTATACAAAGAACTAGGAGACCTCAACGTGACAACGCTCTGTACATAGGTACCTGATCAAAAGCTTAAAGTTCACAGTAGTAACTCTTATTGCATGGCAGTAAGGCTTTATAATAACCTTCCAGATAACCTTAAAAAACTTAATCTGAACGCCTTTAGAAAACATTTGTATAAGTACTTTGTCCAGAAGTGTTATTATTCAGTGTCCGATTTTATTAATGATAAGTAAATAAATCTAACATAAATATAATTTATTTAATGTATTAATTTATAATGTGATATATTAGAATGTAATTTTGAATAATGAAACTAGGTATATAAATATAATAACTATGTTAGTAATGCTATGGATTAATGAATAATAATGATTTTTATATTAATAGTAACATACCTATGTACACACTCTATAAATACAAATTTGATATTTTTAAATGAATAAATTGTACTTAGTATAAACTTTGCATGTCTACATGGCAGAATATGTGAAACTATATAAATATGACCAACTTCTTGTAATACCAACCATATTCTTAGCAAATAAAATATTCTATTCTATTCTATTCTATTCTAAAGTTTTCCATCTGTCAGGCTCTCCTTTTATCCACCCTATGGTGATCATAGAATCCGTAAAACAATATATTTTTGTAATGTCACATTGAAGAGCAATCTTCACTTTTTTTATTAATTTTGTTAATAGTACGGCTGCGCATAACTCTAATCGAGGCAACGTTGATTTATTTTTCAACGGAGCTACTTTTGTTTTGGCTTGTAGTAGTCTTACATAGTAAGTGCCATTTTCCTTTCTTCGACTGTACACAACTGCACCGAAAGCTTTTTCGGACGCGTCACTAAATCCGTATAGCTCTAAACTTCCTTTAGTGTAATGAATCCATCTAGGTATCGTAATGTTTTCAATGCATTTTAATTGTTGTTGAATTGTGACCCATTTTTTGTAAATTTTTTCCGGAATTTTTTCGTTCCAGCCTAATTTGGTAGTCCATATTTCTTGTATTATTAGTTTGAGTGTAATTATAACAGGTTGTAGCCATCCAAGGGGGTCAAATATTTTTGCAATCTCTGACATAATAAATCTTTTTGTCGGATATTCGTTGTCTGTTACTTCAATTTCAAACTTGAATGTATCTTGATTTGGTAACCAAACTACATCCAATGACTTTCTTGTCTCGTCTAACGGTAACTTTATCATTTTGTCATCTATTTTTCCCTCGGGAATACTTTTCAACAGCTCTGCACTATTACATGACCATTTCCTCAGATTAAAACCTCCAGTTTGCAACATCTGAATTAGTTGGTTCTGTGTTTTTGTCTTTTCTAGGTCATTCTCTCCTGACAATACGTCATCTACAAAAAAATCTTGTAATGTGACCTTGCTAGCAATGGGGTAGTTTTGCTCCTCATCCATTGCTAGTTTTTGTAATGTTTTAATTGCTAAATACGGCGCTGCAGTCGTACCATATGTAACCGTAGTTAGTTCATACTCCTGTATTGCTTGTTGTGTGGACCGTCTCCACAGTATTCTTTGGTAAGGTAGGTCATGTTCACTTACTTTTATAAACCGATACATTTTTTCTATGTCTGCCATAAAAGCAAACCTATGTTTGCGCCACCGTAACAATATAGTGGACACGTCTTGTTGTAAACGAGGACCCTTATACATATTGTCGTTAAGGCTCATATTCGTGCTTCCTTTACTACTTGCATCGAATACACAACGTAATTTTGTCCTTACAGCGTCTTCTCGTATTACCGGCTGGTGAGGAGTATAATATTTTCCTTCGTAATAATTGGCTTTATTTACATTGCGCATATGACTCATTGATAAGTATTCATTCATAAACTCATTATACTGCAGTCGTAAATTACTGTTTTTGTCCAACTTCTTTTCTAATTGTATGAGTCGAGCCACGGCCTTTTGACGCGTGTTTCCATATTCTAGAGAACTGTCTTTAATTGGAAGTCTAACTGTATAGGTTCCGTCTGGATTCCTTTGTGTTGTTTTGTCGTAAAAATTCTCACATATTTGATCGTCATTTTTTAATGGTTTTTCGTCTGTTATTTCTTCTAGTTCCTAGAATCTTGACAACGTTTTTTCTTCGGCGCTTGTCATTAAACTTACTACTTTCATCCCGCTGCAACTTTCATTGTTACAGAACCCTGAAAGTATCCAGCCATTTCAGTATTTTGTGCGATAATACCGTCCTCCAATTTCTCAAATCTTGTATTATTAACTTGCTATAGTTTTCCGCACCTAAAATAAAATCAATCGGCCCTTTCTTATAATAAGTGGGGTCAGCAATAATTTTATTATTCAGTGGTGTTTGTTCAAACGGACGCAAATCTTGTTTAGGTAATGCCCCGGTTAATCGTGGTAACACTATTAATGACGTTTCTAGTTTGAATGTACTTGGAAACCTGGGCTTTAGTGTGACGTTAATCATATGATTCGACATCTTAGGTTTTTCGTCTGCGATACCTTTTATCTCGGCTCTTATTTTTTGTTTGGGATAGCCTCAGAGCTGTGCCACTTCTTCAATACACATCGATGCCTCAGATCCTTGGTCGCATAAAATTCTTAATAACTGCGGTGATCCGTCAATTGCCGTAATTTGTACTAAGGCTGTAGCCAAAAGTACTGTCTTTCGATTTCCATTAAGTTGCGTATACGCATTTGAAGAAAATTGTTTACCTTGATTATATTTTGTTTGTATTTTAGGTACGTAAGTGTACGATGAACTTGGCTTTGCGTATTTGTTTTCATTACCCTGACCTTGTGTCTTTGGTGACACATACTCATTCATGTTCTTATGCAATAATGTAGAGTGCGCTTTATTACATATTTCGCACTTGTTATATCTTAAGCTGACATATTCTTTTTTCGTATCATGCATTAAACATTTGTAGCACATCTGCTTTTCTCGTACTATTTTAATGCGGTCATTCACGTTTAATAACTTAAATGATAGGCAATGATTAATATTGTGTTCTTTGTGACAATACCAACACATGCCTTTTTTTTCTTGCCCCTCACCAGTATTATTATTGTCTTCATTTCTTCGTATGACTAATGCATGCTGCGTTCGTGTATTAAAGGTAGTTGACACCTTACTTGCCTCCAAGCTTTTAAATCGCTTTTCTAAAAACTTCATCATTTTTGAAAAATCTTGCAACTTGTTTGGCTCTTCTAGATGGTCTTCATACCTCATATTGGTGTCATGGTCCCATTTACGACTTACAATACGAGATAAAATTGGGCCCCATGAGGAACAGTCGAGTCCTTGATTTTTTAATGCTTCTAAACTTTCATTCATACAGTCATGCATTTCTCGTAACATTTTCGCATTTGGAAATTGAATTTTTTGCAGATCCAGTATTCTGTCAATAAATCTCTGCGTTATCGCTCGCTCATCCGTATAGCGATTTATTAATAATGTAAGCGCTGCCTTATAATTCACCTCGTTTATCGTCAAATGCTTTATCAGCTTTTCCGCGTCGCCTCGAACGTGAGTTTTGAGGTATTGCATTTTTTCTGTCGTGGAGATAGTACAGTCGTCGTCAATTATCTTTTTAAATAAGTCGTAAAATGAATTCCACGACTCGAAACTTCCAGTGAAATTCGGTATTGTAATTCTGGGTAACTTTGTTGAGGAAACCCTGTTCTGTTGTTTACTGTCGTTAATTTTTTCTTGTAGTTTTTCTATTACATCATCTGCCATTCTTTGCGCACGTCCAAACCAGTCCTGTGTTATATAGTCGTCAGTGACTGTACTTTCGTCCATTAATAACTGTATATTATTTTCGTCTATTTCTTGAAAATTTTTTTCAATATTTGTCAACAATGATTGTAAATACCATCCTGGTTTATTTTCAGAAATGGCGGTCAATGCCGTCGATACTTTCATCTCCAGCTGATTAAGTCGATATTTTTGTATAAATAATTTAGGTGAACTGACACCCTTGTCTTGCTTGTCGTTAGTTGAGCATGTCTGTATATGTATATCGGCAATTTTTAACTTGTCTTCACATTTACTTAAGTGGTCCATTGCGTCGTCGTACGTTTTTCTTATATGTGTGTCGAAATAATTCAATGTCATGTATCTATGACTCGATAATATTTCTTGTTCTTGTAATAGTCTGTGATTCTGTAGCGCTCGTTGATAAACGCTGTCAATATTTGCTTTTCGGTCTTCAATATATTTTTGTGTCTTCCTGGTGGTTGAATCCTTTTTGATGTTATCCCTTATTCTCTTTAATTCTGCACAGTCCGCCTCTTGGCTTTTTATAAGGTCATTGATGTTTGAGATTTCCATTATTGTTGTCTTTGTTCTTTTGGTGTCCCTATGTCCCTAGATTCCCTATCACCCTACTTTTCCTACTTCGATAGCGAATATGTCAGTACTAATTGCCCCTGCGTCCTCTTTTACGGTATTTTGCGACTTTTTAATTACTGGTGAGACTCGCTTGTGGGAGGCCAGCAACCGATCCGCTACCGTATGAGTAACTTTCCAACAGGAACAATGAGCACTTAAAGTACCCCAGATCACTACGTAATTGATGCTTGTTGAGTACACCAGCACGCAGTTCTCTAGAGTGTCAGTCAGTCCAATGTCAGTTCTACACCTAACAGAAAAGAGGGACCGCGTGGTTCAGTTTCGAAGGACCAAAATGTATAGTGAGCTAGTTATCTTCCTAACACACTACACATATATATTTTGGAAAGGGAAGAACGGTTAATACCCTATTGCCTAACAGCCCTAGCGCCCTAACAGCCCTAGCCCTAACCATAAGTTAATAAATACACATATAAATAAATAAGGATGCTTGCACCGTGCGACCTAAGGTAACAAGCGGATAGTGGAAGGAATAAGGTATAAGGATGGATTTTCTCACTGCCAGTCAAGCAGGCTCACAGGACTGATCAGATATCTGACGGCGAAAGGTGTCTTGGCTGCAGTGAGAGGTGACGATTGGTACACAGAATCACAACACGTCTGAAGTCTGGTTACCAATGTACTTTATTTTAATTTACATGCTATTTTATATTAATTTATTTACATATGTGTGTATTCGTTTATTTACAAAGATGTGTGGGTGACAATGTTTAGATGCTGTATTGATTTGCTGACAATGCGGTAGTTTTCTTCATTATCAATCCGTGATGTGCTGAGACTGCATATCCGTACTTCCGTATGTCAATTACGTGATGGTTGAGAGTGCACGTTCGCCGTTAAAGTATGTTTACGGCACGTAAACAACTACTATAGGCATATATGAATATATTACCGAAAAAAGCAACGCGACTTATAGTTGCGGTTGATAAAATAGAATAGAATATTTTATTTATTTGCTAAGAATATGGTTAATATTACAAAACGTTGGTCATATTTTTATAGTTTCACATATTCTGCCATGTAGACATGCAAAGTTTATAATAATAACTTTTTAATGTAATATAAATTGTCATGTTTGTGTACGATAGCCCAATAAATAAATATTGTATTCTACCACATAAATGAGAGTACTTTTATACTGATAATTAAAGCAATTCGTGCAAAATTATTCCCTAACCATTCCAAAATATCAAAAATGCACAACGTTAATATTCAAGTTTTCACTTCTGCCGGCACTCCCAGAGTGCAACCAGTCGGTTTTATTTTTGTTGCGACACTTACTCTGTAAGGATCGTATGCGAGGTCAGGTTTCCACGCAACAGCGGAGCGGCGCGGGCATTATTAATTTTAAAACGAACTGTATTGTAAAGGGAAAACAGTTCACTTTACACTCACTTCAACATCATACGAATAAGCTGTTTGTTTCACATAAGATAGACACTCCAAAACTAGACCAAATCAATCACTTAATAATTCATTAAGCATTTCGACAACAGAGAAAAGAAAGAGTCAGACGACACTTTAAATCAAACTTACACCAAAATTGGAAGACAAATAAAGGATTTGAAATCAAATAAGGAAGATGTAGACTTAGATGCTCTATCCTATCACGACGTTCATCAATACGCCATCAGTTACGTAGCTATGGCCATAGCAATTGGAATCATCGTGGTCTGGCTACGCAAGCGTCGGGGAAGGCGATGCTGCCCCCCAACCGCCTAACACTCTCGCTTTCGATCGCTTTGAAAGCGAAGCCCTCGCCTCGCTTTCTAATATAATATCGAAATATAATATCGAATAATATCGAAAGCTATAACCTATAGCTTTCGATATTGCTTTCATATTGCTTTCGAAATGACAAGATGACGCCTCCTCCTCGCCTCGCCTTCAAAGCGATCGAAAGCGAAAGAGTTAGGCGGTCGACCCCCTGGTCAGTGGTCGCTGAGCACGCGGCCTCGGGAGGAGCGCGGTGCGGTCGGCGCGGGCGACTCGGGCGCTATACGCTCGAGCGTGGACCGCCCGCCGCCGCCACCGCCCATCATCAGCGTTGTGTGTAATGGTAGTGTGTGTGATGTGCCAAATGTGGCTTATCAGCCTAGTGTTAGTGATGGGCGTAATCTCGATAATGACACTTACGCGAGTGTTAGTGCGCGAGTGGCTTTACCGAGTATTCGAATATGTGCACGAAAAAAGGTCAAGGCAACGTCGCCTCACAACAAAAGGGCATCATTTGAGCCCGAGTTACCTCAAGTGACTCCATAAACTTTATTTTTACTTTGTATTATTTTTTCTATTATGTTTTGTATTTAAATTAAATTAAATTACTAACCTTAGATTTAAGTCGACTTTGTATAAATCATTCTTGTAATCATACAAGTTACTAACAGCATCATCCTTATCACAGCATTTTGTGCCGGCCCGGAATATGTTCGGTGCATTACATGTTACCGAACACCGTTATTGACGTCACTAGGAGCGCCGCCGCCGAGCGCGTGCGTTTGTGAACCACATCATTAAATTAGTGCATAATCAATTATCGCCGCGATCGGGTGCATGCATAGATCAGTTATCATTATCATCAAATTATAGATCTTAGCAATAAAGTATATCTTAATTATCAATCATTTGTTTTTATGTTCTAAACCGGAACAAGGACTGTATTCCAAACAGGTGGTAAAATCAAGACTATTTAAAGAAGCTTCTTCTGACAGTCACTTCAGACAGTGAGTTTGCATAATTACAAGCTTTTGCTCGCGTCTTTGCTCACGTGGGCACACACCACACATACACGACTTCTAATAGTTCGTTATAAAAGCTAAACTTATAACAGGTAAGTATCATCTTCTTCATCACCACCTTCACGTGACAGAATCAATAAACGCTTGCTTTTTACGTATGCTGCAGCAATACCATCCTTAATATCTGTAATCTCATAGAACATAGCTCCTCCTTCATCCTCCCGCGACTTTAAATAGAAATCAGAAACTTAAACCAGTAAGTGGAAATAAGTGACCGCGTCTGTGCTGCGGTCTAACCCGCCTGGCAAGTGACGTCACTAGCTAGACCTCTAGCTAGTGGTTAAGGCAGCCGGTCTCAGATCTCAAAGTTCCGGGATCGATTGAAAAAGAAACAGGAATTCTGTTCTTCTTCTTAAAAAAATGTACAATGAATGCGTGACTATAATGGTCAAAAAGATGTTTACATAAATATTGAATCATGTTGAATGGTGGTGCTAGTCACAAACAGTGTAATGAGTTGTGGTTCGCGCGGGCGCGGGTTGGACTCACGAGCAGCTGGACGCTGTAGGTGGCGACGATGCCGATGATGGCGATGGCGGCCAGCGCAGCGGGGATGCCCAGCCGGCACACGGCGTCCGGCATGCAAAGGATGCCGGCGCCGATGCTGCACTTCAGCAAGTGGACCATGGTGTCCAGGTACCTGTGCGCATCGTACTTACTCGTTTAGTGAGCCGCGAGTTGTTTCTTTACGCCTTGTGAGTGTGTACGTATAAAAGTTATCATCATCATCATCATCAGCTCATTTTATGTCCCCACTGCTGGGGCACGAGCCTTCCCTGTGGATGGATAGGGAGAACGGGACATACATAAACCACCCCGCGGGCCCAGTGCGGATTGATGGTTGTTAACGACCGCTATTGCAGTCGGGACCAACGGCTTTACGTGCCTTCCGAAGCACGGAGGAGCTCGAGATGATACATTTTTGGTCACCCATCCGATGACCGGCCTTGCGAAAGTTGCTTAACGTCAGCAATCGCAGACCGGGCGCGGTAACCACTGCGCCATCGAGCTCCTAAAAGTTAATTTATAATAACAATCAGCTTCTTTTCTAAATAAATGTCGCCGTCTTGATCATCACGAAATAATAACTAAAATGGTGGCATGACTGACTTCATATCGAAATTAAACAAAAGGGAAGCGATGAGCCTAGCATGAACATTAATTACAAGCGCGTGTGAGGAACCGGAGGGAGGAGCTCGGCGCAGTGGTTAACGCGCCCGGTCTGCGATTGCGGAGGTTAAGCAACTTACGCAAAGGCCGGTCATCGGATAGGTGACCAAAAATTCTTCATCTCGAGCTCCTCCGTGCTTCGAAAGGCAAGTAAAGCCGTTGGTCCCGGCTGCATTAGCAGTCGTTAACAACCACCGCACCGCACTGGGCCCGAGTGGTGGTCTACGGTCCGTTCTTCCTATTCATCCATAGAGAAGGCTCGTACTTCAGCTGTGGGGACATGAAATGAGCTAGTGATGGTTAGGAACCGTCCTGGATTATGTATAACAAACAATCAAATGGTTAATATTAGCACGATCTAGCCACGACTGCACGAGAGTAGTGATGGTGGGCTAACTTACGTGGTAGGCCTCTCAATCTTGCGGTGCTGGTGAGGGTCGTAGCCGTCATCTTCTTCACCTGAAACACAAGCAGCGGCGTCAGTTGTGTGCGATCGCGGCGCCGCCGCCGCTTACGCCCCGCGACTCGCGCTTTCCACGCTTTACTCACCTCCATCTATGGTGTTGACTTTTCCAGACATATATTTGTAAATAAACATTGTCCCTTGATTAATTTGCGAATGGTTTGAAGAGAAAAATTTTATTCTGCTAATTGCAATCGTGATTTAATGGAATAAAAATAAAACTTTTTATAAAAGTAATAATAATATCTCTATTAGATATTTAATACAAAAACATTCTCAATACTTTAAATAACACTATTTGCTACGCTTTTTTATTGGTATGTCACTTGTATGTCAATACAAGTTTCTTTATGATGTCAATGAATAGAACTCATTATTCATACTCACATAGCTTTTAAGAATTTTTACTAACAAACTATGGGTCCGAAATAAAAAGTTTTTATTTGTTTTTATTTTTTATTTATTTATTTATTTATTTATTATTTGGCATAGACAGGAAAAGACCCAAAAGACCATTGTTCTGAACTCAGAATAGACCTGAGAGAAAACCAAACTCTTTAGTTCTAAATGGTAACTTTTATCTGTCTTTGACAAAAATGCTTATTATGGTCTAAGCGAAAATGTGGTACTTAGTGTATGTTCCGATATAGACTGCGAGCACTGTCCAGTGCTCTTACTGGTGAGAATCTTGTTCCGTTATGGACTGACAGTATAATGCCGTAGTATCCTAGGGAAATATATGACGTCATAAATCGTCGCCATTTTTCTACTGAAAACACTGGCAATTTCGAGGTAAGGTGCTCTCAGTGCTTTGATCACGTGATCAACAGCGTCCAGAAATGACATGGATGACAGTATACTGGACTGCGTTCAGTTTTAAACAGTAACCAGTATAGCTAACTATAAAGGAACGGCTTCGCAGTATACTTAATTGACGTCACACCTTACAGTGCTCGCAGTGCATATCGGAACACACCCTTAATTCATCGAATGAATCTGAGGAATGTATAATAATTATGCTTTATTCCTGAGTATTATTAGTTATTACTAAAGCTCTAGAATAAAGGCTAAAAAACGTATAACTATGATTAGTTCCGTTCTAACTTATGACTAGAAATCTCAGAATAATAACTAAAGCTATACATCAGTTCGTACTATTTTTACTAATGCACCTAGGTGATGTATTGGAAAGAGATAGATTGTCGCTTTTCTTTCGTAATTTCGAAGGTTTTCACAGGATATTGTGACGTCATGTTTGAGGTAATGTGGTAACTATAGACTTTATTATCAATATAAATAATTTAAAAAAAAACAACGGGCCGTCTCTTACTCTAGCGGTCTGCCTCCGTTTAGGCGCTAGATTAGTCCACCTTCACCGCTGTGCGTGTGGGGAGGCTGTTAACGAGCTTGGCCATCACGGCCTCTCTTGCGCTCGTAGTGCTGGCCGTATGATGCGTCACTCGACACTAAACAGCATCATCCGCACTGCTTTTGCCACCATTGGTTTACCAGCTGTCTTAGAGCCAGCTGGCATCTCTCGCAGTGATGGCAAGAGACCTGACGGAATGACCATTGGGCCCTGGGAGCTTGGCAGGCCGTTAGTGTGGGATGCAACCAGTGCTGACACCGTGGCTCCCTCGCATGTTCGCGCCACTTCACTTCATGTGGGGGCTGTTGCGGTAAGCGCTGAAAATCGCAAACGGCACAAATACGCAAACCTAGGTCAAAATTATTTATTAGTTTCGTTTGCGGTGGAAACAAACGGTCCATGGGGGCCGGAGGCAAAGCAGCTGGTCAAACAGTTAAGTGCTCGCCTTATTGAGGCCTCCGGTGACAGGAAGGCTGGCAGCTACCTTTGCCAGCGTATTAGTTTGGCAATCCAAAGGGGCAATGTTGCCAGCAATCTTGGGCCCGTTCCCATGAGCCCACAGTTGACATCTTTTATTTATAGGTTAGTTTTTAATTTACTTATTATTTTTTCTCTATGTTTTTTTCAAGTTAAGATCTGTATTTAAGTTTGTATATAGGTATAATCTGAATCTCGGTAACGGCTCCAACGATTTTCATGAAATATAGTATGCAGAGGGTTTCAAGGACGATAAATCGATTTAGCTAGGTTTAGTTTTTAGAAAACATTAATAAAAAAATAATGAGCAAAGCTCGGTCATCCACGTACTATTTTATTAAATATACATTTTAAATTAACAATAAATATACAAGAATACAACCCAAACAATCCATTGTATTATCAAACAGTAAACTCATTGAAAAGCAACTCTACTCGCATTTAGTTTTTACATTAAACTTTAGATCAAAAAAAAGAATTAATTTCGTAATAATTATGTTTAGAGAAAAAAAAGTTAAATCATCATTGAAAAACAATACGATATTAATTGTAGCAATAACACAAAATTTGTTATTAAAAACAAATGACTTCGTAAACAATAACATTAATTACAAAAGGACAATGCTCACCCTAGTATGGAAAATTGACCCAGGCCCGGCGCAAATGATATGTATCTCAAATTACTGGTAATGAGTAATTAATTACGGCATAAGGGGCATGATGGATTCGATAGCCAGAGGGCGAGTAAAAGGTAGGCGGGGGCTAATGTCTTTAATAGACGGTTATTAGAGCGTAGTGGACTGTATAATGCGGCGTTTATCACGTAATAAATAAATAAAGGGGCGGTAAGAAAGTGAAGCCAAGGGCTAAGAGGATGCGGCCTTCTGATGCTACCGTGTAGAAATGGTGAGCAACTCTAACCTGATAGTCTGCAACTGGTTTCTCCTCAGGCGGTTAAAAGTCACACCCCTCAAGTAGACACGGCAGGATTCGGCAGCGGAGCGATCGCGATAGGAGACTTGCGGAACCACAGCGGTACTTTGGTACGTGCGTATACCACAGCGGGAATTTTGGTACTGGCGATGAACGCGCCTGGGCGCCGCGTTAAGACACCGCGAAGAGGTGGATGCGCAGGCGCGCGGCGCGCGCGGGCGCGCGTTATGCGAGGTAGCCACACTATAGTTTAGTGCTGCCACCCTCTTCACACAAATAAACAACAAAAAGCGCGCAAACATCCTCCCCGGCTTGAAAATACTAGGGGTTTTCAAAACCATAAGTGGGATAAAAGTCTCACTCTATCGGAGAGAATAAGCGGAATTATAAATCATAGCGGGAACCTACGAGTTATACATTAAAATAAGCGGAGACATATGTACATAAATAGGTCGATACAAAACTAAGTTAAACAAAAATATATAAAAACTTAAGTGCGATACATAAATATGAAATCAATGCAAATATAACCGTATTAACTATTGCGTAGGCAGTGGGCACAACTTCACCACAGGACGATTATACGTGCCAGTTGTTGTCCGTACAGAAGCGACGCGAACCACTCCGTCTTTCCCTGGGAAGACCTGTTCTATAATGCCAGTAGGCCAGCGCAGAGGTGGAACCTCGTCTTGGTGAATCAGTACGAGCATATCGGGGCTAACTGAGACGTCAGAAGAGTTCCACTTTTGTCTTAGTTGCAGGGTGTGCAGATAATCCACATGCCACTGCTTCCAGTAACTACGCACTAAATTATCTAACAATCTTTTGCGAGCAGAGAGACTGAGCGATGTATCCAGCTCACATGCGGTAATGACTGTAAAAGGGTAGTTTGCAAAAAATGAGCAGGAGTGAGAACAAAATGCGGCTGATCGGACAACAAACATAGCGGACGCGAGTTTAAAATACATTCAATTTGCGTTAACACAGTTAGAAGTTCTTCATAACAAAGCAATTGATTACCAATGGTGCGATATAAATGAGTTTTAATAGCTTTTATATTAGACTCCCATAATCCTCCCATGTGAGGAGCGCGAGCGGGAATCGTTCTCCATTCAATTCTGCAGTTATTAAATTTGTTTTGAAAAGCGGTTGAGGTTTCACGAGCGGATAAAAAACTATATAATTCGTCCAACTGTCTTTTTGCTCCAATAAAGTTTGTTCCGTTGTCGGAATACATTACGGATACTGGACCTCGTCTAGCGAGAAAACGTTTAAATGCGTCTAAGAAAGTCTCAGTGCTGAGATCTGAAGCGATTTCAATATGAACTGCCTTTGTAGTTAGGCAGATGAAAAGGCAAATGTAGGCCCTTTGGCTCTTTACGCCACGTCGTCGGGTTAACGTGATGTTGATCGGTCCGGCGTAATCTACCCCCGTATGGGTAAACGCTTTCGCCTCTTGAACACGAGCTGGCGGGAGACTTGCCATTATAGGCGAAGGATGCTTAGGCGCAGCGTGAAAGCAAAAATTACACGCGCGGATGCGTTGTCGAATTATATTGCGAGCAGAAACTATCCAATAGCGTTGCCTTAATAAAGACATAACAAGATGCGACCCAGTGTGACAGTTGGAGTTGTGGCAGTCATCGATAATAAGATCGACGATGTGATGACGTCGCGGCAGCAGAATTGGATGTCTATTACCGAAAGGAATAGCAGCGTTGTTTAAGCGGCCCCCCACGCGGAGTAATCCGTCGCTATCAACGAACAGATCAAGTTTTCTTAAAGAGGGAGAAGGTAAATTACCTTTGTTTACATTTTTGATTTCCTCACAAAAATATTGATGTTGCAAGGAGCGGAGCAGAAGACGTTCGGCTATTTCCAACTGAGAAGCTTTAATCTGCGGAGACTTAGGTATTTTTTTTATAAAGCGTAAAACATAAATTATTATGCGTAATAATGGTTTCCACGACGAGACCTGGCACGCGAGTTCCAGTAGTGGATTCTGAGCGCTTAATGTTGTCGCAAGCGTAACGGAAGGTTTAATTTCAGGTCAGTCTGAGAAGGCTCGAAAGGCACAATAGGCCATGCGGATATAGGGCTATGAGTCCACAATGGACCATGCCACCACAATAAATGATTAAGTATTTGAGAGGGCAAAAGGCCACGCGACACACAATCACTGGGGTTCTCCGTCCCAGGTATGTGGAAGAAGCGATCAGGAGATAAATTATCCTGTAGTTTACTAACACGGTTGGCAACAAACGTCTGCCAACGGTGCGGCGAGGAGTGTATCCACGACAAAGCGATCGTAGAATCAGAAAAAGCGAACACATCTTTAATAGGATAGCGATGATGTAATATGCGGTGAACTTGATTTACTAGTTCAGACAGAAGCAGAGCGGCACATAATTCGAGCCTAGCGAGTGATATTGTTTTAAGCGGAGCGACTTTAGATTTAGAACATACCAAATGTATTGATATGTCGCCATTAGGATGCATAACATGTAAGTAAATGACACAGCCGTAAGCCTTCAGGCTTGCGTCGCTAAAACCTAGTAGATATACAATACAATCGGTCGAAATTCCTAAATGGCGCGGTATTTGTAAATGCGATAAAAGCGGTAACTCGTTTTTAAATTCTATAAAACGGTCGATAATTGGTTGAGGCGGTTCCTTATCCCAATCGATTTTAGCAAGCCACAATTCTTGTAATAATAATTTGGCGTAAAGTATAACCGGCGCAACCAAACCTAAAACGTCAAATAAACGGGCTATGGTAGAAAGAATTGAACGTTTAGTATTATTCGGTGTCGTCTCACCAGTAGTGAATGTAAAATTATCTGTCACAGGCAACCATTTTAAACCTAAGACCTTTATGGTATCACAATCATCTGAAAACTCTATGGCTGCGCGGTGCGATTCAGGCAAATGAGTAAGAAGTGAAGAGGAGTTACTAGCCCACTTTACTAGATCGAATCCACCTGATTTAAACAGTGCGATTAGCTCGTGCGCCAACTGAACCCCCTCTTCCTCAGTTTTAATCGAGGTCGTAAGATCGTTCATATATATATCTTGATTTGCTACTGCTGCAGCGCGAGGAAAGCGGTCACGTTCCATCTCGGCTAGCTGTCTCACGGTGCGCATGGCTAAAAATGGACTGGAGCGGAGACCGAAAGCAACCGAGTCAAATTGAAAAACACGAACAGGTTCATTTTCATTAAAGCGATATAATATCTTTTGATATTTGCGGTCGTTTTCGGACAAAACTAAGCGTAAATACATCTGTTGCACATCAGCCGTGATAGCTATTTTAAATTGGCGGAATTTTATTAAAAGTGTAAATAAATCGGCTTGCAAATTAGGCCCAGTAAAAAGCAAATCGTTAAGAGACACACCTGTGTCGGTTTTAGCGCTCGCGTCTAAAACCACACGAACTTTAGTGGACGTCTTCTCTGGACGAACCACAGCGTGGTGCGGAATGAAATATCCTTCAGCTAGCACGGAAGGTATCGAAGGTAGCTCTGATAAATAACCCTTTCGAAGGTAATCCGAAATAACATCGTTATATGCTTGACGTAAAGCAGGAAGCGAAAGGAATTTACGTTCGAGTGACGTTAACCGACGTTGGGCCGTAGTGTGCGAGTGCCCTAATGTTGTGGGATCACCCTTAAACGGTAAAGATAAAATAAATCGACCAGAAGGGTCGCGCGTTACTAAAGATTGATATAATCTTTCACATTCGCTATCGTCCGAACTGAGATTATTAGTCGTGGGTACTTGCTCTAGTTCCCAAAATTTTATTAAACTATCATTTAAATGTTCATTTAATAAAGGACCAAATGACGGAGTCGTATTGGACCGTTCCACAGTAGGCATTTCCCCTACGACAATATAACCGAGCGTAGTTTCCAACGCATAGGTCACTTTCTGAACGGCGTTGGATCGGTTAGCTGACTGCGACAACGACGGCGGCGGCGGCGTAGGAATAATTTTGTTGCTAAGCAATAAATGCGGAAACAATTGAGCGCCGAGGATAGCGTGAATTTCCCCCGGAATATTCCACGAATCGTCAGCAAGCGGTAATTTTGAAAAGTTATTAATAAATTCGAAATTAATAATTTGCGTAGCAACAAACAATAACAATAAAGTGTCTCGTGTGACATTTTCGGGTGTGATCCAGGCCTTTTGATGCTCAATCGCTGTAGCACGAGGACGTTAGACATATAAGTTTTATTTTTAATCATACATTAAATTGTAACCTAATATCTAATTAAATATATTATATTAGCACAACTGGTCTACAGTTTTTAAAAACCCTACCCGACGGCCAGATCTCGTAATTGGCGCAGTCGGTAGGATAGTCGGTTCAGGTCGCGATATCCAACTTCGAGTCCGCCTGATAGTCGTTTCGTCGGCGTGTCGACTATCCCTACGAATCTACGGTTGTAAGCTGTCGGTTGGACTATACACTATAGACCGTGCTATAGTGGTGAGGAAGAATCGTCTTCAAGGAGGGCTGCATCAAGAAATCGATGGGTCACGTTCTACGCACTATGCAGATTACCTTGCTAATGTGAGTAATATTATATAGTTACATAATACTCCTATTGGCTGCTATTCCTCAATCCCGTAGGTATAGTAGTACAATCCTGTAGGAATAAAAGTAGTTTCCTCTACCTGGTAGGAAATTTAGTACTATTATCTGAATATATTTTTTTTATTTTTATTTAATAGGTTTTAAATAACTATCATCATTTTTCATCCACGTAGAGACAGGGGTATTAAGCCTAACACAAGGCGAAATATCCTAGAAAGTTACAAAGAATCGCGATTTCACCGCGATCTATTAGTAGCGCTAGAAGAAATAGAATTTGAAAACATGGAAGGCAGTAGTAATTCAGCTACTTTAGCCTCAGGAGCTGTAGATTTAACTGATCAAATTTGGAAAGCATTGAGGTTGAGTTTGATGGAAATCCAAATGTGCTCATTCGATTCCTAGGTATTTGTGATCAGCTAATATTAAAGTTTGTCAGTCCAGCCCCTGGAAATGAACTCAATAATTCGGCGCTCATTAATGGAATATTAAATAAAATAACTGGCCCTGCCGCCAGAACTCTAATGAACAATGGCATTCCCAGTTGTTAGGAATTGAGAACGCAACCTTTATCTTGTCATGTTGGCATTACATTATTGTATGCGGTTGTTGGCATCATCCGTCTGTCACTGTTCATGGCTCCATTACACGTCTTATACAGTTGTCTCGCGTTTTATTGCACACCTTTATAATATCATAATCCATCATGGTAGCAGAGCGTGCTTGAATGGATAGTGTGCAAAAAGTGACCGCAACATAAAGAAACATATTAAAAAACTGGTTGGCGTAAAAATTGGTTGGCTAATTTTTAAGGTTATTATAACCTCTGAACGGCGGCGTGCTCGACCATTTTTTTTCGATCATTTCAAGTTATCAAAGCCAAAAGATGTCGAATGGAGGCCACAATCCATTTCATATTGATAGACTCATGGGTCGGGAGAACTATGCGACCTGGAAGTTTGCAGTGCAAGCATACTTCGAGCTTGAAGAATTGTGGAGCTGTGTTGCTGGTACCAATACTGATGAAAAGAAGGAAACCAAGGCAAAATCAAAGCTAATATTATTGCTGGACCCAATCAACTACGTGCATGTACAGAATGCGAATACATGCAAGGAAGTCTGGGAGAGTTTGGAACAGGCTTTTGATGACAGCGGGTTGTACAGAAGAGTAGCCTTGTTGAGAGACCTTATTACCACAACGTTAGAATCATCGCGAGGTGTCGATGACTATGTAAACAGAATAATGTCAACAGCCCATAAACTTAGAAACATAAAATTTAACATCAATGATGAATGGCTGGGAACATTGATGTTGGCAGGTTTACCTGAAACATACAAACCAATGATAATGGGCATTGAGAGCTCAGGGATCAAGATCAATGCAGACTCAATAAAAACAAAGCTCCTGCAGGAAGTCCAATGCTCTGAGAGTTCAGCGTTCTTTACAGGAAGAAAAGTTATGCAAGGCAATCAGTATATAACAAAGGTCAATAAAGGGCCCCGTTGTTATAATTGCAACAAGCAAGGACATATAGCTAAGAATTGTCATGCTCCGAAAAGGAATTTTAATAAAGAAGAGGAAAACAAAGGTTTCATTGCAGCTTTTTCAGCTTCCATCAGTTCAATGAACCCGGATTTATGGTATGTGGACTCAGGTGCCTCTATGCACATGACGAATAGGTGTGATTGGATGTATGATGTAAAAAGTCCACCGATACCTTCCATAACTGTAGCCAGTAAGACACCGCTATCTGTGGAAAACATAGGAAAGGTCAATTTAATTATGAATGGTAATGAAAACAATAAGATTCAGGTAAGAAATGTTCTATATATACCTAAACTTGCTGCCAATCTCTTGTCAGTCAGTGCAATGGTAAAAAATGACTGTAAGGTAAACTTCAGACGAGAAGGATGTGACATTTATAACCAAAGTGGAAAACTGCTTTGTTCAGCCACACTAGTAAATAACTTGTATCAGTTAAATACATTTAGAGAAGTATTCTCAAACCTAACAAGTACAGATAATGATGACAGTGTCCTGTGGCATAGACGCATGGGACACCTGAATTTTTCAGACGTTAATAAGCTGCCAGAGTGTGCTGAAGGGGTACATCCGTTCCCCTATAAGAATAAAGGACCTGTCACATGTACCACCTGCCTCGAAGGAAAACAGACCAGACTGCCATTTAACAATATAGGTACAAGAGCTTCATATCCTTTACAGCTTATCCACACTGATTTATGTGGACCAATGGAACAAATATCCCATGGAGGTATGAAATACTTTATTACCTTTATAGACGATTATACCAGAAAAGTTCATGTCTATTTATTAAAAGATAAGTTGAGTGTACTCCAAGTTTTCAAAGATTACAAAAGTAAAGTAGAGAACGAGCTTGATGGTAAAATTAAAGTAATTCGCTCAGATAATGGAAAAGAATATTGCAATAAAGACTTTGATTATTTTTTAAATAAACATGGAATCGAACATCAAACAAGCGCTCCATACTCACCACAGCAGAACGGGCTTGCAGAACGGATGAACAGGTCACTGGTGGAAAGGGCTAAGTGCATGCTGTTTGATGCTCATTTATCAAAACAGTTCTGGGCAGAGGCTCTAGCAACAGCTGCTTATATCATAAATAGGTCTCCCACAAAAGCTATCGATGATAAAACTCCCATGGAGATGTGGTCTGGTAAGAAACCTGATCTATCTAATATGAAAATTTTTGGCTCTGAAGCTATGACACACATACCAAAAGAAAAACGCCAAAAATGGGATTCAAAATCCAGAAAATTAATATTTGTTGGCTACTGTGAATCTACTAAAGGATACAGACTATTTGATCCGAACACTAGAAAAATCATTAAAAGCAGAGATGTTGTTTTTATTGAAAATGCTTTAAAATGTAATAATAATTACCTTCCATGTGCATCTGGCTGCAATCCTGTAATGCAGGCACCTGAAGAACCTTGCAAAGGAGAAACAGAAGCTAGCCCAGATAATTCTTCATGTGATGACTATCAATCTGGAGATAATGACTCATCCTACATACCTGATGAAACAATAGACGAAGACACTCCATCACGTAATATAAATTTACGTCCACGTGGGAGAGTTGCTCAGTATGCAGAGAAGGATGATCATGATGTAAGTTACTTTTGCCCTATACTTGATTTAAATGATCCTAAGACTGTAGATGAAGCTCTATCATCTCCTCATGCAGACATGTGGAAGAAGGCTATGCAAGAAGAGTATGAGTCTTTAATTGAAAATAATACTTGGTCGCTGGTAGAGCTACCATCAAGTAAAAGAGTTTTACCATCTAAATGGGTTTTTAAAACCAAGACCAATGAGAAAGGAGATATAGTTCGTTTTAAAGCAAGATTAGTGTTAAAAGGATATGCTCAAAGGAAGGGTAGTGACTATGATGAGGTATATGCCCCCGTAGTTAGGTATACATCAGTTCGATATTTGATAGCACTAGCTGCTCAATACAACCTAGAAATGGATCAGATGGATGCAATAAGCGCATTTCTTCAGGGCGATATAGATACTGAGATTTACATGTCACAACCAGAGTGCTACACAGAAAGCGATAAAGTGTGTTGCTTAAACAAATCTATCTATGGGCTCAAGCAAGCTAGCCGCCAGTGGAATCTTAAATTAAATGATGTTTTACTTAAGATTGGACTGATAAAATCAAAGATTGATCCATGTATTTATTATCTCGTTAATAAGTCAATAATGGTATTTATAGCAGTATGGGTCGATGACCTCCTGATCTTTACAAATAATAAAAGAACTACAATAGAAATAAAAAAAAAATTAAAAGTAGAATTCAACATGAAAGACCTGGGTAAAGTAAAACAATGTATTGGGATAAATATATATAGAGATAGAGAGTCAGGTGTAATTATGATAGATCAAGAGAAATACATTAACCTAATGTTAGATCGTTTCAATATGTCTGAATGCAAACCGGTTCAGACTCCCATAGAGGTGAATGCAAAATTTGATAAAAATGTAGATGGAAATAATAATGACAATATTCCTTACAGAGAAGCGGTAGGGTGTCTTCTATATCTGGCACAGGTAACAAGACCTGATATTATTTTTGCAACCAACAAGTTAAGTCAGTATTGCAACAATCCGGGAAAACAACACTGGCTAGGAGTAAAAAGGATTATGAGATATCTTCAAGGAAGTAAGAACCTAAAGCTATGTTATGTCAAAGAAGACTCAAATGAAATAACAGGATACTGTGATGCTGATTGGGCCGGTGATCCGCTGGACAGAAGATCTTGCACTGGTTACATTTTTCTGTTTCAGAATTCTTGCATATCTTGGAACTCCTGTAAACAACAAACAGTAGCGCTCTCCACAGCAGAAGCCGAGTATATGGCAATGGCATCGGCGACTCAGGAGGCTCTGTGGCTACAGCAACTACAAACAGAACTTGGGCAAGGAGTGGACTGCGCTATACTAATTCACTGTGACAACCAAAGTGCGAATAGTGCGATACGTCTAGCATCGGTAGACTGTTACAAACCAAAGACTAAACATATAGATATTCGCTTACACTTTCTGAGAGAAAACATTGTAAAGTCCAAAGTTAAGTTTTTATTTTTGAATGGTTCTGATATGGTAGCTGATAATTTAACTAAAGGCACTACACTTGTGAAACATTTATATTGTATTAGTAAAATGGGTTTGCGTTCTGTAGGGGATGTTAGGAATTGAGAACGCAACCTTTATCTTGTCATGTTGGCATTACATTATTGTATGCGGTTGTTGGCATCATCCGTCTGTCACTGTTCATGGCTCCATTACACGTCTTATACAGTTGTCTCGCGTTTTATTGCACACCTTTATAATATCATAATCCATCACCAGTGACTGGAATGGCATAAGAAATGCATTAATTAACAATTTCAGCGATCACCGTGATGAAACAGCGCTCTACACGGATTTATCCAATCTCACCCAGAGGTCGGATACACCAAGCGTTTTTTACGAGCGTATTCAAACCTTGTTATGCACCATCATGACTTATATAGAATTACATGAGTCTATTGAGACTACAGTTGCGGCTAAACGCAGCCTATATAAAAAATTGGCATTGCAAACCTTCACGCGTGGTCTCAATGAACCGTTAGGGTCACGCATTAGGTGCATGCGTCCCGAAATGTTAGAAAAAGCCTTAGAATACGCACAAGACGAATTAAATGTTATGTACTTGCAAAATAAAAATGTTCAATCTAATACTTACAGAAAGCAAGCTCAATTCCACATGCCATTAAATTTTACGCCATTTAATTCATCTTTGCACCAGTTCAATAATACACCGGGACATTCAAAGCAAATGCATTCATCTTCTAATTACGGTTATAATAGCGCACCCAATAATAATAATTTACCTACAACACCTCAAACTTTAAGATATAATATGACCGGGCAAGGACCTTCCAGAACTCAACAAATAATGAGGGCCCTACCGCGATCCAATATGACAACGGGATTTAAAATTCCAACACGTCCATTCCCACCGGTTCAACAGCAAGCTTACCCTAGGCCTATGTCTGGTATTAGCCACCCTGTAGCACGCCCACTACCATCTATGCCACAGACTGGTCCCAGACAAATAAATGTAAATGAGACATATGAACCATACTACTATGACTACAACTATGATGACCGAAACTTAGACCAAGGTGACGTAATGACTGAAATAGAATCTAATCAGTTAATAAACGTTCAAAGTTCAGAACAAAATGAAGAGGGAAATTTTTCTTTGGAAGCCAATGTGCAAAAAACAGTTGCCGTGTATTCAAATTTCTTACCCGCCTTTGAAGCTATTAATTGATACGGGCACGAACCAATCGTTCATAAGTCCCGAGGCTGTTGATATTTTTTTTCTGATTATCCTTTAAATTATGACCCTTTCATGGTAACAAATATTCATGCGACTACCAAAAATGACTTCTCTATAAATATACCTTGTTTTCCAGAGTTTAATGATAAAAGACCAATTAAATTATTTATTTACAGATTTCATGATTTTTTTGACGGATTAATTGGCTTGGACCTTTTAGAATATTGGCAAACGAAAATCGATCTTCAGTCACGTACTTTAAAAACCCAATATGCAGTCAACCCAATTCAAATGTATGAATCATGTAATACAAATCTATTTGAGACTAGTATTCCCGCGGAATCGAGTCAACTAATAAGGGTGCCAGTTGATATTTCTACGGGCGAAATTTGCATAAATCAACAAACTATTTCTAAGTGTCACCTTACAGACTGTTTTACTAACGCAAAGGATAACTATGCATTAGTAGAAATAAGTAACCCCACAAAGGAGAACATTACTTTCGCGTTAACGAAACCAATAAGCGCACACATATTTAGCGAATGGACTGTACCTATGCACGCGATGAACAATGCACTCAACAAGGACGGGCGGTTCCAAGAAATCTTATCGCGCTTGCGTACTGATCATTTGAATGTCGAAGAACGAACTAATTTAATGTTATTGTGTAAAGAATACTCAGATGTTTTTTATATTGAAAACGAGTCCTTGACATTCACTAATAAAATTAAACATAGAATTTTTACTACTGACGAAATTCCGGTTCATAGCAAAACTTATAGATACCCATATATACATAGACAGGAAGTAGAATCACAAATTAAAAAAATGTTGGACCAGGGTATAATTAGGCCTTCTTCTTCGGCATGGAATGCGCCTATATGGATAGTACCTAAAAAAGCGGATGCGTCGGGCAAAGCTAAATGGAGACTAGTCGTTGACTTCCGTAAACTCAATGAAAAGACCGTGGATGACAAATACCCCATCCCTAACATTACCGACATACTAGACAAGCTTGGCAAGTGCCAGTATTTCACAACGCTAGACCTCGCCAGTGGATTTTATCAAGTGGAGATGGATCCACGGGATATTCACAAGACGGGATTCAGTGTCGCCGACGGTAATGGTCATTTTGAGTTTCTGAGAATGCCAATGGGTCTTAAAAATAGTCCTTCAACCTTCCAAAGAGTGATGGACAATGTTTTAAGGGGTCTACAACACTCTATCTGTATTGTCTATCAAGATGACATTCTTTGTTTTTCGACCTCGTTGCAAGAGCATATTGTAAATCTTAGAAGAATCTTTGATAGGCTCAGAAACTCAAATTTTAAAATACAAATGGATAAGTCGGAATTTTTAAGACATGAAACTCCGTACTTAGGCCATATTATAACAACAGAGGGAGTAAAACCTAACCCCGACAAAATTTCGGCTATCTTGAAATATCCCATACCAAAAACTACTAAACAGATAAAAGGATTTTTAGGACTACTAGGTTATTATCGACGTTTTATACCGGATTTCGCTCGAGTAACAAAACCCTTGACATTGTGTCTTAAAAAAGGAGCTAAAATTAACCTGACACCCGACTACATCAAATGCTTCGAACATTGTAAAACACTTCTAATAAATGATCCCATTTTACAGTACCCGGACCTTTCAAAAGAGTTTATTTTGACAACTGATGCATCCAACATTGCGCTAGGAGCGGTTCTGTCACAAGGACCAATAGGCTCAGACCGACCTATTGCATATGCATCCAGAACATTGAATGACAGTGAAATTAACTACTTTACCATTGAAAAAGAGCTTCTCGCTATAGTTTGGGCCGCAAAATATTTTAGGCCATATATCTTTCGTCGTCGAAAATTCAAAATTATTACTGACCACAAACCCTTACAATGGTTAATGAACCTTAAAGAACCTAATTCTCGCCTCACGAGATGGAGACTAAAACTTGCAGAGTATGATTACACCATCATTTATAAAAAAGGTAAAAGCAATACCAACGTAGATGCTTTGTCTCGCGTTGAAATACATAACGAAGAGTTAGATTCAATAATAGTTAACATCAGCTCAAGCTCTTCTTCTGGTAGATCTTCAGAATCCACTGTAACTGCACCGGATGATAGACCTCTGATAAGCGCTTCATCAACTGACACTGCACCCAGCCAGAGACCTTTATTTAGTCCACCACCTATCATAGATGAACATGACACTATACTTACACAAAATGACTTGCAACTTGATATAAGCACTGCCACAGTACATACTAGTGCAGGAAACCCTTCTCTAGAAAAACCCATTTCAGAAGACCCTTTAAATAAATTTAAACGACAACTTATTATAAAAATTGTAACTAACACTATGAAAACTAAACCTAAAACTACAATACCCTTTGAAACATTCAGAAAAGCTATAATTGAAGTTTCTGAGGATAATATAGAACAAGACATTATTAGTTTAGTAAAAACCCATATTGACCCCAAATTACGCACTGCTGTTCTTGTGCAACCTTTAGATAAAATGTACTCAATTGTTCCCATTCTTCAGAATACATTTAAAAACTCAACATTAAATCTTATTTTAGTAAAACGCGAATTAGAGAATGTCCGCGATTATCTAAACCAACAAGATATAATATCTTAATACCATATAGGAAAAACTAATCACAGAGGCATAAATGAAACATATACTTTTTTTTTTTTTTTTTTTTTTATACATAGCACGGCAAATGACTCCATTTCACCTGATGTTAAGTGAATATGGAATCCAGATGCGATGACAACTGGTGCAGCGTGAAAATAACGCAGCATCAGTTACCCTCACTCTGCCGGCCCACAAGGTGCCTCTTCACGCCTCGTTTGAAGGACCCCATATCATAGGAAGGAGGGAAAACGTGTGCAGGCAAACTATTCCATGTTTTGGAAGTGCGACAAAAAAATGAGTCACCAAATTTCTTAGTGCGTGATGGAATATTTGAGACAGTGAAGCGGTGACTCCGGAGAGCAGCACGCGTACTCCTATGGAGGAAGGGAGAAGGAGGGATGAGGTCAAAGAGTTCTTCAGAGCACTCGCCATGGTATAAACGGTAAAACACGCTGAGTGACGCAATATCTCTACGCAATTGCAGAGTTTCGAGAGTATTTGTGACTTCTGCGTTGCCGATAATGCGTACAGCGCGACGCTGCAATCTGTCCAAAGCATCGAGAAGGTACTTTGCGGAACCGTCCCAGATGTGCGAGCAATACTCCACGCAAGACCGTACCTGTGTCTTGTACAAAAGGCACAACTGGTCAGGCGTAAAGAATCGCCGCACCCTGTTCAGAATACCGAGTTTTCGTGAGGCTGTTTTGATCACGGCTTCGATGTAGTCTCTTTGGTTTAGATCGCAGCGAATCGTCATACCGAGCATGTTGATACTGCTCTGCAGGCTTAGAGATGTACCCTGAAGAGTTGGAAGGGGAAGGAATGGTGACTTTTTTGCCGTGAACGCACACACCTGTGTTTTCTTGGCATTGAACTCAACAAGATTATTGGAGCCCCATTTAGATATGAGGTCCAATACCCGATTGAGCTCAATGACAAGATTCACTCGGTTAACTTCGGTTTCGACCCGCCCGGCCGCTGGGTGACCGTTATATCCCCCATGCACTGTGCTATCATCTGCATAGCAATGAATATTTAGAAGTGGAAGCATATCATTGATATGCAGAAGGAACAGCGTGGGGGACAGAACGGAACCTTGAGGGACACCAGCGTTCACTGACATGAACCGCGAAGCGCATCCATCAGTCAGGACACGGATTCTCCGCTCATGTAGGAAGCCAGCGACCCAGTTGCAGAACTGAGCAGGCAGACCGTATGCCGGGAGCTTGGAGAGAAGAGCTTTGTGCCAGACCCGATCAAAAGCCTTGGCTATGTCAAGGCTAACAGCCATCGACTCACCACGCTTGTCAATAGCCTCACCCCAGAGATGTGCAACGTACGCTAGAAGATCACCCGTTGATCGTTTCGGCCGAAACCCATATTGGCGATCATGAATTATGGAGTGTTCTTCCAGGTAGTGGACTAGTTGTTTGTTTAAAATACGTTCCATGATTTTGCACAAAACTGAAGTAACGGCTATGGGGCGGTAATTAGATGGGTCTGACCGATCTCCTTTTTTCGGGACCGGTTGCACATTAGCTTCTCTCCAGGATTCCGGCACACAACCAGAAGAGAGCGAGAGACGGTAAAGGCGCGTTAACACGGGGGACAACTCCGCTGCACACATTTTCAGGACTATTGCTGGAATGCCATCAGGGCCATTAGCTTTCCGGACATCGATTGACTGCAGCTCCGCACGGACATCACACTGCCTGATTTTAAAATCAGGCATTGTGTGGCCACAGTGAGGAATTGAAGGTGGCTGTGCATTGCAGTCATCGATTCGGGAGTTAGCTGCAAAGAGTTTGGCCAAGAGATCGACCTTCTCTTGCGGCATTCTCTTCGTTATCTCAAAGATACTTTTGGCCTAAATTAAAAGAAAGCATTACAAAATATATAAATGAGTGTGTAATATGTGGTCGTGCCAAATACGACCGTAACCCAGTGAGGCCTGAATTTAAAATTGTACCGCCGCCATCAAAACCATTTGAAATAATACATGTTGATGTTCTTAGTATAGAACAGCAGAAATATTTAACTATTATTGACTCGTTTTCTAAGTATGCGCAAGCATATCAAATTGCAGACTGTACAGCTCCAAGAATCGTAAAAGCATTAATGACATTTAGTACTCATCACGGCCTTCCCTTAACATTAATAACAGATCAGGGAACCGAATTCACTAATCAAGTTTTATCAGAATTCCTTAGATTGCACAAGATTCAACACCACACTACAGCGGCTTATGCTCCAAATGAGAACGGCATGGTTGAGCGTTTCCACGGCACGCTTTTAGAACACTTACGGTTACTAAAATTACAACAAAGAAACGAACCTACACAAAACTTGATACCTTACGCATTAGTCGCATATAACAGCTCAATTCATAGTCTGACTAAATGCCGACCTTTTGATCTTATATCTGGTCATTTCGATCCTAGAGATCCCACTGACTTAAATTTGAGTGAAAGATTGCTTCAACAATACTTACAAGAACATCGTAACAAAATGGAAACAGTCTATAAAATAATTCACGACTTATCATACTCCCAGCGGGCAACGATAATGAGGCAACGTAATTTTAACCGGGAACCTGAAACAAATTACGAACAAAATCAAACAGTATTTGTAAAAAATCCAGCAGCTGGCAGGCAAAAACTAGTTCCGCGAAATACAGAGGATAAGGTTATGGCCAACCTACCTGTTCACATTTATACTTCCAAAAAACGCGGGCCCATTGCAAAAGCTAGACTAAAACCATAGTAAAATGAAACAAGTAGGCCGACTCGGCCCCCAAGCAAGCGATAATCACCTAAACTTGTAGGGCTGTCGCTTTTAATTAGAATGAGGTAGGTATCTACATATAAAATAAGATCTACCTAAACGTAGTTTGTTAACTGTACAACACAACAACTTACAATAGGTAAGTAGGTACGGTCAACAGCACATCACGGTAAACACTTGCAGTTCGATATTAGTACTTATGCCCACAACATAAGAGCGGTACAAAGTCCAAAGTGTTTAGTCTGACTGTACCTAATTAGTCCCTTGTTTTCACGGTAGGGTGTACCGTATAATCTAATAAATCCTTAGGTACATGTATTTACCTCTCTAATCCACGAAATCTGAAGCAGAACTTAACTCTTTCGGTACCTAGTAAATGACTAACACAAAATAATGTAATTAGGTTAGACAGGAGGTACTCACCGTTCTTGTTCGGTAGGTAAGGTAAAGAAGGACAATTCTGGATTTGACAAGCTGCTATTTAGACATCCGTAAACACTGCATGTATATCTCCTGAATTTTTTTGTAGCCATCGTTGACTTACGTTTCACAAATTATATATAACCTACGAGCGGCAGCGGCGCGGCGGGCGCAGCGATGAAACAAGCAGGCGCGCGCGGCATTACGTGGCTCAGTCGCGACTGGCGCAGCATTATTAGCAATAAACTTTGTCAGTGTGTGCGTGCGACGATGCGTACGGACGGGTTGGCTCGGCTGCGCTCACATACAAGCCGCGCTCGGTGCGTATGTATGAAGATGGCCTACTTGTTTCATTCTACTATGCTAAAACGAAATAAAAAGACTGTCGATTTGTTACAGGATCCTCACAGTCGTGATAATCCCAGCACGAGCACTGGAAGACCATCTACCAGTAGGGAACATCCGACTTGACGACTTATCCGGCGGACCTGGAATTCTACCTTATAAGCTTGGCAAGACCAAGGTCATATCCCATTACCACTCTTTCCTCCAGGACGTGAATGTTAATGACATACAACAAAAGATTGATTTATTGAAGAACGAACTTAATGACGCTGTTAATAAGACACCGAATCGTAATTTCCCTTCCTTTAAATATCAAACTTTACACTTATTTAATAAATTAGAAAAAATTACATCGCAATTACAAACATTTGAACCTAGGCGATTAAGGCGTGGTCTTATTGATCCTTTAGGTACTTTTATTAAAAGTATATCTGGCAATCTCGACAATGACGATGCCTTAAGGTTTGAAAACGCTATAAAAAATTTTACAGCAAAATGACCAAGACTTATCGCTTAGTTTGAATAAGCACATAAGTTTATATAAAGAAATGAGTCTCCAACAAACTCACGCCCTAGACAATATAACAAGTAATCAGCGTAAATTAGAAAAAGTAGTACTCTTCCTTTCCAACACAGCTAGTTCTGACAAAGAGTTTTTGTCTAGGTATACACAGCTATCTCAGTTGTTCATTATGCTTAGTGAAAATGTCCAAGATTTGTCTTACGAAATAACTAGGCTAGAAAACATATTAGCTTTTAGTCGCACTAAATCGATGCACCATTCTATTTTATCAGTTAGTGACTTACTTAAAATGATAAGCAAATTAAAATCCTTATATAAACCCGATCAGGTATTAGACATAGATGTTAGGTATTATTATGATTTAATTAATTTAGGGGCATACTATGTTGAAGATAGAATAGTGATAGTTCTTAGATTCCCTATTTTGACCTCGCCAGTATATGACCTTTTCAGACTCTGTCCCATTCCCAACAAAGAACACCAAATCATAATTCCTTCTTTCCCATACATAGCAGCCAACTCCCAGGAGTTTGTGTACATGGAGGCTGAATGCCCGAAGATCAATACTTGGTATATCTGCGAAGAAAAGATTGGTCATCAAACACGCACTCAACGTGACTGCATCCATCATCTTATATTCAAGCAAGAAATAAGCGACACATGTCATACCTCTTCTGTCTTACTATTCAAGGAAGCATTGTTAGAACTAGATAATCAACATTATTTAATTTCATTCCCAAAAAGAACTAGTGTCCAGTTATTTTGCGAGCAAGAAAACCATCAAATCCTGGAAGGAAGCTACCTGGCAACGATTCCTCGAAATTGCAACATTAAAACACCGGCATTTACCATCATTAATATTGATGACAAAGTACGTGGGCATGCTATTGAGATAATGACAATTCCAAATGCATTGTTCTTCAATTCAATGAATCACTCATCAATGTCTCATCATTATAATCTTACAACAATTGATTTGGATAAGTTGCACAATATTCAAAAGCAAATTATGTTGCAAGTTCCTACGAAACCCCACACGGAGGTTCTGACGAGTGTGTTTCACACGACGATACCTACCTACAGTATCATACTGTTAAGTGCAGCTGCATTTTTTATCATATACTGCATCCGTCGTCGTCGAGGCTGGAATATAAAACCTGAATTATCACATGCTAATATTGAAATGGTAGAAGTAATTGCACAATCACCAACTTCTCCGGGATCGGCCTCTGAAGATAGAAGAGCCGCAACATTTACATTAAACATTGGCAAATAGTTGCTCGTCTAGGAGGGGAGGTGTTACGAGTACAGATGCCTCGTACCAAACAGATTGCAACATCGAAGTTCCTGTGAAAAATGAGATTCACCGAAAAGTGCCAATTCGACAATAAAGTGTCTCGTGTGACATTTTCGGGTGTGATCCAGGCCTTTTGATGCTCAATCGCTGTAGCACGAGGACGTTAGACATATAAGTTTTATTTTTAATCATACATTAAATTGTAACCTAATATCTAATTAAATATATTATATTAGCACAACTGGTCTACAGTTTTTAAAAACCCTACCCGACGGCCAGATCTCGTAATTCCTGCCTGTAGTAATTCTTCAACGCTTTTGCTTTCTGTTTTTATAGCAACAGTGTCTCTAAGCCTTTTTGAATTTACATTCTAAGAGATCTAAATGAAATAATTAATATCGTTAATCGTTATAATTCATATCGAAAAAGCGCCGCTCATAGTAAGCGGCAGCCCTAAAGCAGCTAAAGCGAATGGTTCGTCGCACACGTCTTTGCCTACCTACCACTCAAAAGAGCGGTAGGTAACACATGAGTAAATATCCGCCAGCCGCCAGTGGTAGGTAGTTAGTCTAGTCTCACCTCGCAGCGGTGCGGGTTGTTTGCGTGGGGTGCATAAACGTATGCGCGATTGAACTAATAATAACTAGTACGTATTAGTTAATTAATGGACACTGACCAGATTAGTGTTCTAACCTGAGTAAAGTAATAATCAGTGCAGTGACAAATAATGATTTGATTATCAAGCATTGGGTGTAACGTCTTTTATGACTTGTAGGTAAAATAGGCGATGAACTTGTAAACAAGCTAAATTAGTGTAGGTAATGATAAAAACGATGCGTCGATAATAAGTTATTCTAGCTCCTCTAATTAATTTTATTTAGTTAAGCCTGTTAAGTGTGACTTGTTGACTGTTGACTTGTGTAAGGTTTGACTTTTATTTTGTTATTATTACATTAATTTGACACGCCAAAGCCTGTTGTTAAGTGTGATGGAAAGCTTATCAGTCACCTTTACTGTATGCGGATGACATAAACTGGAATGCTGTTTAACACCATGTAAGTACCTACACCTATTTTAAGCAGATTTTTAGGTACCTATTAACTTCGCCTTTAATGCGAGACATTTGTTTACTTAATTTAGTGTTATGTTATTAGATTTATTAGGTAAGGCTGAATAATAAAATAATGCTTATAACAACAACATAACATAGGTACTTGGAATTATTATAACGCAATAACGCAAAGGTAATACGTCTTATCAAAACGCTTTAGCACAGATTAGGTACTTAATAGTTACTACGTAAGCTTTAGGCTGTTTATCTGTCATCGATCGGCCATTGCTTGGTCGTAGATACCTACATTCGATTTTCAATTTGTAAAATGAAAGATAGTAATAACTTCTTAATGTGTAAATTATGTGATTTTCTTATTTTGCAATACCTACATAGCCTCGGTGGCTGCTTGGCAAAGCGCTCGGTCCGATTACGTCTTATCACAACGCTTTAGCACAGATTAGGTAGGTACTTAATAGTTACTACAAAAGCTTTAGGCTGTTTATCTGTCATCGATCGGCCATTGCTTGGTCGTAGATACCTACATTCGATTTTCAATTTGTAAAATGAAAGATAGTACCTAGTAACTTCTTAATGTGTAAATTATGTGATTGTCTTATTTTGCAATACCTACATAGCCTCGGTGGCAGAGTGGTAGAGCGCTCGGTCCGATTACGTCTTATCACAACGCTTTAGCACAGATTAGGTACCTATGTACCTACTTAATAGTTACTACGTAAGCTTTAGGCTGTTTATCTGTCATCGATCGGCCATTGCTTGGTCGTAGATACCTACATTCGATTTTCAATTTGTAAAATGAAAGATAGTACCTAGTAACTTCTTAATGTGTAAATTATGTGATTGTCTTATTTTGCAATACCTACATAGCCTCGGTGGCAGAGTGGTAGAGCGCTCGGTCCGATTACGTCTTATCACAACGCTTTAGCACAGATTAGGTATGTACCTACTTAATAGTTACTACGTAAGCTTTAGGCTGTTTATCTGTCATCGATCGGCCATTGCTTGGTCGTAGATACCTACATTCGATTTTCAATTTGTAAAATGAAAGATAGTAGTAACTTCTTAATGTGTGAATTATGTGATTGAATAGCCTCGGTGGCCAAGTGGCAGAGCGCTCGGTCTGATACCCGAAGGTCCCGGGTTCAATTCCCAGGTCCGGTAAAATGTATTTCGGATTTTTCAATGCATAGGTAGGTAGTTCGGGTTTGTGATCACCAACCCGCAGTTGGCAACTGTCAAGCGTGGTGATAAAGCCATTACCCATTAATTGTAGCGATGACTTGATTTCAATGATGGAGGCCTTTGCCCAGCAGTGGGACAATTATAGGCTGTTTACTTACTTATTTACTTACCTACATAGAAGTT
Source organism: Eudonia mercurella (assembly GCA_963082485.1). NCBI lineage: Eukaryota > Metazoa > Arthropoda > Insecta > Lepidoptera > Crambidae > Eudonia > Eudonia mercurella. The sequence continues at coordinate 35,273 of CAUJAO010000030.1, forward strand.
TGGTCGTTGGTCGTACTTTAGATACCTACCTACATTTGATATTTCATTTGTAATGATAATGAAAGATAGTAGTAACTTCTTTTAATGTGTGAATTGTGTGATTGGCTTATTTTGCAATACCTACATGGAAGTTCGGTCGTTGGTCGTACTTTAAATACCTAAATTTGATCTTTCATTTGTAAGGAAAGATTGTTGTAACTTCATATTCTTCATTCATGTGTGATAGACTTATTTTGTAATTCGTAGGTAAGAATTGGAATTGCGCTCATTCATAACACACTTATCATAACGTAGGAAAGTGGATGTTATCGATAGTTGTAAAGGGAAAATAAATGGGGTCTCACTCATTCTAGACTGAACGTAGGCATCAGCATTTATCGCTCTCAGCAGACGCGATTTGACTGGCGGCCGATGACTCGTCGCGACGGGTCGACGGCCGCCAGTCCGAGATCGCGCGTAGTAAATAATCGTTATTTTTATTAATATTCTATTTATTTTTTTGTTGCTTTAAAATAAATTTGATACCTAACGAATAAACTAATTTAAATTTACTAAATGCGTTATGTATTTATTAAATTAAAATTTAAAAAAAAATACACTTTTTTTTTTGTCACTTTTATGTTCAAAACCCTTGAACTGACCAACCCTTGTCGGATTTTGCATTAGTTTTCAGTCACCTTATATATAAAATTCTCGTGTCACAGTTTTCGTTGCCATACTCCTCCGAAACGGCTTGACCGATTTTGATGAAATTTTTTGTGCTTATCCGGTATCTATGAGAATCGGCCAACATCTATTTTTCATCCCCCTAAATGTTAGGGGTAGTCCACCCCTAATTTTTTATTTTATTTTTTATGGCAAAACAACGTTTGCTGGGTCATCCGGTATCTATGAGAATCGGCCAACATCTATTTTTCATCCCCCTAAATGTTAGGGGTAGTCCACCCCTAATTTTTATTTTTATTTTTTATGGCAAAACAACGTTTGCCGGGTCATCTGGTATCTATGAGAATCGGCCAACATCTATTTTTCATCCCCCTAAATGTTAGGGGTAGTCCACCCCTAAATTTTTTTTATATTTTTTATGGCAAAACAACGTTTGCCGGGTCATCCGGTATCTATGAGAATCGGCCAACATCTATTTTTCATCCCCCTAAATGTTAGGGGTAGTCCACCCCTAAATTTTATTTTATTTTATATGGCAAAACAACGTTTGCCGGGTCAGCTAGTACATTATAAAAAAGTTTCCACTGCTAACTTGTACAGAATTAACCACTTGTTGAACAATAGTGCGAAAGAAAAAATAAAGTAAATATCAAATAAATCAAAACAAAATACAATTTTACCATCAAAATCAGGTTGAAAATATACATTTAAAATAGAAGGTTTATCTTAACAGTCTACGAAAACGAGAAATGTTTTCGTGAAATACGTCGATGTGATTAAAAGTACTATTGAATTCAATAAGGACTCTTATAATAAAACTATTGCGTCTATAATTTGACTTACAAATTGGTACAAAAAATGTGTGCTTGTGGCGAACGCTCAGTCTGGAACACCTAAAAGCAATTTTACAAGAAGTTGGTCGCGGCGGACGGGTGTACCTGAGTTATCACGCTTCGGCACTTTGTCTGACATCCGGGACAAGTCCACGCAGTCTTTTCTTTAGATGCCGCGCCGTAAAAGCTGTAAAAATGCTTCTCGAACAAGTTAGCACACTCCAGATCATACGTGCTGTTGCATGTGCGGCATTTCAAAAATTCCTTGCCCTGTATGATAGCTAAACATCCTGCACATGAGTTGACATAACTGGGAGCCATTGCGTTAATTAAAAAAAAAATTACGTACGTGTACAATAGAAAAAAGAATGTACATGTATACAATATACTTTCTCTATCTTT
>CAUJAO010000031.1:0-17931 GCA_963082485.1 Eudonia mercurella
CCATGTTTATTTTAGTTTCATCTGAGAATAAGACTTTTTTCCAATCTCGCACCGTCCAATTGACATACTTTTTAGCGAACAATAATCGCTTCTCTCGATGTTGCTTGGTAAGAAGCGGTACCTTTCGAGAAACACTCCCAAACAATTTTGCTTCCACTAATCTACGGCGTACTAGTCTTGACGAGATGTTTCTAGGGTCATCAGGCGAAAAAACATCATTTTTAATCGGTTGGAGACTTTAAAGGGTCTTGTTTAGCAATACGTACGATTAGCATATCTTCTCTGGTCGAAGTTTTCCACGGTCGAGCCTTTCTAAGAACATTTTCAATAGTTCCGTGTCTTTTATAATGGTCAATAGCATTAAAAACTTTCTTTACAGAACATTTAAAATGATCAGCTATTCTCCTGTACTTCCATTTTTGGCCGATGTGCAAATTAACAATAATTTGCCCTGTTGACGCGTCACAACTTTTATTTTTGCCCATTTTGAACAAAAAATCGTAAACGAAATTCCAATTTGATGTTCAATTGTCACCAAAACAATAGAAATAGCTAAGAAAAGTTTTTTTTTCAATTACAAAAATGGAATGTGCCGTGCATGCTTTTCTAAAGTGTTTCTAATTAGGCGCCCAAGCGGTCAGTAACAGAAAATAAGGTATGTACTTATGTATTCCCGTGGTCGACGAGTAGGAGGTTTTGACGATGGAGGGTTCCATGGCGATGGTAAATAACACTGCGTCTCTTTATGTGATGTTGTATATTTACAGTGACTACATTGTGGCTAACTTATTATCTAAACTTAGAAGACTATTTATACAATTATACCTATGTACATGTTGGAGGGAGGATGCCGTGTCTTATCTACCAATAAACAGTTCTAACAAAGTAATAATAACCCAGAAAAGTAAGAGCTGACTGATAGAAAATCAGCATTGCCCAGGATCCCGATATCAAAATGTATTTTTTTAGTGCTAAGTGCTAAAAAATAACTTAAGAATTCAGGCAGTTTATAAGTCCCCATGATGTGTGTGGTCCCCGCTGTAACGCGTGTGCGTGTGTGCAGCACGTGGCGTCGTGCCGCGTGGAGAACACGCGCGTGAACCCCGACTCGCTGATCGACGAGCTGCTGGCCGCCACCGACCTCAAGCACGCCGTCGACGACGCCGCCGAATGTACGTACCATAGGATATTTTTAAAGCGTAGTTTTTTTTTCTTAATATACTTTTTAGGTAGCTTGGCAAATGACTCCATCCCACCTGATGTTAAGTGGAAATGGAGCCCAGACGCGAAGATAACTGGTGCAGCGTGAAAACAAACGTAGCCTCAGTTAAACTCACTCTGCCGGCTCATAAGGTGTTTTTCACGCCTCTTTTGAAGGGCCCCATATCATAGGAAGGAGGGAAAACGTGTGCTGGTAGACTATTCCATCTTTTGGAGGTGCGACAAAAAAACGAGTCACCAAATTTCTTTGTGCGCGATGGGATATTTAAGACAGTGAAGCGGTGACCCCGAAAAGCAGCACGTGTACTCCTATGAAGGAAGGGAGAAGGTGGGATGTGGTCAAAGAGCTCTTCATAGCACTCGCCATGGTATAAGCGGTATAAAAAGATTTGAGAGTATTTGCGACTTCTGCATTGCCGATAATGCGTACAGCGCGACGCTGCAATCTGTCCAAGACATCGAGAAGGTACTTTGCGGAACCGACCCAGATGTGCGAGCAATACTTCACGCAAGTACCTGTGTCTTGTACAAAAGGCACAACTGTTCCGGCGTAAAGAATCGCCGCACCCTGTTCAGAATACCGGGTTTTCGTGAGACTGTTTTGATCACGGCTTCGATGTAGTCCCTCTGGTTCAGATCGCAGCGAATCGTCATACGGAGCATGTTGATACTCGTTGCTCTGCAGGCTTAGAGATGTACCCTGAAGAACTGGAAGGGGAATGAATGGTGACTTTTTTTTACCGTGAACGCACATACCTGTGTTTTCTTGGCATTGAACTCAGCCAGATTATTGGAGCCCCAATTAGATATGAGGTCCAATACCCGATTGAGCTCAATGACAAGATTCACTCGATTCATTTCGGTTTCGTTCGACCCGCCCTGCCATGCTGGGTGACCGTTAATCCCCCATGCACCGTGCTATCATCTGCAAAGCAATGAATATTTCCAAGTGGAAGCTTATTGTGCCGGTCGGGGTCACCAAATATACCGGGGAACAGGAGGTGTAATTATACCGCAGATGTGATGTTAATACCCGATTTATTTTAGTATGTCCATCCATATATATACCAAATACCACATGTCTTATCTCTGTCCAATCTTACGTTAATTATCTCGATTTATCTACTACGTGAGATTACGTGAGTATGTGACGAACCGGAACACATCATTGAAATGCAGAAGGAACAGCGTGGGGGATAGAACGGAGCCTTGATGGACACCAGCGTTTACTGACATGAGCCGCGAAGCGCATCCATCAGATAGAATACGGTTTCTGCGCTCATGCAGGAAGCCAGCAACTCAGTTGCAGAACTGTGCGCAGTTGCTGGTAGACCGTATGCCGGGAGCTTGGAGAGAAGAGCTTTGTGCCAGACCCGATCAAAAGCCCTGGCGAGGTGGTGTCGACCGGACAGATTATTTGCGTCTCCGTCAAAAACAAGATGGCTGGCCGTGCCGTCTCAAGATGGTGGTGAACGGCATTGAGGTTTGCATGGAGTCCGCGGATGTTAGCGAAGCCTCCACAGACCAAATGCATCGCAGCACCATCCACTCAAGCTCTGGTTATACGCTGGCTGATCCCGAAACGCGACCGCCAAGTGGTCTTTTGACGGGTCTTACACCATACGTACGGTGTTTACTAACCATACGGCCAAGCCCTACCACGCAGTGGAGCATATGGAAGCTCTAAAATCCGTTAGTCGCCTCTTACGACACCCACCGGAGGAGAGGGGCGAAAAATAGTATTCTTTCTCCGTCTCCGCACAGATAAAAAATATATTTTATACTATAATATATATTTTTTGTAATACTGTAATTGTAAGAGAGAAATAAATATTTAAAACTTAATCTGTCGTCTACTGTAAATAAAGACAATAGAATTTTAATTGTTTTCCTTGACACGGCATATCACAGATTACGCTGCTGAGATATCGGTTACTATTGGTTTGAGATTGATTATAGACACAAGTAATAAATAATTAACGAGTTGGTTCATTTACTCGGTTTGTGTAATAAATTAAGATGTATTACGTCACTGACCGTATTTCGTTGTCGGGGCGGTGTTTGTGACGTGCGTGTTGTACTGTTAGCAACAAAAGTAGCTACACTTCAACATTTTGTAAAAGCAAGTTTCTAATGAATGTAACAGGTGCATGTCAATTGGTAATGATGTTAATATGAGTAATAATGATGTGCGTGTCGCGGCCGCAGCGTCGGGGCTGCAGCTGTTCATCACGCGCGACGGCACCGCGCAGCTCGGCTCCCGGCAGCGCGCGCGCGACGGACAGCGCGTCGTGCTGCACCCGCACGACAACAGGCCAGTACCATCACCCCCAACACCCACACCACACCACACACCACACCACACACCACACACCACACACCACACCACAGAGCCGAGCGTGGCGCTACTGACGACGTGTATTAATTCATGTACTTTTGTATGCGCAGGTAGCCAACGGCTTGCGATTAGGCCGCCGCCGCCGCCGCCGTTGCGGCCTCTAGTGTAATAGGAAGATCGCTCTCCGAGAGGACGACGAAACAATGCATATTTATTGTTTTTATTCATAAATTATGCCATAAATTGTTTTACAATTTACAACTTAATAATGTTGATTATTATTATTATTAAATAGCAATTCTGTAAGAATGTCTGTGCAATCTGAACGACTCTGTATGATTTATATAATGTTTATATTTTAAGTAGGAATCTTTTGAATTGTAATAACGACCTCCGCGACGACCGAACATTCCTATGTAGGGGGGCGGCGCCCGAGCTCCCCCGCGTTCCGCCGCCGCGCGATCGCGCTCCTCCGCGCCGGGTCCGATGATTGTGATTGTATTTATTTTTATATTTATAACTTGCCCGGTCGCGCGGAGCCGCGATCGAGGCTCCTTAAACGATTACCAGTGCTTCTAAAACGTCTCCCTAGTAGTAGGTCCTCGCGTCCTCCGGGCCGTCGCCCGCAGGCTGCCTCGCCCCCGTTTACCTTCCTTCCCGACGCATCTATGGAGTTTTTATTGTACGGGACTTTCCATTTTCATTATAGGATTAATTGTAACACAATGAAGTGCTCACATACCTGGTGCTAAGTCAGCGTGTGAACGGTTCACGTGTGAGCCACACGACGCGTATACTCGATGTGTACCGCCGCCCGGCCCCGCCCCGCCCCGCCGCCCTCCGCCGCCCGTTTTAATATTTTTAGTAAACAGTAAGCTTCCGAGTCCCTCCATATATTTTGTGCGAACGTTTACAATGTAGAAGTCCGCGTGGTGCCAAAGGCGCGCGGCGCGGGCGGGCGCATCTAAGTCATTCCTTTGCGTTGGCAGCTCGCGCCACGTTGCCATGACGGTAGCGCGTCGCGCGTGGTGTGCGCGTGCGCGTGCGCGTGCGCGTGCGCTCGCAGCGCCAACAACCCGGGCGCCCGAACGATGCTGTGATATGTAGCTAGTTGTAGGAGGAGTTTACTCGGCGAGCGAACTGCGACACGCGTTGTTATTGTATCATATTGTCTATGTATACAGTCTGTACAGTATTTGATTAAAGGACGTGTTTAGAACTAATTTATGGTTTAATTTCAACCTATTATAAAGAATCCACAACTTCTAAACTAAATTGGCGATTTGTTCTAGAAATCTCCAAAAGATTGGACTAATAAATATCTTATCTCTTAACTATTAATGCTATGCCGACAAACTTCAGTCAATGTGTACGTCTGCCAGAAGACCGTGGAGAAGACGGTAGATAGACAACCACTGTAAAGATTTCCACTGCATAGACTTCAATATGCATATCAGGCAGAGACAAGAGTAACTGCTCTTCATCATGTGAGTCGAGCGGAATCTGCGCTGGAAAACAAAGAGATTTGCATCTGCACATTCGTAGATATTGAAGGTGCATTTGATCGCACTACCTTTGAATGCATCAAGGTTGCAGCCAAGAACCATGGCGTGGCACAGCCGATCTGTTATTGGATTGAATACGTGTGATACACGGTGTTGCGTCAGCCCCGTGTTCTAGCCGAAGTAGCAAAATAAGGAGACTAGAAGGTAAGCTTTCACGGATACGAATTCTTGCAACAGAAGGGTAGAATTATCAACTGTGAACTTCTAGGTGACAGTCTACTTGCACGAACAACAAGGGGTTGCCCGCAAGGAGGGGTTCTCTCGCCTCTTCTGTGGAGCCTTGTGGTTGATTCAGTCGTAGTAAGGCGGAATAAAGGACCATTATTTACGTTGGTTATGCGGATGATCTGGTCATCTCAGTCAGTGGGAAGTTTCCCTCTACGGTATGGGGATTAATGCAACGGTCCATGGGTTTTCTGGAAGAAATGTGCAATGCCCATCATCTCTCTGTAAACCCGGGGAAAACAACAGCCATCCCCTTTTCGAATGCGAAACACTACGGGACTGGGTGACCTAACACTATGGTACCCAGCTCTCTTGGTCCAGAGATGTAAAATATCAAGGGTTAACGCTGAATAGGGAACTTACTTAAAAACAGCATGTGGACACGATCGTTGCCAAACGGAGACCCAACTCATTGGTCCTGAGCCGTTTGTGGCACTTGCACCAAGTACCATCAACAAGGCTTTAAAAGATTCAATACGGGCAGGGCATCGAATGGAAAGAGCAGCCGGGTATAATCCTCCCTAGGCGAAACGTCTTATTTTATTTTTACGGGTAAGCACAGTGCCTTGATCTCACCTGATGTTAAGTGATGGTAAGGCCAATGATGAAGCGAACTTCACCCAGGATCAACTAATGAGGCACTGGCTATCTATCTCTAGCTACCAGAACACAACAATGCTACAAACATTGATGTTATGGCGACATATTTAGATAGGATAGTGTAGCTATTCAGGCCTTAGGACGGAGTAAGTAAGATGTTCTTAAAGTTTACAAACATGGCACTGATGAAGATTTAGATTCTGGCAACAATAATAAAATGTTAATTAGGGAGTTTTGGGTAAAGATAAGAGATGTATTGGCAGTAGATAATTGTATATGTATGTGCAAATGTTCCCATGTAATAGTATCAGCAAGTAAGTTCATATGCGAAGGCAGTTCAGTAGAAGGCAAGCCCGACTAACCATTCATCGGTGCCTTGATGGGGCACTATGCTACAAAAGCATGTGGAGAGGAAGCGGAGTCAATGCAGCATCTACTGTGTGAAGCTGCGACTCGCTGGCTAAGAAAGTCAATAGTCAAATATTTTTTATTCAAATAAACTTTAGAAAAGTGCTTTTGAATCGTCCAAACATTGTTTTACCTACTACCCATTTAGGACGTCTATTTTTTTTAGCTGTGGGGAAGAATGGGAAAAGAATGGGACTCCTAGGAGTTATTGTCATAAAACTGTTTTTGGGCGCAATTCTTCTAATATGGCGGGGCGAGCGGCAAAGACACGAGGTGGCAAAGTGAAAATTCGAAAAGAGTGCGTTAAAATCTATAAAATCACCAATTTTCAAAATTACCGGAAAACTTTCCAGGTAGAACTACCAAATGACTGGACTATAATTAGGGACAAAGTTCTTTGTTCAAGTTTTTTACCAGAAACAATAAATTTATTGTTTTTGGTAAGAAACTTGAACTAACTTCTTTATTGTTTTAACTAGATTATACTCTCCAGCGCCATCTCTTTTTAAAGCAACACTTATGCTGCTTATGCTGCAGTTTTCCTTGAGTAGGCTTCCGACATCTCCGGCACTAGTCTGGAGAACTAGTAGAGGCGCCCGCTAGATGCAATGCCTCCGGTTGAGTCAGCCGCTTAGGATTGTGGAACTAACGAACTCCACCATCAAAGAGGACATTTGGTAGTCGACTTTAGAGTTGACGACCCGATCAGTGGAACTGCGAGTTGTACTCTTAGTGCAACGAGAAGTGAGCGAGCTTACAGCTCCGGTAACCTATCTGGATATTAGATAGTGGTCTATACGTGTCCACGGGTCAACTCGCTCGAAACATTAGTCTTAAAAGTACCGGATGAAGAATGCGCTTCGGCGTCCTGATCTGGCGTTATGACCTGACGCAGATGGGGGTGTCAGTATAAACTTTAAAGTCGTGTGTAGCGGGGCTGTAGAACGATAAACTTTGTACTGATAATTAAGGCAGAATATTTGAGCTCTGTCGGCAGATGTTCCGTATAATGGAAGGAAGCCGACGCCAAGGCGACGTGTCCCTTTATACCTGCGATGAACCTTACAGGCCGGTAGACCGGGTTTTTAACACGTAGTGAAATATTTTTCGTTAATATATACGAAAAACGCGTGTTGGTGTAGATGTCTTTGTTTGCGGCTCTCGTACACTGAAACTATTGAATTTACAAAAAAAAAGGTTACCAAATAAATTGTAGCAAATTTTCTCTAGTTTAATTTCATACAGAACTATTTTTATCGTAAAATGAGTCGGAAAGGAGTTATTCTCAAAAATTCAAAAAAAGTTTTTGAGCGCCATTTTTCCAAAAGATACGAGGTGGCAGTGAAAATTCGAAAAGGGCACGTCAAAATCTATAAAATCACCAATTTTCATAACTCCCGGAAAACTTTCCAAGTAACCCCCTTTTTGAGCCGCGTCGCCTTGGCGTCGGCTCCCCCCCTTCCATTATACGGAACATTTGCCGACAGAGCTTAAATGTTCTACCTAAATCATCAGTACAAGTTTATCGTTCTACATTGTCGATCGTATTTTCAGAGCCATGGCTTCGAAAGAAGTGAACTAATTAGGCCTACTGGGATACCACAAAAAAAAAACGCACCACTTACTATACCTCATGGTGGTGTGGTACCACCATGAGGAGCATCATGGTTACGTAGTCTCCAACACGCGTCTTGGCCAAATAACTCATTTCCACATCACCATGAGGTAGAGTAAGTGGTGGGTTTTTTTTGTGGTATTCCCAGTAGGCCTAATCAGTTTACTTCCTTCAAAGCCATGGCTCTGAAAATGCGAACAACACTGTAGAACGATTAACCCCTCTCTAATTTAGTAACTGGACACACTCATCATCATCAGCTCATTTTATGTCCCCACTGCTGGAGCACGAGCCTTCCCTATGGATGGATAGGGAGAACGGGCCATAAACCACCACGCGGGCCCAGTGCGGATTGGTGGTTGTTAACGACTGCTAATGCAGCCGGGGCCAACGGCTTTACGTGCCTTCCGAAGCACGGAGGAGCTCGAGATGATAAATTTTTGGACACCCATCCGATGACCGGCTTTTGCGAAAGTTGCTTAACACTCGCAGACCGGGCTCGTTAACCACTGCGCCATCGAGCTCATTATGACACACTCATTCGAAAGAAATTGTAAAATTTGTGTTCACGCCTAAATACGCACGGGGCGAAGGGCGCGCGGGAACAGCATCGCGACGAGAGCGCCGAGGACGCACGACCGGGCTGCTCGGCGGTCGTCGGCTGTCATGTCCTTCACTTGCACACACGCCTCCGGCAAGGACGGCATTGTTTTTATTAATTCTAATTTGTACGTTGACCAGATGTTGTAAAGAGTAAACTATAAATCGTATCATCATCAAAGGTTGCATCATTTCTTGTCCTGCCTATACAAGAAAAGTGGTGCCGTGACCAGGATTGGAAAACTGAGTTGGGTGGAGGAGAAAGCCACGCCACGAAGGCAATTGGTGAGCTCGTTCCTTTTTCCTTCCCTTTCAGCACATCCTACCTATCCCAAATCTATTGGGACAAATAACGTTGCTTGTTAGTTTCTGAGTTAGAAGATTTTCACGTGTCATTTAAATTAGCATAGTCATAGATCTATCTTATCTTAAGTAAAACAAGATGGCGTCCTAGCTAGGGGTCCCGAATAATTTTGACGTCACATTTTAGCATATTTCCCTCCTTGTATTTAGTAAATTTCATAATCCGAAACTAATTATTTCAATATTTACAGGTTTAATTAAATTTAATGGTAAATAAATACGTATAGAATAGACGACTGCCTGCCTCTCATAGTCGTACCAAACATAAAGTGCAAGCACGCTATCGTATTGGAAGGTAAAAAGGTAAACCTGGTGAGAAGTGAAAGGATCCTTTTTGGAAACAACCTGAGGTATTTATTTAACTTTCTATTTTTTTTGTTTTGGCTAAATTTCGTTCTTGATTCCCACATCACTATGGCCGTTGCCGCAGAGAAAGATAAACTCATTAAAAGACGTAGTTGTGTTAAAGGTCAATTAACCATGTATAAAAATTATTTAGAAAATATTCAGAAAATTGAAGTAAATAAGTTGTCATCTCAGCAACTGTCTGAATTAAGGTTAAGACTAACAAAATTAGAGAGGAACTTAGCAACCTTTGACAATCTACAAACCGAGATAGAAATAATGTCCGATAATTCCAGTGATCAAGTAGCAGAAAGGGAGACTATAGAAAGTACATTTTTTAATTTAATGTCTAGCACTCAGTCTATCATTGAAGAAGCTAGTATTATTGTGAATCGTCGACAGAGTTTAGCAAATACTGCTGCAAATCAGTCTTGTAGTTTTGATCATTCTTTAATTAATAATAACATATCATTACCCACTATTAAGTTACCCATGTTTGATGGATATTACAGTAAGTGGTTAGAGTATAGGGATACATACCTTTCATTAATTCACAATAATAACAGCATAAACTCAATTAATAAGTTTCATTACTTACGGTCTTCGCTGGAGGGTGGAGCTGCATTAGTCATTAAATCTATTGAGTTTTCCGCAGATAACTATACAGCTGCATGGAACCTTTTATGCGATAGGTATAATAACAAAAGATTATTGATCAACAACCACATAAAGGCATTATTTAGTATCGATGTTATGGTAAAGGAGTCGGACACTTCTCTTCGTTTCATCATAGACCATGTAACAAAAAATTTAAGTGCTTTAAAGAATTTAGGTCAACCCGTTGATCACTGGGACTCATTAATTATTTATTTAGTCGCTACAAAATTAGATATTTTCACAAATAGAAAATGGGAAGAATTTAGAGGATCACTAGATGATATTCCCACTTTGCAGGAATTCATTAGTTTTTTACGAAACAGAGCAGATTTTTTAGAAACAGTAAAAAATAACAAAAATCCAAAAAATGATAGGGTATCTAATTTTGTATCGTCTGGTCAAACGTCAAGTAACTATAGTAACAGATTACAATGTATAGGGTGTAAGCAATCTCACCGTTTGCATGAATGTCCTAGATTTATGTCTATGACCTTGGAGGATCGCAATAATTTTGTATCTAAAAATAAATTATGTGTAAATTGTTTAAATACAGGACATTATGCAAGCACCTGTAAATATAGTCCGTGTAAAACATGTAGATATAAGCATAACACACTATTGCATAGGCCGAAGTTGCAAAATAACAACAACGGCGTGAATAATAATAATTCGCAATCACTCGTGTCACGAGTGCAGAGCGACGATCAGCTGTGCGCCGGCGCCGGCGCCAGCGCTCCCGAGCCGGTTTCCTTATCTACTATTGAGGCGACGGTAGCGATCCCCGCGCAGCTGATTCTTTTGTCTACGGCGCTTGTTCAAGTTGTAAACAACTCGGGCAAACTGTTTGTAGTGCGCGCTTTGCTTGACAGCGGAAGTCAAATAAGTTTGATAACTGACTGTCTACGCGCCAAGTTAGGGTTATGTAGTGTAAAGAACGAGCGGCCTTTGAATGTTTCAGGTATAGGAAACACTAAGTTATGTATATCAGATAGGTGTAATTTTGTAATAAGGTCGATGAAAGGTAGTTTCTCGTCCGAAGTAAATAGCATGGTAGTGCAGCGTATAACTAGTGTGTTACCAAATGTAAATGTAAACGCACAAACTTTGAATATTCCTAAAAATATTTTGGATAATTTAGCAGATCCACAGTTTTATAAACCCGCTGAGGTAGATATATTAATTGGAGCGGATTTATATTGGGAAATAATCTGTGGTAATCAAGTAAGACTAGGGAAGGGTAAACCCACTTTGCAGAGTTCAAGGTTAGGTTGGTTGATTTCTGGTCCATTGAGTGAACAAGGATCCGGTAATAATGCGGTAAGCTGTCAACTAAACTTAGATTTGAATAATATAGTGAAAAAATTTTGGACAATAGAAGAATTACCCTCCTCGAAAGTAGTAAAAAATAGTGAAGAGGAATTTTGTGAAAATCATTTTGTGGAAAATACGTATAGATTGCAAGACGGTAGGTTTTGTGTAAAAATTCCGTTTCACACTTCACCTGACACATTGGGTGACTCACTGCAAATGGCGAAACGGCGTTTTTATAATTTAGAAAAAAGATTTGATAGACAGCCGCATTTGAAAGAATCGTATGTAAGGTTCATTAACGAATATAAGGAATTAGGTCATTTGTCACCTTCACGTAAAATCGACACCGCGTACTATTTACCGCACCACCCGGTTTTAAGAGAAAAAAGTGAAACAACGAAACTCCGTGTCGTGTTCGACGCGTCCGCGAAAACCGCTACCGGGCGGTCGTTAAATGATATACAGGTTGTCGGCGCGGTTGTACAAGATGATTTGTTTAGTATATTATTAAGATTTAGGCAGCATAGTTTTGTAATCACAGCAGACATAGAGAAAATGTACCGACAAATAATTGTCAATGAAGATCAACGGCAATGGCAGATGATTGTATGGAGAGAAAATTCCAACGAGTCTTTACAATATTTTAAGCTGAACACAGTGACATACGGCACTGCGTCAGCGCCCTTTTTAAGTACTCGCTGTTTATTTCAGTTAGCCCAGGAGTGTAGTGATGAAAATGCAAAAACTGTCTTGGAACGTAGCTTTTATGTTGATGACGTATTATTCGGGTTTGATAATGAGATAGAATTGGAAAAAACAATAAAAACAGTAGTAAAAATTCTAGATTCAGCTGGATTTAAGTTGAGAAAATTTCGAACAAATTCTAATGTAAAAATTCAAGAAAGCAATTCAAATGAAGATCAAACATTTTCCGATTTAAAGGCAATAACGAGTACACTGGGGTTGATTTGGTCTCCGTTGTCAGATAATTTCATGTTTCCGGTAAATATAAACTTAGATAAAGGTATTACAAAAAGAACATTGTTATCTATTATCGCGAAAATATTTGATCCTTTAGGCTTGTTGAGTATTTTTATTATTAAAGCTAAATTAATAATGCAAAGTTTATGGAAATGTAACTTAGATTGGGACGATAAGGTTCCTGATGATATCATGGTAATGTGGTTAACTTTTGTAAAAACTATTAATTCACTGTCGTGTGTAACTGTTTCAAGACATGTTTTGTGTAAGAGTCCCGTAAACATTGAAATACATGTGTTTTCAGACGCCTCTCAGGCGGCCTATGGCGCTTGCGCTTATGTTCGCTCAGTGGATAACAAAGGAAAGGTATTTGTGAAATTGCTATGTGCTAAGTCGAGAGTGGCTCCGATCAAGCCTGTAACGATCCCTCGACTCGAGCTGTGTGGGGCGCTGCTAGCTGCTGAGGTGAGCGCGAAGGTCAGGCGGGCCTTGCGTTGTGAAGTAGCGAAATGTGTACATTGGACGGATTCCATGGTTGTAATTGGGTGGATACATACCACATCAAGCAAAAAATTAGACGTATTTGTAGCAAATCGAGTAAACGAAATTAAAAAACTTACTAAAAATTATGAATGGAGATATGTGCCAAGTGGTGACAACCCTGCTGACCTTGTATCACGTGGTGTAGAAAATTTCGATGTTAGAGTGTCTAATTTTTGGTGGGGAGGTCCCGAGTTTTTAACTCACGATGAGTCGCAATGGCCTACTAAAAAGTACAATTCACATAGATTGAACAACGAGAATGAAGTAAATGTATTGCACAATGTGATAGATAAATATGGTAAAAATGAGGTCATAGACTTTTCTCGTTATTCAAGACTTACTATATTAAAACGTATAATAGGATATGTTCTTAGATTTATAAATAACTGTAAACATTCAAAAAATAAAAATGTATCTTTAACATTAACTGTAGAAGAATTAAACAATAGTATAGTCGCATTAGCAAAGTTATCTCAATATGAGTCATTTAATACTGAACTACAGTCTCTTAAGAATAATCAGTTAATATCGAAAAAATCTAGAATCTTATCACTCAACCCATTTTTAGATAAATTAGGTGTAATTAGGGTTGGCGGCAGAATTGAAAATTCAAATTTTACTTATGATAAAAAACATCCCATACTTCTTGACTCAAAACATCGTTTATCTATTCTTATTTTTGAAAATGAACATAAACTTCTTATGCATGCGGGTCCGCAGTTGTTGTTAGCATCTGTGAGGGAGCAGTTTTGGATAGTTAATGCTAGAATTCTGGCTAGAAGCATACCGAATAAATGTGAGGTCTGTAAACGTTTTAGAGGTAAAACTTTGCAGCCAATGATGGGCAACCTGCCAAATCAACGTCTCACTCCGGGCATTCCGTTTGAGGCGACAGGCGTTGATTTCGCAGGTCCTTTTTTTATAACAGATAGAAAGGGTCGTGGTTGTAAAATTAGTAAATGTTATTTGTGCATATTCGTCTGTTTTACAACCAAGGCTCTTCATTTAGAAGCAGTAAGCGATTTAAGTAAAGAGGCATTTATTTTGAGCCTAAAAAGATTTATTTCACGGCGTGGCAAGCCAAAGTTTATATTTTGCGATAATGGTACTAATTTTGTGGGAACTAAGAACGAATTAGATAAGTTAATTTTGCATAATAAGGAGCATTTAGCTCAGGTTGGTTCTGATGAGGGAATCACATTCCAGTTTTCACCAGCGTACGCACCTAATTTCGGCGGGCTATGGGAGGCAGGAGTAAAGTCTGCAAAGTTCCACTTAAAGAGAATTTTAGGAGATAAGCATTTAACATTTGAGGAACTTGCAACGTTATTTTCCCAAGTAGAAGCCATCCTTAACTCCCGTCCCATATGTCCCATGTCTTCCAATCCAAATGACCTATGTCCATTAACTCCCGGGCATTTCCTTATTGGAAAACCAATGACGTCACTCCCAACGCATCAGTTAACTGATATTAACATGAACAGATTGGACAGATATAATCAGTTAGAACAAATGCGACAGCATTTTTGGTCACGTTGGCATCATGAATATATCGCAGAGTTACAACATCGTACGAAATGGCAGCAGCAACATTCTAACCTCAAAATAGGAGATTTGGTTATAATTAAAGAAGACAACTTGCCACCTTTAAAATGGCGTATGGGAAGAGTTCATGCACTGTTTCCTGGTACCGATGGTATATCTCGAGTTGCAGATATCGACACTAGAAGTGGTATACTACGTAGAGCTCTCAGCAGATTGTGCCCACTTCACCTCGAGGACTTCAGCGCTCAGGAGTTGAAGACGTCTCCTTCAACGGGGGAGGATGTTCACGCCTAAATACGCACGGGGCGAAGGGCGCGCGGGAACAGCATCGCGACGAGAGCGCCGAGGACGCACGACCGGGCTGCTCGGCGGTCGTCGGCTGTCATGTCCTTCACTTGCACACACGCCTCCGGCAAGGACGGCATTGTTTTTATTAATTCTAATTTGTACGTTGACCAGATGTTGTAAAGAGTAAACTATAAATCGTATCATCATCAAAGGTTGCATCATTTCTTGTCCTGCCTATACAATTTGTCTTCATCTAACAATAACTCTTCATATTCTCTGAGAAAAAATTGCCCATCCATATTCCTTAATTCAAAATTCTTAATTAAAAACGTCTTCTGCTCCTAAAAGCAATAAAACTCGTTTCTTTCGTTCCATTGTCGGTAACAGACTGAAGTGACCGTAGTCATTGAGGTTGCGGCGCCGCACCGCACCACAAACGCACCGTGTGGCCTCTCTCTACGCTATTATGATGACGCTGCTGTTTTGGACCTGTAACATCGACTCATCTGCCCCAGTCCAACTACAAAGTCGTCTCCATCGAAAATCAACCAATATACTTTGACGATATTGGGAAGATACAACTCATTCACGACGACTGGACATTACTCGTATACTAATTAACAAAATATTGGAGCGCAATGAAGCAAATAAATATATGCATAGATCATGTACGTGATATTTGCAACAATGTAAACAATGTGCCCTGTGACGCAATCGCGAATCAGCTGGATCACGAACGTCACTATTTAATGGAACGCAATAACTTACTTATTACGTCACCGAGACTGAGACGTAAATGAGGACACTTCAACGGCATTGGAAGCCTAGCTAAAGCTTTATTTGGGACATCGGGCGAGGATTTCGCAATAAAATATGAAAAGGACATCGAAAGTTTAAGGGCAAACGACAATTATGTAAAACAACTTATAAAAAACCAGACATTGATAATTGAAGTCGAGAATAACATTGTAAAAAGAAACGAGAAATTCATAAACGATTAATTTGAAATAATACATAAATTTATGAATGAAACCGGATATGATATACAACAACTTGAAATCAGAGTCGACAGCTCTCACAAACGCAATGTCGCTCACAGCCAGTCTGATACTTACCAACTTGCATCGAACTCAAGAGGTGATGCTAGACGCATTAGTCGATATCTATAATGGATATTTATATATGCATTTATTTTCGACAGAACAACTAATCCAACAACTGATCGTTATATCGTGTAAATTACCTAACTGCCTGTCGCTGCCAGTCACAGAAATACAACAAGGTGTGACAACTATACAAACTGTTAATGTGAAAGCTCGAATAACCAAAAATTTCTTTTTTTTATTTTATATTAACGGGTAAGCACAGTGCCTTGATCTCACCTGATGTTAAGTGATGATAAGGCCAATGATGGAAGCGCACTTCACCCGGGACCCTCAACTAGTGAGGTACTGGCTATCTTATCTCTAGCTGCCGGAACACAACAATGCTACAAACATTGATGTTATGGCGACATATTTAGATAAGATGGTGGTAGCTAGCCAGGCGGACAAATAAGTCCTACCACCAACCAAACCGAGTACACAAAGATGTACCCCCCGCTGGGAATAAAACCCGGGACCTCTGGGTCTAAACCGGTGGTCTTAATCACTAGACCACATAGGCGATTAAAATTCTATTCGAACTGCATATTCCACTAATCAGTGACGAAGAATACACTTACTATCGAGTGATTCCCGTACCTTTCAAAAAAGACGATCGCTGGCAGGCAATAGAAACATCTACGTCATACATCGCCATTAACTTCGCTAAGAACTCATACCTAAACATACAAGAACATGAAATGCGATTATGCACATCATATTAAACAACAACTACAATATGCAGCCTACAACAACCTATTTATAAACTGCACAATGAAAATGCACCGTGCGAAATAAAAATATTTAACCAACAAAGTTCATTGTCATGCACTATAAATGAAATCACGTGCAAAGAGAGATGGATCAAACTACATAAGAGTAACATATGGTTATTCACGTGCTAACAACACCTGCCGCGACAAACACCTGTTATTACAACCGCCGATAACAGAAACCGGGCTTATCGCACTACAAGAGGGCTGTGTGATACAAAAGGAAGACGCTACTATCTATGCTTACAACCATTTCGGGAGCGAGTTCAACTTGAAAACATGCGTGGATATTCCTACACTAGACTCTTCAATCAACAAAATGATGAATGTGATTTGGCACAACACTCGACTCAACATCGATTTTAAGAAGCTGAATAATACAGAAGATCATTCTAAGATTGAACAGAGCTTAACTGAGCAAAAGTTTAAAGAACAAGAGTCACTTCCATCGGCAACTGACTTGTCACATCATGACGTCTTCCTCTACACGTTCGCTTGTGTCGCCGCGAGAGGAGCTGCGGCTGCTCTTATATTGTTTATTGTAGGAGAAATTTCAAACAAGTGACAAAACGCTTTCGCTCGTCAATATGTCACCAGTCGAGCAACAGACGCACCCGCGCAGCGAATAGAGACTAATCACTGTCACTATCAAAACATAGAGCTGCAACAACTTGGCGCGGCTGCATCACGACAGCCGGAGCCTCACGATGCAAACAAGACGTTAAATTTAGTTTGAAATTACATTTTATTAATATATATTTTATTTATTTACATTTTGTTATACTATTTACTTAATACTTTTTCTAAAATTATTGTCATCATTATATTCTTTTCTTATGTTTCCCTCGGGAGCATGTACGGTTTTGTACAAAATAATCATTTTTACTTCCGCTGACCACGCAACATACTTTGGCGCGTACGGTATTTTATGAATCAATGTACTTTAGTTGTGTCAGCATTATGCTAATAACGTTGTGTTTATAACTCTCTAACTAAATAAACTTTAACTACGTATAGTGTTTTAACTTATACGAAAGTATGATGATTTTTCAAATTTCTTCAACTATCATCTACACTCTTCATGACCCATTCTTACAACACATTATCTTAATAGAAGTAAATAAAAAACGTGTTTATATAGAATGTCGTTTATTGAGTAAACAGCCAATAGGCCGAGGTGCAATAACACACAAATTCATTGTAACTACTCTCGCTGGACGGTAACATCGCTCGCCGGAGTAGGCAGCTGCGCTCGCGCCGGTCGTTCAACACTTAACTCTTACAGTTATCATTACTAGTGCAAAATCGATATTTCAATATGAAAGTTAATATTAATTATTACCCTTAGTACAAACATCAGGAGAAAGATAGCGCCAATATTAACATATTTAAATAAGGACAATCACTGAAT
>CAUJAO010000032.1:0-11913 GCA_963082485.1 Eudonia mercurella
GTTGAATTAACAGACACATAAAAAGTTCCAAGAATATAAAATAAATGCAGACTGATAGTATAAACTATTAAAAAGCACAAACAAATATTTTCTTAATAGTTTTTGTATGAGCAGTGGCACGAATTGCCAAAATTATGGTTTTAAGTGCCATCTGGGGCAGTTAGTAATTATTTAAATTGTATTTCTTTTTATGTATGAAAATAATAGAATCTTACCAGTCCGATGTAAGTTTTTGATACAGTTTTCTGCATCTTGAGCACTTCCCATTGTGACATAGCCATAACATCTAGAACCTGGCGTTCTCGCATTTGTGACGACTTTGGCTCCAATCACCTAAAAGTATTTTAATATTTAACTTATAAAAGTGTTATTCTATGGAAAAATTTAAATGTTACAACAATAATTAGTCTTTACCTTGCCATGTTTGCTGCACAGTTGTTTCAGGTCCTTGGCACGGGTGTCTCCTGACAAGCCACTGACCCAAAGGTTGCGAGCACCACCCTCTTTACTGTCATCTTTCTTTTCCTTTTTATCACCTTCAGCCTCCTTGTCTTTTTCATCTAGAAGTGTAATATTTCATTATACAGTACAATGTAAAGAGATCAATGATTTTAACAAAACTATGACTCAGTGAATGTGTTGTACCTTTTTGTTCCTGTTCAGTCTTCTCTCCATCATTGCTGAAAGAAAAATAACTAATTGAAATTAGAGTGCAAGTAAATAGTATCAAGTCTTGATAACACAGTTCTATAAAAAATATCATGAAATTGTTTTATCTATGTCAATCTCTTAAAATAACGTTCATCAGCAACACACACAACCACTACAAAGTTTTGCACCATTTCTTCAAGACATCAGGCGCAGACGACTGCTGTCGACGATCTCGATGATACTCGAAGTCTATGTAGCTAGGGATCATCAATGATGCTGTTGTCAATAAACTTCTTCACCGCAAAGAGCCCAATGTAAAGACGCTCGTAGACTGGTGCCACTGCCTGACGAGATGCACAGATGATCTTCTCACACGAAGATAGAAGCAGACACTGGAGCTCAGGATCGAAGCCACACTTCTTGTTCTTCAAATGACTGGGTGCAAAACTTTGTAGTGTACGAAACTGAAATTGCGGTACAACCGGAGCGGAATAGAGATGCGCGTAGCGGCGTCACGATGGCCGTTCGACGTTCACCAACCTAGTGGCGGGGGCTTCGGCGTTTACTTGCTGTTGGTCGTTGGCAGAGGCGGGGTCCAGGTTGGCGGCCGAGTCGCTGGGAGTCGCGTCGTCGCCCGTGGCCTCAGCTGCGTCTTCAAGTGCCGCGTCATCTACGTCAGTAGCAGTTATCAGCTGAGTCAGTGCAGGTCGCTCGCCACTCGAGAGCGGCCTGCCCTGTCTCTCTTCATCTTCTTTAAACAACAGGAAACAGTTATTCTTCTCTTTTACGGCACTAAGATGTTGATAAAAAATAAAATCTTGACCTGAAAACTTGATTGTAAATTAGCACCACCATCTGGATATAGAGCAGCAGCAGCGGCGCTGAGCCACTAGAGAGAATATGGGCAGTTGTTGAACACCAGAAGGTTACTTAGCAACCGTAATGTCCAGCTAGATTTGTATGAACCTCACAAAAGTGTGTCATTTGTCACAATGCACATACATCTGGTTTTCTAATTTATTCAGATATCAGCATGTTCCTCTTTCCACACAAAGCATGAATCCTGTGTTGGGCTGGGAATATTATTATAAATATTGTTGTGCCATACAAGTGCTTTTTGTTTATTTTCTTCTGATTATACAATGTCCGGTCTTGTTACAGCAGCACTTCCCATGGGTTTATTAATTTAATAAATCAGTAAAATTTTATTATTCTTATCCTGTTAATAGTCCTCATTATGCACTTGTATTGTAGATACAGTTTATATAAATCTCAATTGAAGAACTAAAAACACAGCATCATGAAAGTTTTATAGGGTAAAATATTTCCAGTACTATTTAACACTAAATACTTTTTAAAGTTAGAATTAAGTACATTTAAAGATAAAAAGTCCACCACTAACTAAACCTTAGGGAACTTACCTTGTTTGTCATTTTTCTCAGTATTGTCAGTCTGAAATAAGTAAACATGATATTTAGAATAGATGTAACTATACTTTTTTTTGGCAATCTCCCAAAACATTCACTATTATTAAACTAACATAAACTAATCTATCAAAATGCATCTAACTACTAATCTCATGGTCTTCAGAGCATGCCAATTCAAAAACCTCTATGTTCTAATAAAACAAGAATCAGTTTTTTATTTTTCATTCTATATTTATTTAAAATAAGAATATTTGTTTTATTTTAGAATTTACAGCTACAAATTGAAAAATAAATAAATAAAATATAACACAATAAATAAAAGTGATAAGATAATTCAATCTAATTCCATCAAATATCCATTGGTTAGTTTGGAGACAACCGCAGGCAGTTTAACTGTAACTCTGAAGAAATAGAAACATACCTCTTCATTGAGTAGCTCATCTTCACCAAGGTCTAAGTTGATGCTATCTTCAGCATCTGTGTTATTCTCAATCTTGGGATCCTCTTCTTTGACATCTTGATCAATACAAGGTTTCTTAGGCTGACTTGCTTCAGTTTCTTCTTCGCTTTCTCTCTTTCTGCTGACTTTTTCGTCTATTTCCATTTGATCTTCGGTGGTATCACACTGTTCCTCGGGATCAATATTGGTTTGAGCTGCTGCCTGATCTGCCGTATCTTCCTCCTCTCCGGCGTCGTCTTGAACTATCATGTCTTCCATTGCTGGCGCTCCTTCTGCTTCTTGCTCTACGGTGCTGACAGATCGGCGTGTGCTTTTTGAGGGAGTTTTAACTTCTACGTTAATTTCAAAATTGAATGTCTCTGGATCAATACCCTCTTCTTGTAAATGCTAAAAAATAAATGATTTTAAGAGATAGTTACAATTTTATGAATAAACATTAAGCATTTTGAGATGAAAATACCTTAGACAAACGTTGAATCAGCACGCCGCGTACACCACTCTTATCTAGGTTACGCTTCTCTAACTCAGCGCGCAAGTCGATCACCCTAAGGTCGTTTAGTAAACGCTTTTTATCCGACATCGTCAGATGTTATTTTGAGATATTTCTAATAATATCCTCAAACACAATTTGTATTTTTTAACAACTGAGCAATGCGCAGTACACACCAGCAGTCAAGCCAAGATGGCGTCTTTTTAGTTTTACTTTAGGGACTTACGGAGTTCAAAGAGATATAGCTTATACAGCCTTTCAAAAGTAAAGTCTACCTCTCTTCCCTTGCCTTTGTTGGAATATAGATTTATAAGAGTTTTATATCTATGGTTGTTACTGGCTGACATTTGGTTTGAAAGAACAAAGAATATGGATGACAGCATGGATAACAGTAAGTTAAAATTTTTAACTGACGACAACCACGGATATTTCTCCGGGCGAACCGTAATCCGCTAACGTCAGTTCGTTTGCATCACTCCAAACTGACCGTGAGTGCGCGTGCTTGGGTCATTTCGCGAAACATGGAAAAAAACAATTTCTAGTTGATTAGAAATTCTATTTCATTTTTCAGTTACTTTTTTTGTTTAAGCTAGGTTTTAAACATAATTTAACGTAAGGTGACACAGTTACGAACCTTGTGTTCTAAAAACTCATTTTCTAATTTAATTAAAACTGAGTAAAACATCATTACCATCTAAAGAAAATATATGTGCACAAAACTTTCAAAATATATATTTCAATAATTATGATCGCCAAACCCGATTTTTTCAAACGTTTAGTAATCTGTATTTTACCGTAAACAACATAATAAATAGCGTTTATAATTCAGAACAGCATAATAGTCAAAACGAAATTTCAAAAGTTTGTAACAGAAATTCGTCATTACCATCGCGCTGACGTCAAATTTACTTTCTTGAAAGATCTACGTGATGTATCTTACTGTCCCCGTGCACACCACTCTCCTCAGTCGCTTGCACGAAATGTACCACAGCGCACGTCACGGTGAGTGCTCTTTAAATACTTTTTTTGTTACAAATCATATGTCCAGGAAATGGTTGTCACGTATTTCCATCATTACCGGTAAATACGTTTTCTAGGTAATTATAAATTAAGTATAATTGTTAGCATTAGAACTTATTGTGACTCCCAGGACAAATTCTCAAAAAGGCGGTCACAAAATAGTAGCGCTAAGAATTCACGATTTGTTCAAAAAAAACACTACGTTTGTCATAACCATCATCATCATTACCGTTTGATTTGTGTTGATGGTAATGACGTTATGTTAATGGGAATGATGAATTCAAAGTTTCAAAATTTCTTATTAGTAGCAATTTGTTCTATTTTACTTAAAACGTTGTTTGCTTTCATGCTTTAAAATAACCGAAATACCAGCTGGAAGTTGAATGGGTTTTTTTGTGCGTTATCTTTATTTTAATTTGCTAAAAATATTAAATTATCCGTGCTTGTCTGGATTATAATATTATAATAGCCAGCTTTTCTTGTCAGCATTCGTAAGTGGTGAATCGAGATTATGCGCCAGTGCATCAAAAAAGGCGATTGGCCAGCATCCTGACACTTCCTTTGCATAATTAACAACAAGGTCGCTCTATTTGCTAAAAGTGGACATTGATCCAAACCATGGCTTGGATAGGATATGATGATCTCTAACCACCTTTTGGGGAATAATGGTCGTGGATTTATGCATACATACTCTAAACATATTTTAACTTTAAAAATACATCATACAAAATAATATTTTATTTCAGGTAGTTGCCGTTTTCAAAAGTGAAACTTCAATATTACATAGTACTACATATTGAAACTATTCATCATCAGCTCATTTACGTCCCCACTGCTGGGGCACGAGCCTTCCCTATGGATGGATAGGGAGAACGGGCCATAAACCACCACGCAGGCCCAGTGCGGATTGGTGGTTTAAACGTGCCTTACGAAGCACGGAGGAGCTCGAGATAATAATTTTTGGTCACCCATCCGATGACCGGCCTTTGCGAATGTTGCTTAACCTCAGCACTCGCAGACCGGGCGCGTTAACCACTGCGCCATCGAGCTCCACCTACTTACTATTGAAACTATTAGATATGTGAAAAAAGACAGTGCTGAAAAAATTTCCACGAAGGGAATTCGCACCCCATGACATGCCGGGTCAGGTGCACTACCACACTATTTGCGTAAAATTATATGTATATGTAATCATATATATAGCTTGCCTAATTCTTAACTGATCTTTCAATATTTGTAAAAATATTTAGATCGGATGTTGATGACGTAGTTGTCGACATTGAATAGGGCTTACAGAGTAATGGCTGATTTACACGTTTTAAGTTGTTAAGTAGGTAACTAAATTTAAACTTAACTTTAAGTGATCTCTTTGCCATAAGAGTAGATTAATTTCGGCGAGTTGGATAGAGCCATGATAGCATAGTTAAATTAAAGACCGAGATTGTGTTTGTTACGAGATTTGTTGAATTTTAATTTTTGTGTTATTAAACTTTACAAATTTATAAGTAAGTGTTTTATTTACAAGTTAGCAACTACTTATATATGAAAAAAATACATAGGTATGTCTTCTAAAATAGGTATCAGGTACTTAATTATTATTTTTGCCGTAAAAGCTCGTCATTACCAAGCATTCCTAATCATTACCATCCTCAAAAAATCATTGCCATTAGCCTAACGTCATTACCATTTCTCTTATTATTTTTTGAGATCAAATATTATCTAAATTCTTGATTAAAAAAGAGTGCCTTTGTTAAGCAGATCTTACTTAATAGTACTTCTTTCGATTTTTGAAACTTTGCACGCATTTCAGATTAATTTACAAAAAGGCTTCAAAATAAATCAGAAAAAATCCAAAACGCGAATCCACCCGCTTACATCCGTTTGCTTCAGTCGGTCGGAGCTTTACATTATAAGAAATATATATACATACATACATACTGAGTCCGACTAAGTAAATGATGGCCATTGCAATAATAATAGTATTATCCTGACCCGGAATGTCAAAAGGGTGCAGGTTCAAATCCTGCTCGTGGAAATTTTTTCAACATTTGTGTATACCCTTAAATCCTTAATTGAAATTTACGAAGTCCGATTGCCATAAACAAAAAGTTGAAGTTGAAGTTGATTAGGTACTTACCTTAGCAGCGGTGCCAGATTAGGCGAATTATCTCGCCATTTAGGCTACCTTGAGGAGTCAAATGGCGACCAAAAAATTGAATCGGCTACCAGTAGCCATTTAGGCTACCTATAAAAAAAGAACGGACTATTTAGGCTGCGTCAGGATTACCCCAAATTTATTTAATAATTTCTTGTTGATAATTGTATGCTTGAGAAGAACGGTGGACGTGCGTAATACGTTCCTTTACAAGAATAAAGGAACGTAATACGCACGTCCACCGTTCTTCTCAAGCATACAATTATCAACAAGAAATTATTAAATAAATTTGGGGTAATCCTGAAGCAGCCTAAATAGTCCGTTCTTTTTTTATAGGTAGCCTAAATGGCTACTGGTAGCCAATTCGATTTTTTGGTCGCCATTTGACTCCTCAAGGTAGCCTAAATGGCGAGATAATTCGCCTAATCTGGCACCGCTGCTAATAATCGTCACAAAATATGGTTGACATAATGGGGGTGTTTCGGCCATAATAACTTTGGCAGACTAATTTATACTTAAACGTAGGGTTGATACCTAACATCTGCCACTATGTTTACCTTTGTATCAGATGACGTAAAATAGGGACCCGAATTGTCATCTTTGTGACCGTCTGCCAAGTACTTTCGGCCAGATAGGAACTGGCAGACTGGCTTTATCTGTCACTACAAATGAATTAGTAACTGATGCCGTAAGTATTACATCGGTATCAAATGATGTAAAGTGTCACGTTTTTTTTCACAAGAAGTAGCCTCTTTTTTTGCACTTTTGACCAAATCGATATCCATTGACTAATTTATCCAAGCTTAGCATCACTTTTCTGAACGTGTGCCATAGCGCTTATCTTAGTATCAAGTGACGTAGGGTATCTTACGGTCCCCTCTCGTACTATAAGGTAAGTACCTAATCAACTTCAACTTCAACTTTTTGTTTATGGCAATCGGACTTCGTAAATTTCAATTAAGGATTTAAGGGTATACACAAATGTTGAAAAAATTTAGTTAGCTCATATCTGGCAACCCTGTACCTTAGAATAATAACGCCTACCAGTCTGGCGCAACTGCCTAGTAAAAAACTGATGCAAAGTAATGTATGAAACGCGTACTAGAAATAATGGCGGCTATCGCTGTCTTGCTTTCACCTATTTGACTCTCACTCACTCTGACTGACAGCCAGCCGCCGCCGTCATATTAATTTATTTTTGTTGTCTGTTTGTAAACAAAGCTCGATTTTTGGTTAAGTTTTATTGTGTGAATTTGTGTATTTCGTGAATTTCTCTCGAAATTTCGCGCTAATAGTACGTTTTCGTCATCACGTGTGATGTGATCTGTTGATATGCATTATAAAATCTGTGAAATATGTGGTTTACGAGCCGACTGGTCAGAAGGTCAAAAGCAAATATTCATGGCCTAATTTCCATTAAATGAAGAAAGGTAAACATGCATTCACATTTTGTTATGCCATTACAATAAAGATTACGTGGTTTAAAAGTTTTCTATTAAAATTTAAGTTTGAAATTGAGAAAATAAACTGATAATAGTGCTTGACATTTTTTAATCGACAATCGATAATTTTATATTTTATTATTAATTTACCTGCTATGCCACCCGAACAGTAAATATGTACATACTGTAAATGCAGTACTACTAATAATTATTATTTTTGCTAGATGTAAACAATTGGAAGAAGAAGAAGAAGACTCAAAACTTCAATGGAATCTTCATATATCGAAATTGGCCGGCAAACTCAGTTCTGCTGCTTATGCCATCATAAAAATAAGACAATTAACAGACGTTGAAACTGCTAGAACAGTTTATTTTAGCTATTTTCATAGTGTCATGTCGTATGGCATTTTACTGTATGGGCTTCAGCGGCTAATGTTTAAAATTTATTTTACGGAATGATGATTTTGAATTTTGAATTTGATTAAATGAGATTTTGATTTTAATAACAGAGTTTGCTCTTAGCCCCATTTGCGCCAACGTGAAACTCGGTTTAAAATTTGTTTAACTTTTTGAATGATAACTGTCAGATAACTTTTGTTTAAACCGAGAATTAACGTTGGCGTAAGTAAGGCATTAATTAGTCCCTAACTAAAGTTTGAAAAATGATAAATGGAATCCCGTTTTTTTAAAATATAGCTATCGATAAAAAATCCAACGACTATTACATCACTATTTCGATTATAATGTTGGGAACCCTGTACGTCATGTACGTAATAATTTCAGTTTTGTAGTTGGTATTCAGTTTTAGTATGCGTTCATACAGAGTGACAGTTCGTTTTCTCTCTATGAAAGACCCGTCTCTTAAACGTAGTGTTAAATTCTCTTTGAACGCCTACATAGTAGTCTTTGACGCCTACTTACTATATTTAAGTGTTTTGTAGTTATGTGCAGCTACATTACTATTTTAGTGTTATTTATTACTATCTCTACTTAGCTGTAATTATTATTACCTAGATCAACATCCTGCTGTTTATTTCTCAATAAAATGTGTGGTAGAAGTGTGTTGTAAGTTATTTTACATACCTAGTACTAATAAATTTTATAAATGTTTGTCTAATTCCTTGCCTAGTTAATCATTTATGGTTACTATTTATATATTGTTCGTATGAATGTCAAATAAATAAAATTGCTTGAATAGGAACCAACATGTATGGTTCCTGTTCAAGCAATTTTATTTATTAAAAGATTAAAAATGCAAAGTTAGTAAACAAAAGTTACATAGTTAAGCAGTTATTTAAAGTAATAAAATATCAATAATTTTAAACTATAAAGGACCTCCCAAGAATCTTTAAAAGTACCTAGGTATATTTTTACAAGTACCCACAAATATTTTTTGAACTTTTATGTAGGCAACTTTAACATGAATGTAATCTAAGATAACTGTTTCAATAACCTATAATTTTATTTTTAGGTCTTTAGACAAAAACCAAATTCAATGTGCATGTAGCTTTAAACAAAATGGAGAGAATACTTACACAATACCAGATTGGCTGCCAGAACATAATGATGGAAAAGAATATAAACCATCATACAACATTGCCCCCACAGATGTTACTCCAGTTTTAGTTTCAGCTAGTAAATATAAAAATGCAACAAAGTGTTCTCGGGTTTTGAAACCTATGATGTGGGGTATTATTCCACCCTGGCATAATGTAAGTAATGTTGAGTTATGTATTTGGATCAAGCTGGCCCTGGCCATAAAAACAAATGAATTAGGATCAACTACATGATAAAGATTGGATATTAAATTCTCTATTATGAATGTAAATAATACTTATTTGTATTATTTTTCCCACAGGGTGATTATAAAAATCATAATATTAGCACAAACAATTGTCGAATAGAGAATATAACAAATTCCAAACTATATAGCCCTATACTCAAGGGTGGAGGAAGATGTGTCATTGTTGTTGAAGGGTTCTATGAGTGGCAAACAACAAATAAGTCAACTAAAATCAAGCAACCTTATTATATCTATGCACAGCAAGAAGATAACATCAAGGTAATAATGATTTTAGTATGTTACTGTGTCAGTTTTAGTCACCTGTTCAATATAACTTTATAACTTTTTTTAGTTAAAACTTCGTTTCGGTGCACATTTCCTGACTCTAGTCTTGTGCTTAATCTGACACTTTTCGGTTTAGTACCATACTAGTACAGTCTGAGTAAAGTACTAATACACTTTATTAGTACTAATAGTACCTAACAGTACACGGAAATAAAGTCGTCTGTAATGTAATATAGATAGAGGTCAGTGCGCTATCCTCTATAGACTCACTGCTGTTTTTATCTATTATGGCACTGTTATCTTATCAGCCAACTAAATAGCTTTAAAACTGTTTTTTGCCAAAAGTAGCCACTTTTATTTCGAAATCATTTTAAAATTATTTACGGTTTTTGAACAATTTCATTAATCCTAGCGCTAAATACCGCTGAGCAAGATTTTCTATCAATAAAACGCACAGCCAGCGTAAGCGATTGATTTGCTATCTCGCATAATGTGTGTGTATTCGATAGCGATTGGCAGGCAACAACTATCTCGCTTTCTCTTACATACAGTACGTTTGTTCCTTGTTCGTTCTCGCTCGGACATTCAGAGTAATTCGGACAAACAAAATAAGCACTTGAGTTGAGTGTAGCGGGAGACGGTGTCCGAATGCCCGATTAAGAGCTTGCGTTCGGTAACGTTTCTTTTCGTACAGTGCCAAGTATTGTTACCTATTAGTACTTAGTATGCGTACTGCACAAGACTACCTGACTCCTTTGATGATCAATTACCAAAATTCACACTTTATTTGTGGTGTACATATTACATTGGTCACTTCCTGAAAATGTTCATTTATTAATAACCACACACACTGTCCTCAAACTATTATTGGGGAATTTTTCCTAACTCCTTAATTATTCACTTCCTAAAAATCCCACTTTTTCCAAACCACCTCTTTTTATAAACTCTAGTACTTCCTACTTTGACTTATATATTAAGCTATGACTTCCTACTTATATTGGCAATGAAAAGTAACTGTAATCCTCTTTATAATACGATGATAACTGACCACTTGAAAACATTATGCAATTCTTAATGCCATTGAAGAGCTCGATGCCGCAGTGGTTAACGCGCCCGGTCTGCGAGTGCTGAGGTTAAGTAACTTCGCAAAGGCTGGTCATCGGATGGGTGACCAAAAATGTATCATCTCGAACTCCTCTGTGCTTCGTAAAGGCACGTAAAGCCGTTGGTCCTGGCTGCATTAGCAGTCGTTAACAACCACCAATTGGCACTGAGCCTGCCTGCATGGTGGTTTATGGCCCGTTCTCCCTATCTATCCATAGGGAAGGCTTGTGCCCCAGCAGTGGAGACATAATGAGCTGATAATGATGATGAATGACATTTCATGTTTAATGTCATTTCATATTTATTGTCATGCTTGCTGGCTTGCTAATCTTATAAAAATGGGTCTGACGCAGAATGTGCACTTCGCAAAATGTACACTCGACAAAAAATGCGCATTTCGCATTTGGTGCACTTCTCAAAATGAGCACTTCGCAGAATGAACACTTTGCAGAATGAGCACTTCGCAGAATGAGCACTTTTTGTGGAAGTTGTTAATTAATTAAA
Source organism: Eudonia mercurella (assembly GCA_963082485.1). Lineage (NCBI taxonomy): Eukaryota > Metazoa > Arthropoda > Insecta > Lepidoptera > Crambidae > Eudonia > Eudonia mercurella. The sequence continues at coordinate 11,322 of CAUJAO010000032.1, forward strand.
AAGATATGGGTACTGGGTATTTAAAATAAAATAAACACTTTTACAAAGTAATCATTTAATTAAAAAGTAATCCACTAGGTTTTGATTGTCAATTAAATATTTCTATGTATAATATAACAGATACGAAAAACTAAATGATTATCTTTCTGTACATACAAAAAATTAACTATTTTACACAAAAAATTGTATGAAGATGCAGGTATTGTATAATTCAATTTAGAAAAATGAGTGAAAAATTTGTAATTGACAAAAATCAAAAAGGAGGTGATTTATTTACTCCTAAGAAATGGATATCAGTACTATTTTGGCAAGAAAAATAAAGGCAGTACTTTGTGGCGTTGCACTGAAAAACATGTACCTATGTTCTTCAAGCATTACCATCGATAATAATAAAACCAAAATATTGAGAGCCTTGCCGACAAAATTTTGCTAAAATGTCTTACGCAGCAAAAGTATACTATCGAAACCATCATCCATCAAGGCGAAACTCACTCACCCCATTGCAACAAGAGTATTTAAAATACTTACGTGAGGAGCTTGACCAGCGAACGGCTAATGGGGAAAATGATCTCACAATCAAATACGTTCAAAG
>CAUJAO010000033.1:0-18775 GCA_963082485.1 Eudonia mercurella
TAGAACTGCAAACGAATAAATCAGATAATAATAAGGTACATCACTAATCTCGTTCGTGAAGTCATCCGCTGTCGGGAAGACCCGACTATGGCGTGGTTGGCACGACCTTTGACAACTTTCTCGCGTGTGAGGTAGGGATGTGACATTTCAAGTAAACTAAAAATTATAAACAACAAGGTAAAGAAAAGGTTGTCTATTAGAGTACTAATTATTAAGAGGCCTATTACATCTCGACTGTGATATTTGCGTAAAATGCCCAGTTTCGTATTTTGTAGTAATTTTCCAGTTGTATTTATCGTTTTTATCGAATAATAAATTCATCCTTAGTATTACAAATTTCCACTCTGCGAGAAAAAGCTGAGTTCGGACGGCCGGCGCATCGCATTTTATAGTAATTTTGCAGTTGTATTTATCGTTTTTATCGAAATAGGATTATAAATTCATTATTAAATGTTTATTCCTCATGAAGTAACAATTATTCTGGTATAAATTTTGCTCAATAATATTATCGTAGATAGGAGAAATTCACATCGATCTTAAAGCGATTTTAGAAGTTTTGTAAAATGTAAAAATGTAAAAATGTAAAATGTAAAATCAATGATATCTAAAAATTCCGAGGCCGCTACGAACTATTCGACTATATAAGAGATAACATTCTATTTTTTTTATTTCATTTGTTTAGAACAGTGGTTCAATCTAGGAGCTCAAATAAGTGCCTTCGCGCATTTTATGAAAATCTTTCTCTACTATTTTGGTTTTCATTAAAAAGGTAAGCAAAATTTACAAAAAGCGAGGCCGCTACGAACTATTATATGCCAATAGCTATTCTGCACTATTCAATAAATTTACCTAACTTACCCTTCACTAGCTGTCGTATCTTGCCGACTGTGGCGTGAGGAGAACACCTTTTTTAAGGATTTCGATTAGCAATATTTAATGATAATTTTTGCTAGTGAAATGTAACTAATGGATATATCTTCGTGCCATTTTACAATATATCATTACTGTACTTTTAAATAATAGGAAAAAGAAACACAAAAAAGTTAATTTAGTATATTTATTTTGTATTTTAAAAATTTCGTTTTCTCGTCGGCTATACACGACGGTGGCGTGTTGGGCACTTTTTCATTTGTCGTCCAGTGCCGACCGTGGCGTTCAAAAGGTTAAGCTAACTGCAAATAAATTCGTTTTGCTTCGCTCCCAGTATGGCCTGCGCTTTAGCCGGATCGCTTTCTAGATGCATAATAACGATTTCTTAATTTTCAGAACCGACTTCAAAATCGAAGATATCAAACGGCTGAAGTTGTAACGCCTGAGTATTTAGTAGTATTTATAAAATGTAAACAGATGTTATTATATTACAATAAATTATTTACCAAAAGAGAAGTTTTAGTTATACGAATAATATTGTCATCCCCCTGCATGCACTAAGAAATAAATAATACACAAAGTAAAACATAATATAACATTTATTTTTCTTTGATTAAATACTAACAGTTTTAAATAAGTACAGTGAAAATAGTATGGTGCAATATTGATTCATATCAAATATATTTTTTATCTTAATATGTGGTATAAAATATCTCATTTATGTAATAATAGTATAACATTTAAGGCACTAGTGCGTTGGGACAGTATTGTAAATTGTTCGTTGTAAACACATCTTCTATGTTATTTTATCAAACAAACACATAAAACCTGTTAGAAGAAGTATATAAACACTATTATGTAATTAAATAATAGAAGCGTACTTAATAAGTGAGGTCCTATAATACAATCTATAAAAGCAGAAATGTGTTTTTAAATGCTTACAAAAGTAATATTGACTATATTTTAATATAATACCACCATTTCTCAACGTAGTGTATAGACATAATTAAGCTTAAGGTCGTAATACAAGACTACCCTTATCAAGTAAAGGTACATCAGTGCCATAACAAAATTAATAGTATTATACAGTTAATAAAACTTAAATAGACAAGAACAAAGTGAACAATGTAAAACACTTATGAAATATATCTTAATTGCTATTGTATTCTTACTTTATATAAGCTTTAGCAGTTTAATTCAATGTTAAAAAAACTTGAACCGCGGACCATGGCTGACAACGACTCTAACAAACATAGTAGCATCACATTGATCAAAGCATACAAAATGGTCTTATAGATCTTTACATTTAAGTATAGCAGTTAAGGTCCCTTTTTGCTTGAATCAAATGTTGACAATGTTAGTCAAAAACACACTCTAATCTTATAACGGTAAGGTTTGTTTTTCTTAAATGGTAAGATATTTTGAAACATTTCTGTAGCATCTAACACTTGCAAGAAAATTGTATGTACCTACTTAAATGGCGCGCCAAATCACAAAAGTACTTCTTTTGCCACTCTTGCGCCTATCGCTAAACATACAAATTAAACCGAAAAAGGCAAAAGACTTCGTTATAAAAGTATAAGTCGGCCCTAAAATTTCTATATTCCTAAATTGAAACATAAACAAATTTCAATATACTTTATGTGACTTAAAACAGGAAGTAGAGAGTACACAAACTATAACAAATCGTAAATAACCCTTGGCGTTTGCATATAACATTTTTGAGCAAAATTATGTCGATGATTACAAAGTAATGAAGGCCGATTCATAAAAAGACGCCCTAATCTACCTTTTCTTTCTTAAATTGAGTGGTAACATAAAGATCATCTGAAACATTAATCGAAATGTCATGACAATTATTTGAGCATTGTTAATAGTCTTAGTTTGTCATGCAATTGCACACACTACCAAGTGAATAGGCAGTCACCGTTACAAACAAACAAGAAAATTATAGAAGTTTCTTTCCAACTTGAATTGGGTTTTACTATCAACTAAAAACAATCAACAATCCCGAAAGTTTATTCCTACTGGGTTTATTTAACAATAAGTCACATCATAATAGATAGCTCATTCTAACCTTACGGAAATGTCAAGCAAACATAAATTCGGTCAAAGAGCTAAAATGTGTTTTTTGTAAAAGTTACCTTCAATTTGTAAGGAATATAAGCAGTGGCCCCTCGTGACGAACTTGTAAAACCAATTTGTCACCAAGTGGCGCTGCTTTGAGTCCATACAAAATTTATGTAACTTCAACCCTTTAACCGGGAACAACGTATTATAGATTTTCGACCTTATATCAAGGGGATAAAGTTAAAATTATGGTGTCCAATATATAGCCAGAGACCTATAAACGTTTAACTCAATTGAATAATGTAAAATAATTAGAAGCCTCATTGTTTTTATGACTCCATGTGATACTTATGTTATATTTTGTAAAGTTTCTTTCAAAACGATGAAGTGTTGATGTAGCGATAGATAACCTTCTTCACAACACCACTTATATAGTAAGTGGTTGACACTTGCTCGCTGTGTTACGTGATTGTTTACATAGGCAAGTGTTGGTGCTGTCACTAAACATGAATAACTTTACATAAACATATATCATTATGTATAGTTAACATTTTGTGCTAAAAATTTCTATTAGTTTTATTTGACTAAAAAATACATATTATTAGTTGTAAAAGCATAAAATAAATTTCATCAATTCTTATAAAGTGGCAAACAAGATCTGTAAATATCGTAAACCATACATGAAATGTATATTTTTTATTTTTTAATAATTCCTATATTAACATTAATAAAATATACTTGTGTACGACATAATAAACAAATAATAGATTGTCTGCCATTTATCAAAAAAGTTTAAAAATAGGTTCGTTCACAAAATATTGCTTTCTAGTAGTATTGTAAACAAAATATATATACAAATACATCAAGAATGTAAAAAAATACTGATAATACCCATGATTAAAGTTGATTGTTCAAAACACGTTAGATAGAGTATAATTTTCACTGGGATTACTATAATGTTAAAAATATATGGATACTAGCAGTCACCCGCCCGCTTCGCTGTGCGAAAATAATGGATCAATGAATGCTAAATAAAATAATTATTAGGTTTACCAACATCATATATAGCCTATCATTTGCACAATCTCATGTTCTTACTACATACAAATTTTCATCAAGATCGGTCAAGCCGTGCTCGAGTTATAAAAGGACATACAGACAGACAGACAAATCGTAGAATTGGTGTCAGTAAGTCATAATATTTATCCCAAAATTTGTCAGAAAAATTGCATGTACAGACAGAGCCTACAGATTTATATAGTAGTATAGATAAAGCTTAAGACATAGTAACTACCCATGTGACCCCCCACGACTCTTTGGTTTTTATACTTCTCATCATCCAACACATTGTAGAACCTTACTTGACAGTAAATATAAGGAAGATTAGATTAATACGTTTCTTATAAAGAAACGCAACCAGTTTATATAAAATTACAGAACAAATGTTTCATTTAGCATCACAACAAATATAACTTACACCATATTCAGGCAGGACTAATGTTTAATCATGGATTTACTTTGTGGAATGGATTAATGAAGCAGTAGACTTGCAAGCTGTTTTGGCTATGGCTTATTCAACTTATATGTTATCATTATGTTAACTAAAACTTATTCATTCCGTTTATATTTCATTTAAGACTAGGCGCCCGTGACTAACTGAACACCGAAAAACAGCAAACAAAGAACTGTCATCATACCAATGTGTAAAAAAAATATAACTTTGTTTTACTTATGATAGTAATTAGATTTTCGTTATTTGTTTAAAAACACATTTTACTAATTTCATTTCTTCAGCATTCTTTGCATTGTTATATAAATTTAAAAAAATCTTTTTATCCTTGCCGGAGGACTAATTTTTAACAGTTATTCATTTGCGTCTTGTCAACAACAAAACTTAAAAATATCGTGATAAATAGTATTATGTGTTAATTTTTTATTAACTTTGTAATTTATAAAATTATGTTACCTACTTTAATTTTTTGTTGATGACTGAACATCCAGCCCGGATGACCTAATTTGATCTCTGAATGCCGATTTACACATTTATAAGTACAGTAGCGAGTCGGCAAGTGGAAAATCTTGCTTTAATTAAAGATTTGTTCCCCAAAAAAAGATCATTTGAAGAAGCCATTATTTCTGTAAAATACACTTCAAAAATACTGAATAAGGAGAAAATTACTGAATTCCAAGATAACACTTTCGGGTTAGTAATAAGTATATAGGTAATATAAAAATTTCGCCTGTTATTTTTTTTGTATTTACATACTCACATTAACACTTTTCCATTTTGCTGTACTAGTAGCATAATTTCCTAAAAGTGTGTCTACGGGGAAGCGTATCTTCGGGGAGTAAATCGTTTGGACGACAAAATCTCTACTAAAGTACTTGTCAAATAGTAAACGGTACAGACGGCTGCACATCAATCTATTCAAAAGTGTAAAATTTCTTCAATAAATAAAAAAAAACAACAAATCAACAAAACAATGTTTCGCAACAAAATTTGCGTTAAAATTATTTAAACATTCTTCAATAAATATTCAACCATAAGCCATAAACATAGAGTTCAAAATCTATTGAAGAAATTTGACAGTTTGTAGAAATGAAACAACTTTTACGGATCTACTCGCGTTTATTTTACACATTACTTTTTGATCCGTAAAAGTTGTTTCATTACAATGTGTAGTATTCGCGTGAAATTTAGAAAACAGTGTGTGGTAGACGTACAGGCGTGTGTACTTAACATGTCAACTGCTGGTGTTAACCCTAGTAGCCCTCCCTGGGCGGCGACTCGACGGTGGAGGCGGTCTGCCGCGACACGACGCGCGTGCCCTGCGCCAGCCCGCCCGCGCGCACCGCCCGCCACTTCAGGAACGCGTCGATGGCGTACGCGAACATCGCCACGAAACCGAAGAACTGCCCGGGGAAACATAACATCATTTATTGCTGTATATAACTTAGCCTAGGCACAATGAACTAATGCTATGTAATTAATGTTAGGGTGTACAATAAAATAACCTAAGCCAAGCCAAAAGTTTGCCTGTGTCTTGGGTATACTCATATATCCTAAACAGTTAGAGTAGTGCGCTTACTCAACGATAAAACATTTACACAACAAAAATAAGATTAACTTAAGGGGGTGCCGCGCGGAATTTCGAAAATTTACGTGTTTTTAAGTCACTGGTGCTAGGCGCTGAATAAGTCATACACATTAAAAGGAATAGTGTAGGTCAGCTTCATCCTTTCACAAGGCCATGGTTGTTTTGGAGTTTGAAACAAATACCCAGTAACTGCACGAATAATACATAAAAGTAATGATATCTAAAAACTTATTTCTTCAGAAACTCTGTAAATATAACACATGAAACAATAATCCGATATTAAAATGTTTGTATTGGTATTTTGCAGGCCACTGTTGTCTTATTATTCATTTAAAAAATACTTTTGTTATTTTTTTCCCAAACGCCTATGATTTTACATAAGTAAACATTGCTCCAATTAAATCACCAGCCTACTCGGTACAGATATTAGTGTGCGTGCGTATTCGTAGTCGTGTGCCGTTGTCACACCACTGCCACGCGCCGCTCGCTCGCTATCATAAAGAAACTTGAAAGTCGCAGTTTTGCGTCCGCGCGGCACCCTCCCAAATAATACAATATATATATTTGACATAAAATCTACATAAAAGTACACGTACAATGGGCAGTCTTATCACTGACAGTGATCTCTTCCAGACAACTTTTAGATGGCCAAGAAATATTTATAACAAAAATGAGTTTGTCGTCGCGTCGGTGTACAAATAATAAAAAAAAAAAAAAACATTTAATAATACCGCGGTTAGCAACGTATGAACAATTCTGTGCTTGGGAAAGCATGTAAAGCCATTGGGCACGGCTCCACATAGAAGTCGTTAACAATCACCAAGACACGCTGACCCCGCGTCGTGAGAATGGCCCATTCTCCCTGTGGAAACATCTACCCATAGGGACCACTGCACCGCCTGATTATCTACAGCCTGGTTTTGGCTGGCACCAAAATAATAATAATGAATGCATTTATTTCTCATCACAAACTTACACAGCAAAATTACATACATTAAGACTGATGCCTGAGAAGGTATGAAAATACCTGTGATTTCAGGTCATCAGGCTCCCACTACCTCGAACCGCTTTGACTACCAACAAAACAAAAAGCTGCGAGTTTTAACTGGTAGACTAACTTACTAAATAAGACTTACCGCAGCCGCCGAATGCGGGTTATCGTGTACAGTGACCGCCAATATGGCGGCCAGCATGTAAAAGAAGGTCCACAGCGCGCAGAAGCCGAACTCCATTTTGAGCCAAGGGATCTTGTAGAACTTCTCCACCAGATGGAACAGGTACAGCCCCAGAAGGATGCCCGTGAACCAGAAGGCGATCATGGCGATCCAGCTGAAGTAGGCGCCCTTGCCGCGCGAGCTCAGGTACGATACCTGGATGCAGATGAAGCCGAGCAGGCTGCATAGCTGCAATACAATGTACAAACAACTTTAAGTAATGTGATAATCTTACTTTTTGAGTCGCTAGAACTTCCTAGCGTTGCGCACCGACAGGCCCTGCAAGAATAAAAGCGTTGTTGCGAAAAGCTAAGGCGGGGCCCTGAATGACCTTTTGCGCGGGCACCTAATTGACCTATTGCGTTGTTGGTCTAAGGTTTTTATCTTTATAATTATGGTTATACATGGTGTTTGGTTGAGGGTTTGACAAACGTAAATGTCGGAGAGCAGGGGTATTCTGCTACCTAGCCAGCCCCAATAACGTTGCATTGGCCTCACAGTTCAAGAGGCTTTTTGTTTTTTAATTTTGGTTAAAAATATCCGAATTAATTACTTAAACTACTGTAAATGTACTAAAAATGGCTAAAATTGCTAGGTTTTTTTTGGTATTTTATCTATTAGTGTTCACGTATTCTTTAAATAATGACATTAAGCACAAACAATCACAAGAAAAAAAAATATAGGCTTCCAGAGTTACTAGGTTAGGTAAAATTTTTTTAAACTACTACTTTCCGTTGATTTAAAAAAAACTAATGGTAATTGAATGATTACAATTTCATTAAAACATCTCTGCTTTATACCCTTTCCACCGGTACCTCAAGTGTATTGCTATTGCTTTTAGAACCGAAGTTATTCGCGAATTTCGCCCAGTGGGTTCAATGTTCAAAAAACTACTTTACCACAAAATTCACATTAGTTTAAGGAAATAAACTGGTTTGGATAATAAAATGCAAGAAGCAATGTTGTTTCTCTCTCTCAGCTCTCTTTGGCCTACGGTACGACGCGATGCGAGGTCACGTTTTGAAAACACTTTTTCAAATTGTAATTTTTATTCTATTTGATGTACTTAAATACGATGTCACTTTTTTATCTTTTTAATTTGTGTGCGCGATAATAAAATCTCCCATTCTCTCTTTAGCCTACGCTACGATGCGATGCGAAGTCACGATTTGAAAACTAAAGGTCAAAATTTTGGTTTCGAACTTATCACCAATCATTAGTTGTTTTGTATAAGATATTCAGTCCTTTTGGGTGAATCCATTTGGACTTGCTTCATCCTGGACGTATCGTCATTGCCCACCTTTAGAAACGTGACGATAAAATCTCGCGTTTGCAAACAGACGTCATTCCTAAGACCTTAAGCGGTGCCAATCAATAGGAGTCAAGGGCGTATTACAAGCGTTGGCTGAAATTAAATTGTAGCTATAACTAAAACGTCATAACCTATTTTAAGTGTTTAACATACATGAGGAATCATTATTAGCTATAAACGTAAAACCGTATGGCATGACATGGGGAGATCGGGTTATAAAACGCCAACGTAGTCCGATGCGGATTGATTGATGTCTGGTGGGTTTCAACAACTGCCACTTTACGACAGAGACACCAACGGCTTGATGTGCCTTCCGAAGCACAGAACATGCACTTACATTTACTGTAATCCGTCTGTTAAGAATAAGAGCACATTCCCATTTTTTTATGTAAAAAAATTAACATAATAATAATAATACATAATGGCCGACGAGAAACTTATGCCATAGTAGAATAAAACAAGTAAGGTGACTCGGCCCCCGAGCGAGCGATAATCACCTAAACTTGTAGGGCTGTCGCTTTTAATTAGAATGAGGTATCTACATATAAAATAAGAACATACTTAGAAATATGAATTCATGGATTCCAGAGCGACCCCGATCTACCTAAACGTAGTTTGTCAACTGTACAACACAACAACTTACAATAGATAAGTAGGTACGGCAACAACACATCACGGTAAACACATGCAGTTCGATATTAGTACTTATGTCCACAACATAAGAGCGGTACAAAATAAGTGTTTAGTCTGACTGTACCTAATTAGTCCCTTGTTTTTGCGGTAGAGTGTACCGTGTAATCTAATAAATTCAAGTTACAAATCCTTAGGTACATGTATTTACCTTTCTAATCCACGAAATCTGAAGCAGAACTTAACTCTTTTGGTAAATAACTACCTAACACAAAATTATGTTATACATATTAGGTTAGGCAGGACTCCTGCCGCAGGAGGTACCTACTCACCGTTCTTGTCCGGTAAGTAAAGTAAAGAAAGAAAATCCTAGATTTGACAAGCTGCTATTTAGACATCCATAAACACTGCAATATCTCTTGTTTTTTTTGTAACCATCGTTGACCTTGACTTATGTTTAACGAATTATAATTTACGTGCGAGCGGCAGCGGCGCCCGCGGGCGCGGCATTACGGCTCAACCGCGACTGGCGCATCATTAGCATCAATAAACTTTGTCAGTGTGTGCGTGCGACGATGCGTACGGACGGGCTGGCTCGGCCGCGCTCACATACAAGCCGCGCTCGGTGCGTATGTATGAAGATACCATACTTGTTTTATTCTACTATGCTTATGCTATACCTTTTTATTAAATTTAAGAAATTTTAGGCTATAAAGCTTAAAAAAAAAATTTGAACATTCTATAAAGCTTGTTAGGAAGTTGATAACAATTAAAACTTGATATGGTTTACCTTGTCTTTCTTGGAAATGGGCCTTGATGTATAATTGTAGACAGGTAGATAGACCACAGTGTGTGATCCCATAACACGTTCCATTTCATCCATTATGAAGTACCCAAAAACACCTATCAACATTACTTCGAACTTCGAATATGATCTACGTGTATAGGATAAGTACAAATCTCTTACCACTTGAACGATTTTAAGTATTCCCGGTATAGTCTTGAGGTACTGCGGGTCGAACCGTATATTGGTCTGCACCACTGTGCTGGAGGTCACCGTCGTCGTCGTGTGTTGCCCCGGGAACGACACGTCCGCCATTTTAAAATGTTCTGTAGAAGAGCAAAAGTCATCATCATCATCTTCAGCCTATACTTATCCACTCCTGGACATAGACCTCTTCACTGCAAGGCACTGCCGTACTGTTGCTGCTAATTTTTTAAGATGCCACATAAGTGTATAGTAACTTGGATGAAAACATCATTGCAAAGGATGTGTACAGCCACAGGTTGAGAAACGCTAACATATCAACTGCCAACATACCATGTGCAACACAGACTCGTAAAGTTGACAAGCTGAGCCACGTCATGGGACGATTTAGTTTTGAAGCAGCACTCAAACACTGGCTAATCAAACATTTGTTTTACAGTTGTTATGAGCATACTAATCTCCAAATTACTTAATTAATTCCTAATCAGTTCAATTAATTTTATTTATTATAATGAATGCACTAGTTTAATTGTATAGTTTTTAAGGATTAATCCCATACTTTGATTGTGTTTGATTGAAGTCATTCTGTGGTTATTGTTAAAGAAGCCTGCTCCTTTGCCTGTACCGCCTGTGACTCCATTTTGGATCAGTTGGCATAGGTACCAGATCAGGCTATTCTTATCCAGAGATGGTGGCCGTCATTTCCTCTCATCCCTTATTGTGACATGTATTTTGAATTTCTTTTCAAACACTAATTTAGAGAATAGAGGATTTTCACTTTTTATTTTCATGATCCTGTGGAAAATATCATTTGGTTCCTATTTTGTGTGCTGTTTTCCCTAAAGATTTTAAAAACCTTAACTTTCCTCATAACTGCTGAGACTAATTGTTTCATTTCTGTTTGCAATTTGTTCAATTAATCTTGTTCAATTTGTTTATGTTGTTTTCTGGCTTTTATTTCTATTATATTTTAATTTCAATGTAATGTCAACGTGCAACGTCAATGTGCAACGTTAATTGTGTGTTTTGTTATGTGATACCAATAAATGTCTTTTATTCTTTTATTCTTATTCTTATTCAACGTCATCTATATCTCATGAAAATAAAAAAAATACTGACTTGATAAACATAATCTCATTGATATCACATCATTCTATATATCAAGCATGTTATGATAATCAAAATGATTCACAGATAAAATAGTAATAGCCCGATCTGTGGTCATGGTATAATGATAACTTGTTAACATTCTATTCTATTAATTTAGTCAAAAACATTTTTAAATAGGTAACCAGCATTAAATAGGTAGCTATGTAGTAATAACTGTGTAAATGTAGCTATAAAAAAATCTGCAAAATTACTTGAATACATACAGGACAAATGTTTGAGTGATTAATATGCATTATTTTGTTTTGATTTATTTATATAATGTTATTATTTGTAAACTTGTTTATTTATGCATTTATTGTCTTGCACTTTGCTACACAGATATCATAAGTTTTGTGTATGGACTGCATGGGTGTTTCTTTTGACTTATACTGTAGTAGATAGGTACAACCATTTTATTTTATGCAAGATATTTAAATTAAGTTTACCTGTAATAAAATGTTCTAACTGATTACAATTTTCTATAGGTACCTTTGAGGAGTTTCACATGATTAACTTGTGTCGAAATATTGCAAGTTCACCGCCCCCTTTTGTTGCAACATCCTCTGATTGATTGCAAACAAGTATGAGGTTGACCTGCATACGACAAAACTTCTGTTTCTCTAGTTTAATTAAGGATTTTTCGAAGTTAGTAAAGGCTTAAAAGTACTTGCAATTATCTGATACAATACACCATACATATCGTCATTACCCAAAATAACCATCAATACTAAAATATGACGAGCGATCGAACGAATGAACGAATATAAACACGAATTATGAGTAACAAATTGTAGTAAACGGTACCTGTTAGTCTATTTACAATAGCCCCCTTAAACTTTTATTCAAAAAGCACAACACTTTCACTTAACATTAAATTAAACCCTGCCCTATAAGAATGTAAACAAAGTGTTCAAATCAAAATTATGGACAGATTTGAGTCAGTGAAATAGATAGTATCAGGTGACGTAAATAAATGAAGTTTATTTTCCTTAATTAATGGCTTCGTGCAGTTAGCACATTTAGCCAGGTCTTGTTTTCTTTTAATTATACAATATAATTTTTCATTGTTAATGATAATGAATGAGTGATAATAGAAATGATTAGTGATAAATGATATTCCCCCTAAATCTTATGGGTCTTACAAATAAACAAAGAATAAGCTCCGAATAACTTAATTTGAAATGACGTTTACATGACAGGAACAAATAGAATAACTATTCGGAGCTTAATCTCGGTTTATTTATAAGTTTCTTATATTACAAGTACAACAAATGTACTCTATGTATAAATAAAGTAAAGATGTGCTGTTTTCTTCTTCTTCTTTCTTTGTTTTTTAATACGATCTTAACCTCAGAATAATAACTATACAGGTAGAAACCGGACTAAAATCGCAACACAAATTCATCAACCTAGGTTATGTAAGGTGAGGGCTTAGACCATATAACCAATGGTCTAAGGGTGAGGGGGACAAAGTGCGCCATACTTTTTGCATAGTTGACTTTGGTGCAATATAACTTGTGTTTAAGTTCACGAATGACACTTCTCGAGGAACCGTACGGATCTGTGATGTTTTGCAACTACAACCAATGTTGTGTCATTGTACTCTGACACTAAAAAAGACAATCAGTACTCGTACCAAAAAATATGGCAAGTCGTTCCTCTGTAAGACCATTCGGAAACGTAGTGTTAAATTCTCTTTGACCATTCGGCTTAGGAATTCTTTGCTGGCGCATGTGTTTCCCAGCAGGAGCTGGATAAGATCCGGGATATAGGAATATCCCGGATCTTATAAGCAGGGCGTGAAACGGCATTTATGAAGACCGTCATGAATGGGTGCGCTTGTTACCGTGCTTGTTCCACGGTGAGGAGCGCTCTCATTATTTTGGACTGCATCGGCTGCTTACCATCAAGCAGGATGTGGTCACTAATGACGTGTCAATAATAAAAAAAAAGGTATTTCCATTTCCACCTCCACGATGTTATATTTAGCTGGCTGTTCGATAAGGAGTTTCTTTTTAGATCCACATTTTTTAAATTTAAAACCAAGATCATGTAATAGTAGTCTTAAATATTCCCTGTAGCACCTATATTTATTATTGCATATCTTCAGATGAATCTTGTTAAAAATATCACGTGTGTACCACCTTACCGCCCCCCGCCCCGCTTACCTACCGCAGGTTGCTTAAGTTCGTCAGTAGAATAATTTTTGACATTCGGTATTCCGCTAGACAATCTTAATAAAATAAACAATCCATCCGCTGTATATTGAAATTCATGGTTTAGTTCGTCTAGTAGGTATTGTATTAGTCTGTGGTGTTTCCTATTTTATTACTCTATTCGTCGGGCAATTATTTTGAATAATGTTGGAACTTCGACGCCTCAAACAATCGCCTTTCGATATCTTTCTATAGATAGACAATGAATGACAATTGACTCGTTTGAACTTTTTAATAAGCAAACTTAGGATTCATAAGAGACTCTGTTGCATTTCCTACTAAAATCTAAAATAAAAATGAGACCGTCAACTTTTCGGCTCCGTTTGCTACTCTTGGAATTAGCTGATGAGGAGGATCGACGGGCTGCTGCGGAAGAGCGACGTCGAAAACTCCGCCGCCGCTGCCTACTGAGCGGCGAGTGGAGGCGCAATGTCGACGCCTTCCAGCTCCCTGAGGCGGAATTCATAAAGACCTTTCGCCTCGGGAAGGAAACTGTAAAGCTATTAGTGCTCGACTTGTTGCCTTTTTTGCCAAAAACACGCCGTAGTGACGGTATACCCGCTACTCTGAAGGTAAGAAAAATATAAGTTCTGGATATACATATATAAATAAAATCTATGGGGACTTCTGTCAGTTTATTAATCTTAGTAATTTAGTTTTGTTGTCCTAATTAAACAATTTGCATTACAGGTACTAATAACACTTGCATTTTATGCTACAGGGTCGTACCAAACAATGGTGGGTCAGAGTGCGCTCTACAATGTCTCACAGACCACTGTATCAAGGGCTGTGAAACAAGTAACAGAGGCACTAAATAAACCTAGTGTTTTTAATAAATATATAAAGTGGCCCATGCAGAGTAAAGAAAAGCAAAATATTATAGCAAGGTGAGTCATTAAACTTGATGTATCATTCTACTTACTGTTTAAATTGCTTTAGATTACATACAATTTAACGTCGAATGGTTGAAGTGAATTATAATTCATTTGTAGTGAGAGTACCAACCAAGCACCCTTCTTCGTCAAAGAGGAGTTTTGGTCTAAGGGCCGTTCCGGTGCTTCTGAGGATGGCTACTGGACACCACACATTGCCATTCCTATGAGTAACATAGTTTAAAGATTATATTTTTTATTGTATGTATCTTAGTCTGTCTGGTATTAATATGTCTATGGGCCATTCTTGGCTGATATAAATAAATAAATAAAATACGGTGGTACTCAAACCAATATAATTATCATTATAGATTCTCTCGATTCGGGATTCCTGGGGTCCTGGGCTGCGTTGACGGTACTCACGTGCCAATTTTGAAGCCTTATGTTAATTCAGAGGACTATTTTAATAGAATGAGATACCACTCCCTGAATGTTATGATTGTAAGTATGATTTTAGTTCAATAGCTTAAAAAAAAGATTTTTTTAAATCAATATATTAAAAAAAACACAGTTCATTACTAGAAGAGTGGAGTAGTTATAATTATAATGTATGGTAGGACAGAATAATTTGTCAATTAAGCCCCTTATTCATAAAAACTATTTAAGCATTATTTAGTTAAAAATTGTTTTGTCAACGTCACACAAACATCATTTTGAATTTGAAAAAAAGAGACAACACACTGTTTAACTAAATAATGCTTAAATAGTTTTTATGAATTAGGGGTTAAATGTAATATTGATAACAACCCTTGTCATTCAAAGTAGATTTCTACATTCTGGAGACATTTTTATATTTTTTTAACAACTTGAACATTTATTACACTAGTATGTATAATAAATGTTAACTTACCACATTTAGTTAAATAAAACAAATACTAAATGAATTGCGCAATTTCTTATTAACAATTGTAATTTATTTTATTTTAGATATGTGATTTGGATCTGAACATAATGTGTGTAGACTCGAGTAGCCCTGGATCAGCTCATGACTCAAGTGTCTGGCAGAACCATCCGCTTTGCCAACATCTGCTGGAGGTTCATGATAATGGGGAACAAGTGTTTTTATTGGGTAAGAAATCCATTTTATTTCCTATCCTTATCCATTTTATCGCCTTCATCTCACCTGTTGTTAAGTGATGATGAGGCCGAAGGTGAACGCGCTTCACCCGGAATCCTCAACTAGTGAGTCACTGGCTATCTTATCTCTAGCTGCCAGTACATAAAAATGCTACAAACATTCATGTTACGGCGACATATTTAAAAAAGCTAGCCAGGCGAACAAACAAGCCCTACCACAAACCAAATCGAAGCCGGGACCTCTGGGTCTAAACTGGTGGACTTAACTACTAGACCGCAGAGGCGTTATCATCATTAGTTCAATTTATGTCGCCCCTGCTGGGGCACAAGCCTTCCCTATGGATGGTTAGGGGGAACGGGCCATAAACCACCACGCGAGCCCAGTGCGGATTGTTGGTCGTTAACGACTGCTAATGCAGCAGGGACCAACGGCTTTACGTTCCTTCCAAAGCACGGAGCTAGAGATGATAAATTTTTGGTCACCCATCCGATGACCGGCCTATGCGAAAGTAGCTTAACCTTAGCAATCGCAGACGGGGCGTGTTAACCACTGCGCCTCTTTTTACTCCTTTGTTTGCTTACAGGTGATAATGGTTATCCTTTAAGGCAAATCATGATGACTCCAATTTTAAATACTGTGGAAGGGACTCCACAACGCTACTTTAATGAACTGCATGTCACGGCACACAAGTTAGTGGTGCGTTGCATAGAAATGCTAAAGGCACGCTTCAGGTAAACACGCTATTTCATCATCAGCTCAATAAATGATTATTTACATATAATTTTACGCAAATATTGTTGCGAGCAAATTACATATTGAAAAAAGACAAAGTGTTGAAAAAATTCCACGAGCGGGATTCGAACCCGCACCCCATGACATGCCGGGTCAGGTGCACTGTCAACTGTCACTGTTAATTTTATCAACACTTTGTCTTTTTTCAATAGCTCATTATATTTCCCGACTTGTAGTTGGTAGTGCACTTGACCTGGCATGTCATCGGGTGCGGGTTCGAATCCCGCTCGTGGATCTTTTTTCAATACTTGTTTTACAAATTATTTGTACCAAATTGATGTTGGAAAAACCATCTAAATAGCAGACTGTATTTTTCTTTTACACCTTTGGTTTAATTGGAGTCTATAATCCTAACAATATAAAGTTGCAGTCTGCCATAGTGGTAGACGGGATGGAGAACATAGGTTTGTTAAACATACAAAGCACATTATACATATAACTAAAATCCCCATGTCGGGCAAAGTGTTTCGGATTTTCGAAGCATAGCCCGGGTTTGTGATCACATGAGATTAAGCCATTACCCATCAATTGTAGCGATGACTTGATTTCAATGATGGAAGCCTTTGCCCAGCAGTGGGACAGTTATAGGCTATATACTTACTTACTATACCTAAAAATTTGGATCGATTGTATGTTTATACATGCAGTTGTGGTTAGATGCCTGGTGGCGGCCCGCGCGCTCCACTACGAGCCCGCGACGGCTGCCAACATAATAAGCGCGTGCTGCGTGTTGCACAATATTGCCAACCGCAGCGCCGCACCCGTCGACCCGCTTACGCCCGCAGAGCTGGCTGCGGACCGCCGGCGGCAGAGCCAGGCGAGTTCTTAAGGCTGGGACAGTGCCGGTGCTCGCTTATCAAATACAACAGAGTACCTAGTGTGAGTTTTGTTTACTGTCTGTATTGATTCGATTACGAAAATGAAAATTTGTACAAAACATTTTCGTTTTCAAAAACACAAATGTTAAAAAAAAATTCCACGAGCAGGATTTTTTTTTTTTCAACATTTGTGTTTTTGTAATTTGTTAGCAACAAAATTTGCGTTAAAAATTATTTGAACATTTTCGTTTTCGTTAACGTTATCGAATGTCAAATTATTAATGAAACTCACTATAGGCACCCAGTACGACGCTGACTTTCTGTGGCGCGTAACCGTCTATGTAATTAAATCTTAATAAAATATATTTTTCAATAACACTTAATTATCGAATTCACCCTAATTTTGAACGTTCAACAGTCACAAATAAAACATTAACATTTTTATTTAAACTTTTATTAAAGTTTAACTAAACTTTAAAAGTACCTAATAAGCATCAGCTGCCCTAATATAAAATTAGAGAATTAAATCTAGTATCAGTATTTAAGTCCTTTTTAAGTACTTTTTACTTAGAGGACATAATATTGATTACCTATAGTTAAATTATTAATAATTATTTTTTAATCTTACTCCATAATTAGTTTTAGGTAGGTAATAACAACAATTTTTAAACCTTAAAACATAATCAGTCTTTATAAGTAGGTAATATTATTAAATTTTTAATCTGAATTATTATGTCGTCATCATAGTGCAACACCACTAAAATAGCTTGATCCATGCAATTTTAAATTTTAAGGCCTTACAAATAAACAGAGTATAAGCTTCGAATAGTTAGTTAGAATAATAGATTAGTTGCTGGACATAGGCCTCTCCAAGAACACGCCACTGAGCACGATTCGCGGCTACTCTCATCCAGCTTATTCTTAGTTTATTTGGAAGGCTTTTTTGTTTAGTATATTATTTGTTTTATGATGGTAACTATTTTTTGATTTTCTGGTCTTACGAGATCTTATAACAAATGTCTGTATCATTGCAGATTGAAGAACAATTGTGGGGAGAGGTGGAGAGCTCGCTGGACGCCCATGATTCCGCGCGCCGCGCCGTCCACCCGGACTTCCTGGCAGGCCGGGCGCTGCGGCAGGCTCTCGTCGATAAGCTGTGGGCAGAAAGGCCTGCTTTCACATATTCACTAGAGTAAACAAGGTATATAGTATAATCTTTTATTATTGTTTTTCTTTATTAGTTTTCTTATTTGTTATTAATTCTATGTGAGTCATCGCCAAGTTTTTTTGTAATTGTATTTTCAAATATGATATAAAAAATAAGGTTTTGTTAAAATCGTTTTGTAAGATTTTAACGAATATTATCAAATTTGTTACAGACATCGAACGTTGTGAAAGTCGTAATTGGTGCCAGCGAATAAGACAACACTATAATATTATAGTGTTCAATCACTATGACAATGCGAACAGCCTTTATCTGATCTTCTATTAACTAGATATGTACGTGCCTGTCCGGCACAACGACAAAGTGCAAATATTGTGATAATTACTACATTAAGTTATGTTCACTAATTCGAAAGATGATTAAAAGTTTGTTTAAAAAAAATA
>CAUJAO010000034.1:0-18633 GCA_963082485.1 Eudonia mercurella
GTTCGTTATTGTCACAGTGTACCGTTGTCTGAATGAATATACAAAAATAGAGAAAAAGTTGAGTTTCATTTTACCCTCTCTTTAATTTAAGAGCCCTTAATATTAAGAACTTTGAGGTCATGATTGCCCAAATAAATTACTATTTTAAAAATTGAAATTACACACAAATATGTACGTAATACCGTGGTGAGGGAGGCGTAAGGAAATAACGTGGGCTCTTTAAAGGAAAAAGGCAAAGTAAAACCAATATAATTAAGAAAAAAACATAGGGTAGGTACTTAGTTGGTGCCTTTGCTCGTTTAAAATTGGGTTATCAACTGATTTTAGTCTTCAGAAACAATTTATTGAATACAGAACATCTGCTTCCTAGCTGCTGTCATCCCGTAAAATTCAAATGAAAATCTATGTTAGTTAGGGTGGTGAAAACTGTCGAACACTGGGAATCACGCATGATCGAAAGCAACTGTTGCGTGGCGGATTTACTTTAACCGGAGGAGTACGCCTTAAAAAAATTACCTAACGATCTTAAATCAAAGTAATAAAAATTCTACGCCTTAGATTGTCGAGATTCCCGAGTCTAAACTAAATAAAACTGTTTCATTTGACATACTTAATAGCCATGCATTATTTCCCTATTATTTCACTAAATAAAAGGTAGGTAGGTACCTCAAGACATTGCCAGTATTTTAATACTTTACGGAATCCTGTGTCGGAGCACTGTTCCGCAGAGCCGTACCACTTTGCCAATCATAAAGATTCTATTAATAATTTGTTTGCATGAAACAAGTGTCAAGCAGGACCACGTAATTCCTTTTGATAATTTGTCTCATTACATCATTTTCGAGGAAAAATCATATGAAATAATACATTTTTGCAATCAGTTGACTATATTATTGTAGTACCCTTTTTTGTGTGATATTTTTAAAGCCTTAAGAGTTTACCTATACATATTTACGATACGCGAATAGCTCTTATGAACGTCATTATGCCATCGGTTCGTAAGTCTACTCTGGACGGGAGATCTTGTACTGAGAAGAACCGGCAAGAAACTCAGCAAGTTTCCAGATCTTTTCTCCCTTACATCGTCAAAAATATTGGAAAATGCCCTATCATAAAAGGACATTTTCCATCACAAATAAAAAACACATAATATAAAGGACAATCACAAGAAAAAAAAAATTGTTTGCAAAAACACCATTTACCAGTTGAATTTTTTTACAATGTCATACAGTACTAGTAAAAGTCAAAACCTGTCTAAGAAAAAACAAAGTTAAACTATAGTTGATAATAATAAAAATAAGACAAGTATGCAAGAGCAGACCAGCCTCCACAGGCGGCACCCGTTCACGATTATGACATAATGAATCAGCCTTCGCAACAAGTATGCCGCCTGCTTGTTATCAACAGCGTTGGCACACTCGCGGTTGAACCATCGGTTGCGCCTGCCTTTGCTGATGAGATAGGAGTGCAGAATATAGTATTCCATCCCTAAAACTATCTCACCAGCAACTGCAGTCACACTAGCTGTCGGGTTTATCCCACTGAAGCAGCGCTACTCCCAAGGAACGGATGTGAAATAGTCCCGCATACCATCCCAATCTGCCGACGAGTAGTGCCAAAACTGGCGTTTCGATACCGTTGAAGGCGGTAGCGGGGCCAGAGGCACTTTACTGTATATCAAGCAGTGATCCGAAGATCCTAAAGGAGCTCGAACCTCCACCCGGTAACCAGCTGGGCGACTCGTCAGCAGAAGGTCCAACAAAGAGGGCGCGTGACCGACTATATGTGGGATCCTGGTGGGCTGGTTCACCAGTTGAGTTAGGTCGTGCGTGAGAGCGAATGCGTGGGCAGTTCTACCAGCATGGTCAGTTTTGGAGGAACTTAATCACAACTCGTGTTGAGCATTAAAGTCCCCCAAAAACACCAATTCCGCCGATGGAAGCCGCTCCTGCGCATCATCTGCTATCCGACTAAGATGTTCCATAAGTCGAGTTGTCTCCATGTCGCCATTATGGGATCGGTAGACGGAGACACAGACACGGCTATGAGAGCCCAAGTCGACGTGTACCACAAGGAGGGAAAAGGAAGGGTCCTCCAGACAGCGCAGACGGCGACAACAAACATCCGTCCGAACGAATAAGCAAACTCCGGTTTTGGCTTTGAAGGCTTTGGCTTTGTTTTGTCTAATATGGTTTGACTAAAGGTGTGCGGATCTGCTATATTCATATAATAGAGCATAAAGTTATGCTATATTATAATATTTTTACCTAATATTCGCTGATCGATTGCGATTCTTATTTATGATGTGCTATTGTTGGTTACGCGTAGTATTTAAATTTAGGTACTCAAGTATACTTAAAAGTTCGTTATATTATTATATTAATATTTCACAATTAAACCATATTTGTCCAAAAAAAGATTTTTCTTTATGATATCCATACTAGACTAGAAGACTGTGGCGTTCTGTGTCCAAACGGCGACTGTCGTACTTTTTGTCAGTCTGTTGTCAGTCTGGACTGATCGTGAAACCGTGTCCATTTTCCATCATTCTGGCATCAGTCAAAACTAAGCAGAATGATGGACTGAACTGACGCCAGAATTAGCGTGTAACTGATGTCTTAGACATCGGTTACACGCTAATTCTGGCGTCAGTTCAGTCCATCATTCTGGTCAGAATGACGAGAGAATTATCGTGTAACCCTTGGACTGACAGACTGATGGTCTGGACTGATGAAAATTAAATATTTTAAATAATATTCGTCAGTCCGGTTCGAATGACAAAAAACTGACAAGAGACTGATCGTGTAACCTGCTTGTGTCATTCTCGCGTCAGTCAACGTCTACGCCAAAACGGAGCAAGACGCGTCGTCGCAAGCGCAATATTTGCCGCCCGCACTACCGCCTCCAATAAAAACAGAAAAGGACTTCATTACAACTCTAGAGTCACTGCCGGTTTTGTGAGATAAGACGCACAATAAATACTGCATTAATATAAAAGAAACGATGCTTTGGATAAACTTCGCAACAGGCATGCCACCTGCTTGTTATCAACAGCGTTGGCACACTCGCGGTTGAACCATCGGTTGCGCCTGTCTTTGCTGATGAGATAGGAGTGCAGAATATAGTATTCTGCCGACGAGTAGTGCCAAAACTGGCATTTCGATACCGCTGAAGGCGGTAGTGGGGCCAGAGGCACCTTCATCCGATAGTAATTTTCAAAGTCTTCTTCTTCTTTCTGTACTCGTATTTCATTCTTTAAATTGTATATGTAATGTGTGCGTGTATTTATCTCTTTTCTGTAGCCAGCTTCTCATCCACCGTTTTCTTTGTATACTTACGTTTTTTTAACAGTAAAGCGATAATTATCGTAGCATAGGCCTTTTTTTCTTTATGATATTCATACTAGACTAGAAGACTGTGGCGTTCTGTGTCGTATTTTTGTCAGTCTGTTGTCAGTCTGGACTGATCGTGTAACCGTGTCCATTTTCCATCATTCTGGCATCAGTCAAAACTAAGCAGAATGATGAACTGAACTGACGCCAGAATTAGCGTGAACCGATGTCTTACTGTTGGTTAGTTTAAGTTAAAAAAAAATTCCTGAGCTAAGCGCAGCGTAGCGAGGGCCAGTCACGGAAGGGGGGAGCGGCATAAGACTGCTGTTCAGGAATGATATAAGTTGCAGACTAATTTAGAAATATTTGCTGACCATAAGTTGTTGCCAACTAGTTGTTTTAGCTAACCGATTACATTTTTTTGCTAACAAAAAAAACGAATTCTTTGCTATCCGTTTAAATAACACCCCTTTTAATACTATTTTCTTGATACCTTAAAATAACTTAAAATAATTTTATTCGACATAATCAATATTATCTTGATAATTTTTTTTTTTTTTTTATGTAAGTAACGACATTGCATGCCTGATGATTTATTAAAAAAATATATATTGAAAATACTTTAATGATTTAAAATACCTAATTATATTATATGTTTATTATGATTTAATTTGTGTCATCATATGGTATGCTGTACGACAGTTAATATGTGAGACTCACGAACCTATGTATAACACCACAATGTACCTAGGAACCATATTTTAAACAATAATTAATTTGATTAAAAAAAACCGTTTTAAAATGTGTAATATGAAAGATATATAACATTATCCTTGTGTAGAACAGGGCAGGTGCAATGACCTCATCAAACACCCGCCGCCGCCGCCACAAACTACGTGGTGTCTTACAGAGCGAACATGACTGCTATCCTGACGAATCCAGCTCCAAGAGTCACAATAGATACCTCAAAGAGCTCGTCGATTGCAAAATAACCTGCGGTGGTTGGGGCGTCGAAACAAAAAGGTTTTTCGAAGAGTCTTCGGATGAAATACAGACGATAGGTCAGAAATTTGAAGTTATAAACGATCCTTTTCTAGCAGCAAATAAGGTGGCTATGGGGTTGTATGCTTATTACGACAATTATGATTTTCTCAAGTTTATCAGAGTGAAAAGGAAGAACTCGATCGTGACTATCGAACCAGACACAGGAAACTCTACCACTAAGCTACAGAAATAACAGCAAGTACGGGTGTGGAAAGAAACTTACACATCATGTCTGATTGTGTGGTAAACACACCCGTATCAATAGGCTTCCATAAGAATTCTCCATTAAAACCGCGGGCTGATATTTATTTGAGACGCATTGTCGAAGTTGGATTAGTGGAGAAATGGTTGAATGATGCAATGCACCCCATCAGATCTCTGGAAACAACAGATGAAGAAATCAAAGCACTGATGAGTTTGAAAAAACTGTATGGAGCATTTATAGCTCTAGCCTTTGGGTTCCTTCTGAGCAGTGTCTGTTTGATAGGAGAACTTATACATTGGCATCTGATAGTGAAAAAAGATCCAAAATTTGACAAATATGCTATGGACATCTATTACATGAATAAAAATAAAAAGCTTTAGAAGAATTATTGTAGAACATTATATTTCATTATATACATCCTAACTTGATTGTCTACAAAACACTTTAAAAGTACTGTAATAAATATTTTCTGCTATCGTAGGTAAATAAGTCTTAGGAACAGTCAACTTTCACTTTCATATTGTTTAGACATTTATGTAAACAATCAATGTTATGATAATAAATTTAAAAACTAATTTAAAATAATAATAATAATTCTCAATATAATGCATAATTTGTAGTACAGTAATTAAGTAATAGTTAAGATTTATATTTTATTCTAGTCTTGTTTTTGATGCAGGTTTCGAAAAAATGCATGCACAATTGAATACTCTAAAACATAAACTAACATTAAAATAGATCTAAATTAATAATAGGCTAAGTCTTATTTCTGTTCTGGATTGTAAGGTGGAGGCACTGCCCCTTCAGGAGCATTTTCAACAATCCATGGGTGTTGTAGCACACTGGTTAAAGGCAGTCTTTCTTCCGGATTTATGACTAGTAACTTTCCCATCAAGTCTTTGGCCTTCTCCGTAACAAAATCAGGGTATTTTACATAACACATCTGTCTGTATATTTCATGGGAATCTTTAGCATTAAATGGTGGTAAGCCAACAAGTAGTTCGTAACACAATACACCGAGACTCCAGATATCAACTGCATAGCTGTGCGGTTTCCCTATAATAATTTCTGGTGATAAGTAATCCAGTGTCATCCTCCTGGACGACGGAGAGTAGACCGACCACCCAAAGTCGGCTATCTTTAGTTCCATGTTGTGTCCAATTAATAAATTATCTGGCTTGAGGTCACGACGTATCACATTCTTTGAGTGGCAGTACACCAATGCTCCTGTCAGGTCTCTTATAAAGATAGCTGCTGTCTTTTCATCAAAACGCCCGCGTTCCTTTAGCAACTTGTTGAGGGTACCTTGTTTTGCATATTCCAAAATTAAATATATTCGTATTTTGTCGTTAAAGTACCCATACATGCGCAGAATATTAGGGTGGCGCAAGCGGCACTGTATCTCCACTTCTCGGTGTACTTGGTACTGTATCTTAAAATCCAGAATTTGTCTTACGAAGAGAACCTTCAATGCGACAACGTAGTGCGACTCCTTCTCACGAGCAAGATAGACATTACAGAATTTCCCTTTACCAAGTCTTCGGCCCAAGTCGAAGTCCGAGAGCGACCAAGATTCCTTTCTGTCTTCTCTCTTGTTAAGATCTGCTTTGCTAGATGACGATTGTTCTTTATTGTCATTTAAGTCCAGTTTCGTACTACTGTGTAGTGGTCTGCCTATGAGCACGGCTGGCACGTTGAAGCTATCAGCTGGCATTTTTTGAGTATTTGAACCGCAACTACAACCAGCCAAACCGGTGTTTAGGGCACGATTTTCTTTACAACCACACTTTGGAATGTTCATTTTCACAACTACTATTCTAGAGAAGCCTTACAATAACATGTGAAAATGTGAATAGAATCTTAGATTTAGTAAACGATGTCGCGAAAATAATAGTTTTAAAGATTCGAATAACGTCGTTTAACGTCAAAAATATATTGCCATGTCACAATCCAAAGATTTTTTTTTTTTTTTTTAATAGTTTGTTCTCTGAGGAACCGGCTAAGGTCATAGACCATGCTGCCATGTCATTAGTTTCTTAATTTCATTAGTATTATAATCCTAAAGATGATGATGAATGATAATGGAAATGATGATGATGAATGATAATGGAAATGAGAAGTGAGAAATGATATACCCCCAACCCCTCGAGTATCTCAGTAAAGATGTGGGGCTTTACTAAGTCCTCAAGCGGACTTCTTGAGAGAATTTGATTAGTGACGATGCACTGTTTTGTTTCATTTGCCAACACTCATGCACACTCACGAACACTTAACGGTTAATAATCCACCGTTATTTCACATTAATATTCGACTTAACACAAATTTTAGAAAATAAAACAAAACCGCAGACATGACTCTTCACTTTCCCGCCAAGAAGTCAACACACAATCCAAAGAGAATTTAACACTACGTTCACAATCCTTAAAAATTCTGTTCAAATATCTACTGTCTTTGTATACCACGTAAAAAAATTAACAGATTTCGCAGTCCCCGCAAGAATCGGAGCATTGAAAATGAATACAACAATTTACGAAAAAAAAACATTTTATTTTAAATAACACAATTCCAACTTGAATGCACTTTTCGCCTGCATCTGCATCTTTTAAAACCCAAAAAAAGTTTCCAGCTGATTTTAAAAACGCTCACACGTGTCTCGATAAATTCCGCAACTCTTGGTACTATTTTCATCTCGATTCTCCCAAAATCCTCGAAGCTATGGCCAAAAATACGTCTCAGTCGATTTGCATCTGATAACCATTTTCAATGGTAAAAATCTACTAGCGAATAAAAACAGCAAGCAACTCTTATTTTTAAAGATAAACTATCAAAAATATACTAATTATTTATAAATAATGGCAATCACTTTTATATACTATAATTATAGGTACTTAACAAATAAAAAAATCTTGTAACTATATATTTTTATTTTATTTTGTGATTTAAAAATCCTTATCCATGCTTATTCATATAAATAGAATATTATTCTATACTATTTTACTATATTTCTTTTTAAAATGTGTAGGGTTGGATTGGAATTTCTTTCCATTTCTACTGTATTATAAGATTTTTCTTATTGCTAGCAATTAAAAATGACTTGTTTACAAAGTTACATATGCACCATAGAGTATATTTGTAATACAGGAAAATATCAATTTGTTTTTAGTATTACCACAAAATAGAGAGGCCGTATACTTAATTTGTGGTATTACTGTATGTTTTAAATATAGCATGGTCAGCAGTAACTTTATTTTTTTTACACATCGTGATTTCATATGAAATAGTTACTACTATCCCGAAAAATACAGATGAATTATTCTGCAGATTGAGAATGATAAGGACAAAGACCAAACTTTCTAAACACAACACGATTATCAAAGTGATAGTGACAGTGGTGCAGTGCAGCAAAGAGGAGAATTTAACACTACGTTTAGTTAAACGTAGTGTTAAATTCTCTTTGCGTTTAGTAAGCTGTGTGGCTTGCAAACCTTTTATAGGGAAATTGACTCTTTGGGAAATTGCAAACATTATCACAATCCTATACTTACTTTATATTTCTCTATGGGCATATTACATCTCAACCACAAGAGAGATAATGTAAACTGTGAGTGAACGCCACTTAAAAAAAAACCGAAGTTATTTTATATATTGATGTTGTCTTGTGTTGTGTGTCTGTTTATTTCATCAGCGTGCACATTAAAAGTAATCAAAACCAAACTGTACACCAGGGCCCCGAGTCTGTATAATGACCAATATTTCATAGCCCATTGCCAATCCAGTTATATTCCAACGCCATTATATTGAGCAGTGTGTTAAAATCGGTAGTCCGCCATACCAATATCAATAGCCAATGGAGTTGCAGTGGGGTGGAAATGGAATGGTCTCATACTAGTTGTCGATGTTACCATTCAAAATCTACCATTTCTTTCGAAAATTGTAAACTGATTTTTTTTTATTTTTGCATTTACAATCTATGAATTAAATATTTATGTTTTCTTAAAAGGAATCCACTTTATTAAAATCACATGAAACATTAATAAATTCTTGAGTTTTCACGAACAATACGGTTGCGAGTAGTGTTCTTACACCTTAATTTAATAGAATAACGCCGATTGTCTTTGGATTTAAGTTACATTAATCTATGGTCAATCTGAAAAATATGTCAAAATATAACCTCTAATCTATTTTAATAAAAAGTATTTTAAATTAAATTGCTAAATGCGTTACATTTAAGAGTTTTGTGCTGCATTAATAAAGTCTGCAAGTAAGTACCTACAATTATTTAATCTAGTCCTTTGTCATGATTAAATTCCAATATTTAGAATGCACTATATTACAATTTGTATTTTGAATTTATAACCAATTTAAAAGTATATCCTTAAATACTACAAAACGAATCTAAAGCAAGCTTTGAAAAATACAAGACAGCATTGTGTGGAACTAGTAATTTTATTTAATACATTTGCCTACAATAACAATAAAATAATCACAAAAGTTTATTTGTTTGTATGAGATTGCCTGAGATTTTTGTTGTAAGAGGCGAGGGTTTTATATCAAGTTACATTAAATAAATGAAATACTTATATGTGTATAGTGATAGGTTTGCCCTAGAGATTAACTTTAAAAGTGGTTAATTAGCATGTTACTTGTAAAAAAGTAGTAAAATGTAACACAGACCACACTATTCTATGACTGAATAAGTAAGGTGTAACAAGCGTTTTGTTGTGCTACTCATTAGTAAATAGAGTTATAACAATCTGTCCAGACTGTAATTACATTATTGTTTCATTTTACAGACAAATCATGATAATGGAATATGCTGGAAACGATCTTGTACAAAATTGCTGGAAAATGAATGGCTCATCAAATAATGAATAATATTTATCTGCAATTACATTTTTATTATGTGATTACCGGAGATGTTTATCTTAGGCGGTAAGTGTTTTATATCAAGTTAAAATACTTACCTACATAAGTAATAAATAAATGGGGATGTGTTTGCCCTATAAATGAAGATTAGAAAAACTTTAAAAAGTGGTTAATTAGCATATTCTCATAAAATGTAGTAAAATCTAACACAAATAGACCATGCTATAAATCTTCATGAGTAAGGTATTATGAGCATGATGTTGTACATAGTTGTTATTATCATGCTACTTATTAGTAAATAGAGTTGTAACAATCTGAGCAGACTTTATATACATAATTATGTTTTATTTTACAGACATCAAGATGAAGCAGTATGTGGACATGGTTATACAATATTGCAAGAAATGTCTTATCTGCCTAGACTAGATGATTGGATATACTTAATAATATTCATATGGCTGCATCTTTTTAAGATAGTGAACTGTGAAACAGTTTACTAACCTCTGACCGACGACATTGACATCAATTGATGCATTTATTTACTTTATTTAATTATATTAGATTAGGTAAGTTAGTAACGCATTGATGTCGCGGTCGGTCACAGGTTAATAATAATAAAATAATTTAAAATAATACATATAAGAGATGATTTTGAAAATAAATACAAATGTTAAAATTGCAATAGGTTTTTATTTACCATAATACATAGGTATCAAGTGAATTAAGACCTTTGCCCAGCAAGACAAAGTAGGTTAACTTAATACAAAATAACAAAATGTAATAATTAACACTGAAATTACCTATTACATTTCCTACTGAATTGATTCTAGGCCAATTGCTAAGACTTTTATTTCATACTATGTAAATAAAAATTTAGTAAAGTAGGCACTCATTTGTTAAAAAGTCATAGCAAATAACCACCAAACTTAAATCAATGCTTTAAGGTCTTACAAAATAAAGCAATAAAATACAGTTTTCTCCTTTTGTATTGACTGTTCAACAATTTAATGCCTGTAAGCACAATAAAAACTGTGCTGTAAATGTACTTCATTTTAACTTTTGTAAGAAAAAATATTAGTAGTAAAAATGGCTGAAATCTATTCAGTAGCCAAATCCTGAACAAACTACTTTTTCACTGTGCATGACTGCATGTTAGTGATGTTGCATGTAATGTATGTCACATTGTAGGTACCTAAGTAGTTTATTATTATATAATAAAAGTTTTATTTGCAAGAATATGGTTTTAAAGATGTACACAGATAAACAATAAATAATTTTTATTTCTATAATAAGTAATAGAAGATGTTACAATCTTGTTACAATACAATCAAAGCTAATCAAAGACATTAAACTAAATCTCTTTTTGAATACAATACAATTCACTGAGACTTGATTTTGCAACATGATGAATTTACTATGCTTAAATTGATGTCACCAACCTCTTGGAATAATTATTATAATTATATTTTAGAATTAAGTAGATACTTCCTTCAAGTCTTAACCTCAATGTGCCTAACTACGAGTAGGTCTTTCGGTAGAAAATGACTAGGTATAATTCATTGAAACTTGTTTCTATAAGTTATGACATACATAGGTAACTCAGTAGATTCATCATCATTTCATCAATAGATAATAAACTTTGCACTGTCTGGTCACCACCGCGTAGGTATCCGAGCTTTCAAAGGCATGTTTAGGGTTATGGTTCGTTCACTCTGTTGGCTTCTTCATCTCTCTCTTGGCGTGTCAATGGCCATATTATCTTCCTGACCCAAAAGTCACGCGCACGGCAGTGTCTGTGGCCTTCATTTTTCATTAGGTCTTCCCTTGTGCAGATGGTGGAGCACAAGGGGCAGGAGAGAAGGTGGATCATGTCCTAAATCGGAGCACCACAGTAAACAAGCCCCGCGGCATAGCTCCACCACGGAAACATGTTTGACTTAAAGCGACCTACGTCCGTATGAAGTAGTTTTTGCCAAAAGGCCACTGCAGTCCATTTCCTGGTGGCAGATGTTCTGCCGGTTGATCTTCATGAGGAAAGGTTTGATTTCAGCCACTGATTCCAGCAATGATTTTAGGTTACGTATGTTTTAAAACTCTAAAAAGGCTTTCGAAGGCGATTTTCCGCGTCAGTTTTGTGACTCAAATTACTCATACGGAGCGCAAAATTTGTAAAAGTTCTCATTTTGACAAATTTTTCAATAAATATTTGATCAAATACTGCTCTTGAGGTATCTTTGCACAATGGAAATGAAATTGTGAAAACGCAACTCCGAGGCAATTGATAGAAACGTCAAACTCGCTTAAAATGTTCCCGGACTACCGTAACTTCAACTATTTCGTTTCCACGCACACTCCATTACAAGACGGACTACCAAATAGACCAATGGCAGTGGAATGGTCAGCCATTGATCCTTATGTCAGTCACGGACTACCAAATGTCAAAAATTATGCCATTGCCATTCCATTGCAAGTCTATTGGTACGCTTGAACATATACAGACTCGGGGCCCTGGTCTGATCTACCTCCATGGGTCCAGCAAAATCGCTATGCACCAGCTCTGAGAATCCCTTTGCCCTCTTATGTTTACGTTTTGGAAACTTTTTAACACACATTTTACCTTTGCAGCAACTTACACAGGGTTCCTTGTTGGTATCTTCAAACGTCAAGCCATTAACCAATTCCTTCAACTTTTTCATTTGACTTTCAGACAGATGCCCAATCTTCTGTGCCATAATTTAAAAACACTTTGATTGTCAGGACTTCCCGTAAGAACCAACGCTTTATCATCTTTATTTATAAAATATAACCCGTCTTTTAATGGTGCTGTCAATAAAGGTTTCCCAACAAAGGACACATCATTACTAAAAATTCTACAACAATTCTTATCAAAAACAACTACACAATTATGCTCACAAATTCTACTTACAGAAAGTAAATTAGTTATTAACTCTGGAACATGTAAAACCTCCTCAAATTTAATTTTGTAATTTTCGAATAGAACATCCCTTTAGCTTTTGAAATTATTTTGCCATTATTGGCAGTAGTGATACATTTGCTGTCACTACGCGCATTATTCAAATAATTCTTAAAAGCTGTCATATTATGAGATGTTGCACCAGAATCTATAACCCAACTACTTTTACTATTAGTTAAGGAACACAATAATGTAACAAAGTGATCACTTTCACAAGTTGCAGCAACTGAAGCTATACCATCCGCTTTGCTTTTTTAATTTGAATGCTTTGCATTGCCACTTGTAATGCCCCTTCTTTTTGCAGAAATGACAAATTATAATCTTATTGCCACTGCCGCTGGGTTTTGAAATCATGGCTGAGTCATTTGAGTTTGTTGACATTACAGGCTGTCTTTGCCCTTCTTTAAGTAAAGCCGTTATTACAGTATCAGAAGTTAACTTCGTATTTGAATGCTCTAAGGCCATTACTAAAGGCCATTACTAAAGCTTCCGGTAACCCGGCCAACATAATAATAGCAATGAACTCATCGTCTAAACCTGCCTTAATCGATTGTAGAGCTTGATGTGTAGATTGCACCCTTAGATTAATAACACCTATTCTAAGATTGCACCTCTGTTATCATCCGCATTAAGTTGGACATCCGCAAAGTTTTCTAATTTAAAACTAAACAATTTCCGCAGTAATGTGAGACGCCTGACTAGCCCTCCATCTGCGAAAGCTTTCTGTAATGCATTCCATGTTTCTTTTGCAGTTTTGGCATTGACTACCAATGGAAATACATTTTCCGCACACATAAGGCATATTTTAGACCTGGCTTTTGCATCTTTTTTCTTAGCGGCCTCGGTGTCCAATTCATAGCTGTCCGAAACTTCGACACAGTCCCAGAGATCACAGTCGGTCAGGTACATTTGAGTTGCAAAAGCCCACATACCATAATTACTCTGACCGACGAGTTTTTGTATTGTCATCGAAATGTTTTGCATGTTGACAAAATAATATATTTTCCATATTAATTATTTTCCAGTTAATTTACTAAGAATAGAAATTATTTTGTTGCAAACCTTCTACTGGGCCCATAACCTCATGTAAATAACACAACGTTATGTTATTTACATCACGAACCACCACCAAATGTTAGTCTCTAGGGTTACTATTAAGAGCTAGGCCCGACTATCCTTTATCTTTGAAATGAATATATCTCGAGAATGGTGCATTTTTCAATATCTGCTTTTGCTCGAATTATGCACAAATTCATAACATTGTGTATAAAAACATCATATTTGTGCGCCTCACCGTTCCCAAGATACAGCAAGCCCCCAAACGTTACCTCAGCAGAATTTTGAATAACTTCGAAATTATAAGACATCCAAATTTCAGACTAACACGCACATTTAAAGCGTCCCAAGATCTTTTTTCCTGGATACTTTTTTTTTCGATTAGTCCACAGGAAAAAGTTTCCGCTGGGGTAACGTTACATACGTTACATACGGAGCCGAAACGTGGACACTCACGGTAGGGCTGGTCCACAAATTTAAAGTCGCTCAGCGAGCTATGGAAAGGGCTATGCTCGGAGTTTCTCTGAAGGATCGACTTCGGAATGAGGTGATCCGACAGAGAACGAAAGTAATCGACATAGCCCATCGGATCAGCAAGCTGAAGTGGCAGTGGGCCGGTCATATTAGCCGCAGAACCGACAACCGTTGGGGTAAACGAGTTCTCGAGTGGAGACCGCGCATCGGCAAACGTAGTGTAGGACGCCCTCAGACTAGGTGGAGCGACGATCTTCGCAAGGTGGCTGGCAAGAGCTGGATGAGAGTAGCCGCGGATCGTGCTCGGTGGCGTGCAATTGGAGAGGCCTATGTCCAGCAGTGGACTAGTATAGGCTGATGATGATGATGATGATGAACGTTACCTCAGCGGAAACTGTTTTTCGCGAATATCTCAAAAACTACTGGACGCACAATTTTAAGATTTCGGGCACAATTACACGAGATGAGGCACTAATTATTCTATATCAAGAATTCAAGAAATTTTAAAAAATTCTGCTGGGGTAACGTCTACTAGAGCTCCTTTGGCTTACAGAGTAAGAGTAGATAGTGTTGATTAATTTCGGCGAGTTGGATTGAGCCAAGATAGCAGAGTTGGTAGTGCACCTGACCCGGCATGTCCCGCTCGTGGATTATTTTCAAAAGTACTTAAAGCAAAAGGTATGTTATTTTTCTTTAGTCCCGCAGGCTTGCGGGATGGATTCCCTAATCCCGAAGAATTTCCAGGAGTCTCATTGGCAGATTCCTCAGGGTGGCTAGGGGCATCATACGAATTAATGATGATAGTATAAACTAATAGTATACGTTAAATGCGTTTTTCATGATCATGACTCAATTTAATTTAAATTCTAAATTGAGAAAAGCTTTTCCTTCTATTAATCTGTCGGTGGTTGGTAGATGGAAGAACGTTTAGTAACTCATAAATATTGAAATAACCATGTTATGAAATTGTATACATAAGTAAAAAATAAAACAATAAAGTCATGGAAGAAAACGTTTAATGTAATAAAAATACTCATATTTACAGATAAACGGTCAGGAATCGTGTAAGTACTAAGGCTGCGCATTACTCCACTAGTATGAGTGTTCATAGGGCGAGTTTTTTTATTTCTTTCATGTAGCTTAGCCATAAGTACTGTTCGTCACTCGATAAAAGTAAAAGACAACATCTATGATGGGCTACCTGACAAATAAAAAGATGTGTCAAACCAAGTGCCAGTAAGTTTTAAAATAGCATTTATTAAAATTTTAATTTCTTTAATAAATATTATTTCATATTAAACATACCTTCTCATGGGAGTAATAACATACTAAGGGCGTCCGTCTGCGTCAAGCAGGCAGTGCAGGCGCCCGCGCGGCTTGTTTCATGAAAATTCATATAGCAGACCGCCTGACGGGCACAGCTCTGCTCTATGAATTTATATGAAACAGGCACCCGCTTGACGCAGCAGACGCCCTAATGCAACCATATTAACAGGGTTAGGAACGCAGTGATAACAATAATGTAATATCGGTTTCATGCAGCGACACTGCACGCTGTTATTTTCATTTTGTATGTCCAAATCAAGTAGTTTAAAAACAAAAGCTAAGTTTAGAAATAACTATCTTGTTTAAAACAGCATAAACGATACGGGTACCTTAAGACAAACAGACAATAATATTGTTGTAAAAATTAATTGATGGGAGTAACACATAACTTACAGGAATGGATGAGCACATAATAGCACAACATAGTCGCTTGTTTCTGTTAGTTTGGACGCATGTTAACAATATTACTACAATAAATACTTTGTGGACCTTCACAACACAAACAGATACAAAATCATACACAGAGATAACTATTAAATAACGATCTAACCAACAAGTTAATTAATTACCCATATATATCTCATAACAGAACGGTAAATAAGTACATTTTCAATTCACATGTGTATATAAAATATTCATTTAATTGATTAAACATTTATTATTATTATTATTATTATCATATAAAGCTATTATAATAAGATTGAAGTCAGGGTGGAAGTTGGATATGGAGCAGCCGTAGTCTCGCACTGCACGGAATAATATTGTTGTCGGTCCTATTGCTGTCCCTATTGCTGTCGCGCAGCAGTTTTGCACAACAATCAAAACCAAGCGGTCCGGCTGGCTAAAGTAAGCTGTGACTACGATTCTAACAACGCAGACTTGGTTTAATATATTTTATAGTATATTTAGTATAGTTTATTTTAACATTGAAGTTAAAGTTACGACGTCAGTACCTTACCACTGCTAAAGCTAAATAACGGACTATTAATACTAAGCTTAAATAACCAACAATTCGATTAAACATTAATATTTTTAGAAAAAGTAAAAACAGTTATTAAATTGATTGATGATATGACTTTAATTTAATTATGTGTGAAGATGTTTTTGACCATTTAGGATGTTTCCATCAAATTTAAAGCTACGCTAGAATACTTTAAGTGCCTTACAAATAAATTTTGTTCCTGTCATGTAAACGTCATTTTATATTAGAGTAAAAGAGACAGAACACGGAATAACTTTTCGGAGCTTATTCTTTGTTTATTTGTAAGGCACTTAAACTGTAAAAGGACAATGAAAAGAAACGTCCCCACCATCCAACAGATTTGAAACAAGTGTCATTTGAAACATCTGTTAGAATAGAGAACTATTTTTATTATGGCGACATATTTCAAATACGTTGGGTTAGGTAGGTGAGAGGAGGTCCCCCGCGGTTTAATTCCCTCGGGATAAGCCCCGCGGTCTTCACAAAGGTTAGGTTAGGTTTTTCCCTGGGCTTTTAATGGGTCGGTCGCACAACATCTCAGGTCAACCCTACATACCCCCGCGGGATGATTCCGTAGGGAATTTTCCCCAGAATTAAAAAAAAAGGTTAGGTTAGGTTAGGGTAGCATTTTTTATATATTTTTTCTTTTTCACTTACACATTTACTTAGTGTGCAATAAACAGGATTAGAATATGGTGATCTTTATAATGTTTGTAACTTTTATTTTACAGTGACCATTAAAAAAAAATTATATATAAAAATCCATTAGTTTTTGCAACTAACACAGGTACTTTAGACTTTTTTCGGTCCCAATGAAGAAATTGACACGTATCCCATGACTTGTAGGGTGGGGACGGGGTTCATACAAACTCCTTCATGGTCCTTTATTAACATATTTTAAAGTTTACCAAGTCTGTGTCAAGCAGAAAGCTTTATATTTCTGGGAAAAGGAATGAACAAAGCATTTTCATACCATTTGATCCTGCCGCTTAGATGGGCCTAAAGTCTCGAGAGTCACAGATTAGGTAAAAGTTACTATGGAATAACGGTACTAACTGAGCCTAAACAACCAACTACAAAACAATAATGTATATCATTATTCATCTATTAATTTGGTTGCGAACACAGCGCATGAACCGCTGTACAATATAGAGCTATATGCTTTCTTTTTTTTGTAAATAAATATTTTCTATATATATTATTTTAGGAGACTAATAAGGCTTTTTTTCTTAAGGCCGCTGAATATTTCTAATTACTGTCTATTTTATAATCTATTACATACTTCGATTTCACGATAATATTATTTTTATTTTACATTCTTTCGTAACGACCAGGTTTTTTGCGTTATTTATAGTTTGTACCAATTCTTGTTTGGTAAACCTTTGTTTGCGGTAACTGACTTTCATACTAGAAAGACAGGTAGTACCCTTAACTCAGTTGATCCCATATTCTCGATCCTTGGAACGAATGGCATGGAAAATAAGTTTTGTAAAAAATATATTCTCATGTAACTTCTAATAATTACCGATGCGGTTTAAAAGTTAATATTCAAGTTGCATTACGGTTAACGATAGTGAAATAACATGAAAGACGCAGCTTGAAAAACCATACAATTCTCGTTTTTCTTTAACATGACCGAAAGCACAACATAAAGAGACTGCAGAGGGTACATACCGCGCTCGAGCAGTGCCCACGTAAACCCTATCACGGACACGGAATTTAGGAACAGTCCGAGCCAGTAGTCTTCTTACTTTGTGCCAAAAGGCAAATAAAGCTCGCACTATCGTCACGAGCTAAAACATGTAAACAATTGTAACTCTTGATACAAGTGAATAAGAGACAGTGTTTACATATCGGTGCTCATGACTTGTTTTAATGACATGTTTTAATAAAAACCTTCTAGGGGTCATTCACAACTTGCAACTTGCCTATATCCCATATCCCATATTACTAATAAACGTGGATTAAAGTTGTATCGGCTTTTATTATATGACACAGTCACTGTTAAGATAATTTTAACCGACTTCAATAAGGAGGTTATAATTTCGATTGTATGTGTTTTTTTAATGATTTGGCATTCAAAACAACACTTGGTAGGCAAAAACTTTTCAATTCCGAACAGTACACGTATTGTGATTTAATTATTTAACGGAATATAGTGTGTATACTATGAAATAGACAAAATTTAATAATATGACTTTGTAACATTATAATACTGATAGTATCAGACAGGTATGATAATAATGTAGATATTTTTGGCATGTCAACTACCTCAAACATGTTTGCGAAATTCACACATTAAATTAAACCATATTAGGAGGATACAACTATCATGTTCCACTTCATGTGATCGATCACCCTACAAATAGTTGAT